>BDMV01000008.1:11227167-11377167 GCA_008326285.1 Oryza officinalis
CCCGCGCCCACTACCTTGCCCCCTCGTTTCTCGCTCCCACGCCTCCACTAACCCCACTCGCCCGTTTGCGGCGCACGCGGCAGACGTGCGGACGTGGCGGTTGAAATGGGGCAGATAATGCGCGCATTAACTGCGCTTGCCGACCGTGAAAAACGCCATCATCATATCCCCAGGCGAAACGAACCGGCACGTCCCGATTCCCGCGCTGCTCGAGTAATGCAGCGGTCTTGAAGGGGCCGCTCATTATCGTCGGTCGGTGTTCTCTTACCGGTGCGCGCGATTCGCGACTGTTGGATTCCTGTCCGCCTGTAGGGACCGGCCCCACCCGTCACCGGGCCTAAGGAGTGGCGTCACGCCCGAGCGTTTCCCTCGAGGGGGGCGGTCGCCCTGGCATAACGCCGGGGGCTACTGTCGGTGACATGGGACCGGGGGTGTCATGACTAGAGGCTTGGGTAGCCGCGGTCCTCCACGTGTCCCGACCCCCTCGGGGGGGTCGGGCCCGAGGGTGACGTGGCCACCCCTTCCTCTGTCTCCCCGAGGGGTCGGGCCGCTCCCGTTTCGGCCCCGAGGGCTGGGGCGCCCCGACCCCCTGTGATTTTGGCGCCACGTGTGCGGGTTAGGTGAGCACAGCAGGGCTCACCTGGCTCACCTAACCACATTTATAGCGGATCAGGCGAGCGCACCACGCCGCATTTAATGCGGCGCAGCGCACGCTTATCCGGTCCGTGACCGGTCGCGGTGTGTGACCGGTCACAGACCGGTCAGATCGCGGGTTAGGTGGCGACAGGCGGCCGATGGCACGCCTCGCCCCGTCCCGTCGGAATGATGAGAGCCTCCTGGCTCTCGTCCCTAGCCGGAGCCGGCGTGCTAACTCCTGGAGTTGGTATGTCAGTCCCGGTCAGATCCAATCCAGATTTCAGCGCAGGCGTGGCAAGGAAGTCGCCGGCCATTGAACGTCCCCCCCGGGCCCGCCCCCCCCCCCCCGAGGGGGTCGGGACACGTGGAGGACCGCGGCTACCCAAGCCTCTAGTCATGACACCCCCGGTCCCATGTCACCGACACCGAGATATTAACAAGCGTGTCATGGGTTTTATTCTATGCCCGTGGGTAATCCATGAGTACCCAAATATTTATGTTAATACATGTTTCTTAAAAAAGATTGTATGCCAACACTAACTGAAATATGAATATATAGGTGCAACAAAGTCATATACTACTAATGGCTTAGTCATTTGTTTTTTTGGGTGATGAAATAATTTGTAATTATAGGATTTATAGATTTTGGCCCACATTTAACACTTTGTGAATGATTATAACTGATAGTATTGAGGGCATCCACAATGTGCTTTCAAACCAGGTAATAGGCAACAATTTAATCTTCATACTAGGTAGTAAGCATTGTGGAACCAATAAATAGCTATTACCAAGCAAGAACACTACGACCTGGTAGTAGTAAGAAGTAAAAAAACATTGATTTTTTTGGCATGTATTGATTCTCACCACTCTCATGCTATTGACTGTTGTTAAACTTTATATTATCATGGGACCCACCATAAGTTAGACATTGTGAAACTTTTAACAACAAATACCTACTTTTGTTAGGTCCCACCTTATTTACTAGTTGGTAAATATCAAGGTTTTAAATCTCCGGCTATGTTTAAGAAGGATTCTAGCTATTTGCTCTCATGTACAATTTAGCCGCTATAGCTTTATTTAGCTTAGCTATAACTGTTTGTGATACCAACCACTAAATATCTTAGCCCGCTATTTAAAACACTAGTAAATATACATTGGTGATGTCCTGATTGTTTGTGGTTTTATACTTATGGGTTAAACATAAATATCTAGTTGTGATGGCCTATATGTATCAATTGATATATTACATCATGTTTCTGAAAAAATCATGAATACCAAATGGGTATTTCATATTGGATGGGTATTTCATATCGAACAAAGAATTCTGGGTCTTAGGTCAAGCATATTCTTGCTTCGACCTGACCTATTGTCACCCCTAATATCAAGACACTTATGTTTCGAAAAAAAGTTAGGACACCACCAAAAAGTTGTAAGCAGCAATATTGGTGGATCGATATAAAATTCCATGTAATAATTCTAGGACCTCGTATATAAGCATAATAAATGCTACTACAACCATATCAAGCCAATAGAATAACGAAAGTTACATAAAGTGTCGGCCGTTGGCGGCAGGTGCGGCGCCAGCGCATGAGAGGCAAAAATAGGAAGCCAACAAACTAGAGGCTGCTTTTGATGGCGACTGTAGGGACCCTGACTGGTGGGGCCAGAAAATGGAGACACACGGATGGTTGGACGCTGATGCGCCAGCCACCCTTGTTACACTGAGATGTGGGCCCCAAATGTCCTCTTGTCCTTTTTTCAGTATTTTTCTTTCTGCCGTTGGTATTCTTGTCTGTAAAGAATGTTCTCTTCCACAATTTTCACATTTCTTGCTATTACTATATTACTGAGCTGGCATTTGCTTTGACGACTAAAATTTAAGCAAGGGTCATTTTCTTTTGAATAGTCATTTTTTTTAACTGAGGAATAATTTTGTAATGTATTTTTTAAAAAAAATATTCGACACTTATTGTGGCTTATGAGCTGGACACACAAGATCGAAACAATGAAAACTAGTTTTATAGTCACTTAAATTCTACTCTTAGCAATTCAAATGCCAAGGCTGAGTAATGAATCCAATAAAAATACAAATTAATTATGAAATCAGTTCTAATGGTCAATATTGGCAGCAGCTTATAAAACAAAGCTCAAAACGGAAGATTGCACAACAGTTTGGTTGTGAGCCGACAATCATGCATATATTTAAAATTAAAGATGGTAAAAAATACCTGGGCTTGAAGGCTTGAAGTTTGAAGGTCATCTGATACGTTTTATGATTAAAGAACATTAAATACACTGTTTCGAAGTTACAGCTGATTTGTAGACTCAAACAGAAGTGGATAATGTAAAGTTAAGCATATAAAACCTTCAAAGCCTGTAAAGTTAGGCACTACATAGCTGCTAGCCTGCTACTGTATATCATGTTCATTATTTAAACAGGCCACTCATTAATTGCATGGGATTCACACCTACACAATGCATAAACTACAGCTGTTAGAAAAAAAATGAGGTTTTTAATCAGTATGCTTATCCTGTTCCAAGGCTGGCAATCTGGCATGATTTGATCATTAGGATGTATACTACTCATGAGCAGACATGATTGTAAGATCCAATCATTTTTAATCAGATTTTGCTTTGAAGGCACCAACCATAAAAACAAACTTGTTGCTTTGGTGACCTGTCTTGGTGATGAGCTACTTATTGCTGCTGTTGCTTCTAATAATCATTTGTTTGTCTATCGCAACAACATATTTAAAAGTACTCCAATTTATCAATTTGATTCTTGTTGTACCATGTCATTACAAATTCGGAGTAATTTTTGAAATGCCAAAGACTGATTAGTTGCTGTCAATTTTTCTTAAGTGTGCTGTTATCTTTGTTAATACCAGCACGTACAAAAACACACATGGATACTTTCTTGGTGATATATGAAGGAAGACAGCAAGGACCATACTGCCAGGCCACAATTCAACATGATTTGTTCATCTAAAGATTTGATGATACTTCTGAAAAGGACATGATATGGAAGTTATTGTAGCGTACACAAAACTGGGATCGCCGAAAGTGGGCATCTGAATCATGTCCCACTGAATTATTATACAACAGCAAAAATGAAGCAACAATGCCATTAAAAATATCCCCACTAGGAACAGTAACTTCAGATCCAGACAAGTGTTCTGTATAAGGTTTGATCTAAGAACTTCTTTCAGATTAAAAAAAGAAAAAAATTACTCCGTCCATTTTATATTATAAGTCACTTTGAGTTTATCCTAAATCAAACCTCATCAAGTTTGATCAAGTTTATAAAAAAAATATAGCAACATCTATAAGTCACTTTGGGTTTGTCCTAAATCAAACCTCATCAAGTTTATAGAAAAATATAACAACATCTACAACATCAAATTAGTTTTGTTAAATCCATCATTCAATATATTTTTATAGTATATTTATTTTGTGTGAAAATGTTGCTATATTTTTTATAAATTTGGTCAAACTTGATGATATTTGAATTATGGCAAACCAAAAGTTACTTATAATATGAAACGGACGAAGTAGCAGGTACAGTACACAACTCAAGGAAAAAAAATAAAAAAAAACTAGCAGGTTCAGCACACAACTCAAGGAGCATACTTTTATGCAGTGTTCAGTTATTCTAGCATATGGACCACATGGGAGAAAACTAATTTAGCAGAAATTCCATATGCAGTTCCATGGTCAGCAATATGATCTTATAAATAATAAGCTGAAATGTCGGCGTTATGGGTCGAAGAGACATCACTCCATCCCCAATAAATTAGTTCAGAAGTAGCTTTCTTCCACCAAAAGCAGCAGGTTTGCAGTAACAACCAGGGGCAACTTACTTAAAATCTCAAGCCACAGAGGGCACAGATCGATGACTGGATTTCACGTAATCGTCGGATCAGACATCTGATGCTTTGAGCTGGGCATCTTCAGTTGAGGGAGGTGGTCAAGTGCCATGCTGGTCCTTGGATCCCTATCCAGGAAAGAACAGATTTGCAGTCAGTTGCAGGTAACCCATGTGCAACAGCTCCACCAGCCACATGTCAGCTTGAGTCATTCCCAACATACTCCAATTGTGGTCTAGCACATCCAATTGATGAAGCACTAAAGAGTTCGGACTAGGAATCAAGCATGGCCAAGCCTGAGGTACATGATGTAACAATGGACAAAACTATCCTTCTTTGTAGATCTTTGTAGTCCAGTGCGAGCTTGATGTCCCAACATGCATTCTCCCTGCAAGAAACCAAACAAACATAGTGGCATGTAAGCAATGCTGATGTCAGGCACTCCATGAGTGATAAAGGAGGTGTTTAAGCATGAGGTAGTACCGGTCGAAGTCATCTGGTTTGCCTAATCCTTCAAGCATGGGAGTAAATATGGAGAGGAGTGTTTCAAGCACCATCCTGTCATTTTCCTTGTTCTGAGTACGGACAAATGATGGGGGTTAGCTGCAGGTCTCATTTTTGGGGTCTTTGTCATGCATATGGCATGTTTCACACACCATTCAGGAAGAATAAAGAAACATCCTTACATCAGCCTCTGGAGCGGATTCGTTCTGATTACAACCTAGAATGGCATGGAGATGGGATACCAAGCGATGAGGCAGCCCATACGTCGGAGGTCCTCTTAATCTGGACAGCCATGTCCCACGTACCATATGACTGGTTTGGCTTGTAGTTACGGACAGAGATGAGCTATCTTCTTCATCCACAGATGTATCAAGATCTGTAGACAATCGCATCGTAACAATGTTATGTCTATATTTACTTGAATTGACAGAATGCTTAGAACCATCATCATTCATCGAAATTGTCCCCAGTGCTCCGCAATCGGAAGCTAAGAGGTGGTTAGATTAAATTAGGATCATCAAGCTAAGCCTTTTTAGTAAGAACATTAGTGTTACGAGATCCAGCCCCTCCACCACCACCATGACAAGAAAAGAAATGGAAACCTTAATACTTAGAGTAGAGATCCACACATTGCTAAGGAATAACACTTCTGTAAAATATTACCTAAAGGTATAACATCATAAGGGTTGTCTCTTGGTAGAAAACCATAGAATGTGATAAGATGAGATCCTGTATGCTTCCCATAACTGAGAAAACATTGCTCCCCTGCTTTGCATGGCCTAGACAAAGGAAATTTCAAAGATCTTGTAGCTTTATCTACCCGTCCATAGTTAAGAATGTGAGCAGAGACCTACAGAAAAAAAAACAGTAAGGCATGAGAAAGAAATCTGTAGACCAATAAAAGAAAGATTTTGGAATTGATTCAGGGATGAAGTTGCAAACCGAGTGGTTCAGAAGTCCAGCAATAGGAATCAAGCAAGTTGTTAATTTCCCACTACTTAACACAACCATCATACTGTTAGAATACCATAATTCACATGCCCATAGAAAATTGTCCCAGGTATATACGTCTTGTTTGAATATATCAGGAAACTTTATGCACAGCATTGGAAATAACTCATCATACTGCTGGCGCAAATGCTGAACAAAGAGATAACTAACAGGTCATACCAGTTGAATAGTGATCTGAAGAATTAATATAACAATACCACAACAGTATATTACCTGCCTAGCTTGCATTAACTCATCAAAAAGAAGGGTTCCATCCAATGCAGCAAGCGCGTCAATTCCAAAACTCAGCCCTGGAAATTCGTACAGATGAAATGCATTCAAGTTGAAAATAGAGTTTCTTTCAGAAGAGAGTGAGCTACAAATACCTGTATTGAAATTTGCTGGGAGTGCCTCGAAGTATATCTTAAACTTTGAAGATGGATTGTACCGCTCTCTGATGCTCCACAACAATAGAATAGTCTCAGTGGTGATGCTATCTAAATCCTTTAATGCAAGAAACTGCAAATCATAGAAAAATATTATAAATGATGACCAAGGAAATAAATGTCAAAACATCGGTCTATCTGCAGGAGTTTCAGCAGTAAATTTTTCATAATCTGCACTTCATATAATATGCCAAGCATATGTGTTTCAATTTAACCGAAAGTCAGATCGCTTCATTTTGAAAATCAAACTGAAAATAGGGGAAAGTAAAAAAAAAATGCAATTTTTAGTTTTCCAGAGGGTTCCATGCTAGCCAGAACTAGTTTGTGCCACCAGAAGGGAATAGTGGGTGCTTATGAAATGTGGAAATAGGATTACCAGGGAACTTCATACCATTTCAGACTGACAGAGAAGTTCCTCAGATATGATAGAAGACTCTGGAATTTCAAGTGCAATATCCCCCACGTCTATGTTTTCAGAAGCTACCATTCCTCTCCCAGCTCCTTTGAAAACTAAAATTTCAATCAGATAAACACAGGTATAATTAATGATATAAATATCAAAAGGTCACATGCTCACATCAATTGGTAGTTAACTAAAATTGGTTATATGGGGAAAAAATCAGGTAAATAACTAAGAACCCTGATATACAGTGAGCAAACACACCTCTAGCATTTCTGTATCATCCACCATTAATTCAACTAAATTAACTAATATCTACTTGTCTGTTATACAGCCTATAGCACGGTCATAAATATCACAGCTACACAAACATTTCAAAAACAATCAGAAATTCTTGATTATTCAAACACAAGTAAGAACACAAGAGAAACCTTATTATACATAGAAAGATTGTATCATCCAGATTTTCTTATCATAAGTTTTTTTTCTTTTTCTACATTCTAGTGTAAAAGACAGAAAGCTTCTCAAGTTTCAACGGGTAGGATTCAGCATGGAAAAATCATGATCCATAATAGTAAAGAATGGAGAATGGCACACTATCTGAGACTTTTCTGGACACTCACATGCTATTTGCAATTTAGTTTTAACACCATGTTGCTCCCCCCATTTCAGAAGAGAATCTTCCATGTCCTGGTTTCGTATTTGAACTACCATTTGGCCATTGTCTTCCAACTCAAGAGATCTGAGCCTAATAAATATTTCATCACGTAGGACTTGCAAAACTCCCATGGCACCATCATTGGCAGTCAGACGTAATGTGTTCAAGATTTTGAGCAACAAATTTAGAGATTCGAGTTCATTCCTTGCAGATAATGGCCCAAAATCATTGTCTCCAGCAAAATAAAGCTCGAGCTGTAGGAAATCAGTGCAAACTAATTCTGTCAGAAGTCAGAACGGAGTAATACTCTTAGAACCTTTTCCCCTTACTTCCAAAAGAATAATGAAATATAAAAGATGTAATACCTCATCCATATGAGCTATCCTAGCAGCTTGGATCATCCCATCCAGTACTTTGAAGGCATCAGCAGCAGAACATGAGATTGGAACTTGAAATAAACATGATAGGTTCCTACGGTCCAATATCCTCTGCATTTATATACGAAATGTACTTACTAAAAATTTTCGAGATGTCTGCAGCTGCAGATTCCAACAGGCATGCGAATCAAACAAATGGAAAAACTAAACATATATTAATTAATCTCATTTGACGTTCAACATGATATTTTAGAACTGTAATATAACCTAGTAGAAGATTCTGTATGGTATTATACAAAGCTACAACCATTTATCGTCTCAGCACTACAGAACATCTGCTTTTCTTCCTTGCCACTTGTCTTATTCAACTTTCAAAGATTTAACTCGACCAATGAAAACTGAAAACACTTAAAAGTGGAATATATCAACATTTGTCCAACCTTTATAGAAAAATTGCCTATTAAATAAATAAACTAAAAGTGAACTTATCATCTTCATGTAGGAACGCAACACACCGGGTATGCAGGAAGCGCAGAGGAAAGTAGGAAACTCTATACCCTATCAAAATCCCTGATTCACTAATTCGAACATTCATAATTGCAATGATAGTAATGATTTACACTATATCAAGCATGGCATCGACCAAAGCTAACTTAACCAGAACATTTCGCAAGATCCAAACCAACGGATAAAAGGGCCTATTTGTTTTCTGTTTTTCTCGCTCTGCTGCTCCTACCTTACCACGAGTGAAGTAAACATGGCACAACAGAAACCCCATGAAACCAAATCCTAGATGAACACAAGAACAGACTATCGTTGCATAGATTCTCTTCCTCGCGCTCGCTCGCTCGTGTGTATGGTACGGTACCTTCTTGTCTTGGAAGAGGGGGTCCTCCTCGGAGAGGGGCGGCAGGCCGACGACCACTATCTCTCCTCCTCCTCCCGCTGCTGCTAGCTCCCTCGCCGCCGCCGCCGCCATGGTCGCCGCCGGGATGTCGGAGAGTCGCCGGCCGGACTGGGGTTTTGGCATGAAGAAGCCGCGGCTAGCAGGGCAGGTAGCAGAAACCTTTGGGCCTTGGTTGGGCCGTACGTACGAAGAGAAGGGCTGATATGGGTTTAAACCATTCGCCGGCCCAACAGTTTAAGTTGGGACAGGATAGGATTAAGATTCCTGTGCTTAAGGAGTAGGCCCAGCAATGCTATTTGGCGCAACTAAAATTTGTGTAAGACTTGTAAAATTAATAGAAAGTTTATTTAGCTCCTTATGGGATGAACCAAATTTCAGTAGACTTAAAAAATTGTGCACTTCAATATTGTATATTAAAATCTTGCACTTTATGTACATACAATACCTCTAAATTTTGAGTAGCAAATAATTTCTATAATATGTAGAAAAATTTCTAAAATTCACGAGGAGTTCATTCTAGCTCTAATAAAGTTAAACTATATTTTGTTAGGATCACAAGATTATGGACCTTATTCCTTTGAATTATAATCTGCAAAAATTAGTACATAATATACCTTTAAATTTATGTAACATATAAATATCCATAATTAGTATAAAAATTTCCAAAATGCATATAGGATTAATTATAATTCCAAATAAAGTGATTCCAGTTTTGTTTGACTCATAATTTAATGATCCTAATTATCATGAATTGAAATATGAAACACACAGTACTTAAAAACACTTCTAAAATTTATGTGTAGCAAATTATTAACATAATATACATTATGACTTGTAAAGTTTGTAGGAAATTCATACTAGCACCAAAAATTATGAATTTAGATGTGTTGGACTAGAAAGATTATTCACTTATTTTCTGGAAACTAAAAGTTAACACTACCACGTTGCTGGTGCACAGTTTTGGACCAGCAGGCCTATGAGCACGAGCACGTTATCCAATCCACTCTGTGTTCTGAAGCCGGATTTCCAGTTGTGCACGTTACTTTTCGCCCACGCACGCTTTTCAAACTACTACCGGTGCATTTTTTCGCAAAAAGTTTCTATACAAAAGTTGCTTAAAAAATCAAATTAATCCATTTTTGAAAAAAAATTAGCTAATACTTAATTAATCACGCGCTAATGACCGCTTCGTTTTCCGTGTTTAATGTGCGCGCTGGGAATGGAGATTGCCGAACACAGCCTTAGGCTGTTTGGTAGTACATGTTGAAAACTTCTACCATCCGCATGAAAAAAGGATGGCTTATTAAAAAAATTAATTAATTATAGATAAAAAAACTTAAAAAATAAATTAATTTGATTTTTAAGCAATTTTTCTATAAAAAATATTTGCAAAAAATACGCTATTCAGTAGTTTGAGAAACGTACACGTGAAAAAGTGAAAAACGAGAAAGTATAAATTGGGAAAGGAAAGAACCGAACTCACCCTTATACCCTTTACCCTCCACTCGCTAATGCCTCACGAGGTGTCATCCGTCTGCGCGCTCTACTCATGCGGTGCAGCCGCGACTCCCGTGCAAAGTTGATCCGCTCTCCCCTGACAACTCCTTCCTCCCTGACAGCTCCTTCCTTCCAGCCTCAACGAGGCCAGGTGAGCCACTGCTCTCTGTTAACGCCAGAATTTGGTAAGCCCCAAAGTCATCATCAGCCTAGTTTGTGTATCAGCTCAGAGTAAATATCGATCTCAAAGTCTGTATCGGCTTCAAAGGTCTACAAGCGGCCGATAGGAGTTATCCATATTTTCAGCAGTCGGATTCTTGTTAGATTCGGTTTGGGAGGATCTTATCCGGAAGAAATCGAATCCAAGGAGGATGCGGCTTGTATCTATTAATTAGGAAGAGTTTGTTAGTTTTTATTTTATCTTTAGGAAAGTGTGTTAGTGTCCAATATGGACTTTATCTGTTTCCTTTTATCTTTAGGAAAGATAAAATCATCACATTGGATTTTTGTTAGCCTATGGGTATAAATATGTAAGCCCGAGGTTCATGTAAAATCATCACACGATCAATACAACTTCGGCGCATCGCCAACTTTTACTTTTCGTCTTCTCCGGCGAGTTCATGCCCTTCCTACAAGGGGTAAGTCTCGTTATGGTTGCCTGCGTTGTCGGGGCTAGGGCTTCGACGTTCTGATTTCGTCAACGTAAGCACCTACTATCATATATCTTAGTCAATCTGGTTCGGCTTCTCGATTTAGTCTTATCGGCCGAGATTCGCCTTAGGGTTTACGCCGGTATCGACTAAATCGCCTTGCTAGATTAGATAGGCTAAGGTATCCACCACCCAAAAATCAGTCAAGGGCTTGATTGTCTAGGTCTTGCGTTTCTTTTCATACTTAGTGCTGCATCAGTTCGGTTTGACCTACTAAGTCGTGATTAGAACCGTAATCTCTAGCTTGCTTGTTGGCTGCCAATAAGGGTTTCATCAGGGTTTCAGCCGATGAGTTATCTGGATGTTGCGTCGGCCCAAGAGTTTTACAGATAGATTGGATCTGGCCGATGGCAACAGAGTATTTATTGTTTATCTGTTTATTAAGAGTTTATGCCATCGGACTTCTGGCCGATGTGTGCTTTAATCCTCAGATCAATATTTATTTTATCATATGATTGGATTATGCTATATTATATTGCTATATCATCATGTTATCGTCGGCCGATTGCCTCTATATAGATGTTTGCTCAGTACACAGCCGATGATTCGAAACCCTAGCTGCATCGGCTGGCATCGGCATCGGCTGGAATCGCGCCATCGGCTCATCGACCGATCGGCTGTTTCTGCCCTATCGGCTCATCTGCCGATAGGCCGATACACTATATGTTCTGTTGTTTTGCATATCTTGTCGGTGGCAGGATCAAACTGACTGGCACGCCCGCGCTTCATCAATTTTAGAACCTGCACTGGAGCTAAGCAGATCTCCTAGGCCTTCGTGTGTCCGCGCGCCGGATCCACATCGGCGGTACGGATTTGGCGTCAACACTCTCCTGATGCTGATGAGTCGGATCCCCTTCTTACTCTTTCTTGGTGTGGCGTTTATCCTAACCCTAACCGTTGTTCTGTTTTTGGTGCCGCCACCATTGTCGGGGGATCGAACCACTGCTGTTGTCTTCTCATTCCCTCGTCGTCGGAGTGTTGCTGCTGCCATTAATGAGTGCCAATACTACCTCCACCCTCTGCATTACTAAGATGTGTTGCTGCTGCCTAGAAACACCATGGTGGGGGTGGTAGTGTGTAAGATGCAAAGGTGGTACTATGGCAAGTCAGGCTGAGTTTGGAAGTATGGGACAGGAACTCATCTCTCCCATACGTAAAACGGAGCGACTTATTAGCGCATGATTAATTAAGTATTAATTATTTTTTAAAAAATAGATTAATATGATTTTTAAAACAACTTTCATATAGAAAATTTTTGTAAACAAACACACCGTTGAGAAACGTGCGCATGAAAAATAAAAAAGGTGCGTTGAAAAAGGTGAGGAAAGAACATGAGGAAAGAACACAACCTCAATGATAAGGGTGGGTGCAGCAGTCGAGGAGTGGAAACGACTAATAGAGGTGGAGAAGATGGCTGGTGTCATTGGAGGGAGGAACTTAGCATGAGGAAGAGTGGGGCGAAATTTTACTTCTTGCATCCGTATAAATTTCTTTCCCCTGTTTTCCAGAATAAGTCCTTTGCCCTAAGTGGTGAGAAATAATTCTATGGTAAATTACATCATTATATGTTTATAGAGTGGCACTTGAAAAATATTTAATATTTTTATGCACATAGTTAATATATTAAGTAAACTATTGTATTGTTCTTATTCTCTCTGTCCTAAAAGACCATCTTTCTAGCTATGCACCTTGACTTGACTAGACGTGTGAACTTTTCATGTGCCCAGTGACTAGTATCTAAATTTAGCTCAATTTTTACCAGTGCATGTATTAATTACACTAACTTGTTAATCTAAGTCTAAATTATATTCTAATTGAAACGATGCTTTCATTAGAACATACTTTCAACCCAGCTTTGCATGCACACAGTTATATACTTGTTTTTCCTATTTAGATGCAAGACTTGTGATATAAAAACTTGCTATGCCTTTAGTCGTCGTACTTTGCAAGCTAGCTTGTGCTTCTTCAACAATAATCAACTAGTAAATTATTACATATGTGTTGACACGAAATTCGTCATTCACATAAAGACCTGAAAAATCTGCTTAGCTCTAGTGCAGGTCCATTAATCGGGTTCAGGGCATACCAGTTAGTTTGATCCTAAAACTAACAAGATGAAAATAGATCGATGATCAAGATCGACCAATAAGCCGATGTGATGTAGTGAGGCCAGCCGATGACGATAGAGTTTTGATCAATCGGCTATAGATCCAATATATATTCAAATAATCAAATAAACAGTGAGATTTATGTTATCATCGACTAAAACTAAACTATGCATAATCATTAATAAACCGTTCTTTATAAAAAATAATCTTGATAGATCATACCAAACTGAAACAATACAAGTTGATAAAGATAGATTTAACTAAAAATTATACAAGTTTAAGTATAAGTTGATGTAACTCAGAAGATGCAATGTGACAATATAATATGAACAAATCAACCGAAACTGATACAATGTGATAGATGTAAATCCGATGGTTGAAACATATATCGGCTGGAGATCCGATGTAAGTAAATTAAAGTGTATATCGGCTAACTAACCGATATATCTGATAGCTAAAACCCACAATAATGATAACTCATCGGCTAGAACTCCAATGAACGTTGCATAAAAACCTATCAGCTTACAAGAATTAAACTTATTAGCAGCAATCTAATAGATCAGACCTAACTGAGACAGTATAAGATTGAAGATAATAAGATAAACCTACTTAGCCGATAGATCTACGCAAACATGATGATATATAAATCTATCTTAAACAGCAGTACGATTAGATAAACATCAATTTAGTCAAAATATCAGATCTAACCCAGAAAGTCCTAACTAAGCCGATACGACTTTAAACAACAATGCAACTAAGGATAGAGTCAATATATCAGATAGACAAAGCTTGCATCAACCTAGATAGAATATCGGACTTAATCGAGAAAATTCTAGCTGCTGATACAAGAGAAGTTGACGAGACTTATTTCTCATCGGAGATCGTACTTAACTGACGCTTGAAACTAAGAAATAGATTGCAAAGACCCCGGGTGTACATATTTATAACCTTGGGTTGATACTAGTCCTGATTGGACACGATACAAGTTGTAACATACCCAAAATTCTAAATTTCAACTTTTGCATTTAAAATATTGAAAATGATTTTTGTGATTTAGAAACACTAAAATTTTCCAACAAAAACCCTGAGCGAGTTTATTAATACTAGTTTTGATTTACAAATTCGTGATTAATTTAAAACTTTTTTTCTTGATTGCTCAAAGAAAGAAAATAAAACATAGTGCGTGCATGTAATTGCATGATGTATTGTTGAGATTTGAGTCCTCTTTCTTGTTTATGGATTTTACTAGCATTTCACATTAGGACTCATGAGCATTAACTTAAAAACTTGAAGCAAATACTTAATGTATTTTTACAAGGAGGTATATATATGAAATATATGAAGTTGAGTAACTAAAAGTATAAATCTTGCCCAACAACATCATATTAGGTCAAGAATCATCTAAATATAATTTTACAATCATTTAATTATATTTTATAATAGAAAACATATATGTAAAGATAAGCTTAGTGAATATTTAAGACTAATTGGCGCAATATAAAATCATGGGGAAATTCATGTAGATACTATTCAATATATATATCTCACTGGAATTTCAGTATAATTTAGTATGTACATTTGATACCCCAAATAATTAGGTCAAAGCAGTCAAACTATAGTTTAATTCTAAACCCTAATCGGCAAAATCAATACACATCTCATATGCAGGGGCGAAGCTACAGGGGGGGCCGGGGTGGGCCGGGCACCCCCCATTCGATTTGGGACCCCCCCAGGCCACAGCCCATGTATGTATGTGTGCAGTCGTGATCAGCAGCCCATGAGCAAACTAGTAAGTATAGCTGTATAGGATTACGAATACCAGGTCCAGATCGATCGCTTCGGCTTCGCACCTTCGCCGCTTCGCATTCGCAGTTCGCACGCGTGGCAGTTTGATGGGATCGCCGCCGCTGCTGATCGGCACTGATCGCCGTTGCCGATCGCTGCCGAGCACGTCATCTTCAGGAGTTCAGGTAATCTGTAATCAGATCAATAGATAGTATGTCTGTATGTGTCTATGTGATTTCTAATCTACTCAGTACTCACTAATTACTCCGTATTCCCCAAGGAGGCAAAATACCTAAATCCCTAATTTGGTGATAATTAGTTGGTTAGTTCTAATTTTCCTTTTCTAGTACTGATTTAGACAATATAATCAGGTGCTCAGTACTCATTAGTCAATTACAATTTTGTGATTTCTTTTTCCTTAGCAAAGATGAAGAGAAAGACGATTGATTGTTTCTAGAAGCCACTCGTTCCGAGGGATGACCCTGCCTCTGATGAAAATCCTCCTAACCCAACCATCATAGAAACGATTGATCGGGCTAATTTGCAACCTGAACAGCAAACAATTGTAACTACAGCATTTGAGAGGGACCCAGGTAAACGTGTTCAAATCTCCGCACTTCCTCCTGATCAACAAGATGATGCCAGGAGATTTTATATATCAGAGGGCCCATATCAATTTATCTTGGATCAGTACCTATTGAATGATGCATCTCATGCTCGCCGATTCCAAAGCAATTGGTTTAAACAATTTAATTGGCTAGAGTATTCTCCCCACACAGATCGTGCTTATTGTCTGCCATGTTTTCTCTTTTCAAAAAGACCAATTGGGAGATATGGATCAGATACATTTACTGTTAAGGGGTTTCAAAATTGGAAGAAAGTAAATGAAGGAAAAGAATGTGCTTTTCTAAAACACATGGGAAATCCTGGATCTGCTCATAATTATTCAGTTGGCTATTTTTATAATCTCAAAAATAGTATGAAACACATTGACAAGGTGATAGTTAGACAAAAAGAAAAATTGGTTGAAGGAGCAAGACTAAGGCTTACAACTACCATTGAGTCCATTAGGTAATGACTTTCTTCTTCTTATTCTTCTTCTTCTTCCTGCATAGGCTATAATATCCTAATAATTTAATATCTAACATCTCTACTGTTGTATTTTTTATTTATTACAGGTGGTTAACATTTCAAGGATGTCCATTTAGAGGCCATGATGAATCTTTAAATTCGTTAAATCGAGGTAATTTTCTTGAAATGGTCAAGCTGTTAGCTTCATTTAACAAGGAGGTGAAAGAAGTTGTTTTGGAAAATGCTACAAAAAATGCGAAGTACACTTCATCTGATGTGCAAAAGGAAATTCTAAGCATAATTGCTAGAAAAGTGCAAAAATCAGTTAGAGAAGAAATTGGCAGTAGTAAGTTTTGTATCATGGTTGATGAAGCTCGAGATGAGTCTAAAAAGGAGCAAATGGCGATAGTTATTCGTTTTGTCAACAAAGAAGGAAATATAAAGGAGCGTTTTCTGGATCTCATTCATGTTAGTGACACAGCTGCATTGACTCTTAAGAATGCAATTTGTGCTGTCTTATCTGATAATAGCTTGAGTATACAAGACATCAGGGGTCAAGGTTACGACGGGTCAAGTAACATGAGAGGGGAGTGGAACGGATTGAAGGCTTTAATTCTAAACGAGTGCCCGCATGCATATTACATTCATTGCATGGCTCATCAGCTCCAATTGGCTCTCGTCGCAGCATCAAGGGAAGTACAAGAGGTACATAATTTTTTTCAGCATGCAAATCTCATCATAAATGTTGTGAGTGTATCCCCTAAGCGGAATGATGAGTTACTAGCTACACAAGCTGAAGAAATAGCTCGTGAAATTGAATTAGGAGAGCTTGACACTGGAAGAGGGGCAAATCAGATGGGCTCTCTACAAAGGCCTGGGGACACAAGATGGAGTTCACACTACAAGTCAATTCAGAGTTTAAAGAAGATGTTTGGTGCCACGGTTTCGGTCCTACGCAGTGTTGCAAATGATCGTTCAGTTTCGAAGTATTCCCGTGGAGATGCTGCTGGTGCCCTACGAATCATTATCACATTTGATTTTGTATTTATTCTACTCATGATGGAAAAGATTATGAAGATCACCGATGTGCTATGTCAAACACTCCAAAAGAAGACAATAGATATTTTAAATGCAGTGGATTCTGTTTCTAACACCAAAGTGTTACTTGGTGACTTGCGAAATGACGGTTGGGAACCTCTTCTTGAGGAGGTCAAATCTTTTTGTGAGAAGCATGAGATTGATATTCCAGATCTGAATAAGAAGTATGTTCTTTTCCCTAAACCTCTATTGACTATTTACTTTGTATTAATTAATCTAATACACCCTTGTGTTGCAAATTTGTAGGTTTGTTGATGTGACCAAATCTCGAAACAAGCATGACAACACCACAACTTTTCACCATTATAAAGTTGATGTGTTTAATGTTGCAATTGATCAACAACTGAATGAATTAGAAGACCGGTTTGGTTCTCAAGCGATAGACCTTTTAGCATTGTGTGTCTCACTGGATCCAAGACTCAATTCATTTGACATGGAAAAGGTATGCACTCTAGTGGAAAAATACTATCCTGTTGATTTCTCAAATCAAGAAAGAATGCAATTAGAGTGCCAACTGCCACACTTTCAACTTGATGTGTGTAACCATCCAGAATTAAAAACTTTATCATCTCTGGCTGATTTAACAAGTGGGCTAGTTAAGTTGGGTAAAGATTCCTCTTATCCAATGGTGGATAGGTTGTTGAGATTAGTCTTGACTCTCCCCGTGTCAACTGCAACCACTGAGAGAGCCTTTTCAGCCATGAAAATTGTGAAGACACGTCTTCGAAATAAATGGGAGATACCTATTTGCGGGATTACTTGGTGGTTTACATTGAGAGAGATATAGCAACAATGATTAGTTCCGATGATATTATTAAGGCCTTCGATCTAGTTTGTACCCGTAAAGCTAAGTTCAAGTTAATTGAGATGTAATTTTTATTTGTATGGCACAGATATAGCCTTGTTTCACTATATTGAATATTTGAACCTCTTTTATATGTGAAAACATATGCTGGTTTTGGCCATTTGGCTTTGTGGCTTCACTGGCTTGTCCCCCCAACCTGAAATCCTGGCTTCGCCCCTGCTCATATGTGTATTTTATCACATAAAAATATATAGAGGTTATAATTTATTCAAATACTACTCTATTTATCATGAATTAATATAATTTTTCTAGAATTTATTTTGTAGGTTTTGACCTTCTAAGAATTCAAATCAATTTCGGCTGAACTGAATTTCTTTATTTTCCTGAGTTTAAAATATTAGAATTTTTGTGTGAAACCAAAGAAAATGGAATCTAGGTATTTTTATCTACCTCCAAAAAAATCTACTTTATTTTATCTTGCACAGAAATTAAGTTTTGGAATTTTAAAGAAGGGAGAAAGAAAATTAAATAAGGAAAATAGCAAAATCTGCCCTAACAGTGGTTCACCAATTCTTGTACCCGCCTCTCTTACCCTAGCCTCTGTTTACACTGCCTGGTCCTACTTGACAGTGACACAAGCTAGCCTCCACCTTTGTGTGCATCTACTCCACCGCTCAAGAGACAGAGAGAGAGACAGAGGGCGAGAGAGAGCGCGGCGCCGCGTGCTCGACGCGTGGCCGGGACGTGGCAGCCGCCGAGCTCGCCCATATCATCACCTAGCCGCGTTGCACGGCCCTTCTCTCCATCCCAGTGCCGAACCAACCGAGAGAGAGGGAGCCTAGCTTCTCCGGCGCCCATATTTTCACCGTCGGCCGTGGGAACGACGACAGCCGCTGTCACCGACGAGCCACGGTCATCTCCATCTCTTCTACGTTCCATGCTCACCTCTCCATGCCGAGCAAGTCTCCTTTTGACACCCTCCCGTTTCGTGCAGCCAATCATCGGGAACGCCGCCGTGCCCACAGGGGTCCCGGAGCGTGCACCGAGCGCCGCCGCCATGATGTCGTCGCTGTTCCGGCTGCCATGGACCACCGCGAGCCAAGCCATCGCGCCACTGATCTCCCCTTGAAGTCCTCTCCAAAAAACCTCAAGAATCCCGGAGGATCATCCACCGACGAGGGAGATCGGCGTCCTCTTCTTCAACTCCGGTCGCTGAACATCATCATCGATTCCATCCTCTCCGGTGAGCTTTGGTCCAATTAGTTGCACGTGCGGCCTCCATAAGACCCCTCTGATCATTTTCACATGTTGACATAGCCGCAAGCCGTCCAGGTCGTTCCATCGTCGTTGTCCTGGAGTTTCCATCGCCGCCGGGCCGTTCCTCGCGTCGCCGCTATCATCCATGCATTTCTGGGCCTCGCGCACAGCTCGGTGAGCACCCTTGAACCTCTAAGACTTACATGCATGCACACAATTAACCAATACAAAACTGTACACGTACATGCACCATCACCCGAAGACACTTCCCATTCACACTCGCCGCCGGCGCTACTCCGAGGTCCACCAACCGAGAAAAGTAATGGAATGGAATCGCGATAGTGTCCTCTTCATTTTACCTTTTGGTCTCTTCTTCTTTTAAGCCATCGTTCGCCGCCGGCGAGCTCGCCAAGTCCACGGCCGAGCTCCCAGACTATCGAGCAGCCAAGGATTAAAAGGCAGGGACCTTGTTTTGAGAATTTAAATAACTATAGGGTCCTATCTGTAAACACCCCTCACACATATAACAGTCACAAAGCTGCGGGTTTATTTCAAGAAAATCAAAGGGCCTTCTTGCAAAATGAACAGATACTGCCATGTGGACCCATTCTAATTAAAATCTGGAAAGTATAAAGAAAATAACTAAAGCATTAATAATTAAACTGAAAATTGTGCAAACTTGCAAAATCCATATAAAATCAAATATAACTCATTTTGAGATGAAACCAACTCCAGTAGGTCCATAAAATTGTGAACTTTAATATTGTATAATAAAATCTTCTGCTCACAGTAGGATATTTATTTCTAAAATTTCAAATATGAAATAGTTAACATAGAACTTGTAAAATTTGTAGAAAATTCATTTTTTACTTCAAATGGAATGAACCAAATTTCTGTAGAATTAGCAAAGTATGAACTTTAATGTAATAAAATAAAATATGGAACTTTCTGTACAGGAAATGTAACTAAAATTGTAAGTAACATAAAAACACTTATTTAGTAACTAGGATTTGTTTAATCTCTAGAAAATTACTAGTTAATCTCAAAATTATGAATTCACTGCTGTTCATCTTAGAAGTGTGTACTCTTTAGTCTGGATGAAAGGAATTTGACAAAACTACCTTCTAAAACAAAGTTAAACAATTAAGTAATCCTCTTTTTGTTAAATTTGTAAAATTCATAAATTTCAAAATAGCAATGATAAAATAGAAATTTCTTCACACAAATTCATTTTAATACATGATTAATCCACTGTGAGGAATTCATGCATTTTAGAGCATTTTGGATTTTTCGTCTTATTTGGATGTTTATTTGTTCCGTACGTTATGGTTATTTAGATTCCTACGTTCCGGAGTACGTGGAGCAAGAACCTGAGACTGAGTGTGTTTTTTGACCGCAGCCAGGCAAGCATCTAAGCATATAGAATCCCTAGCTTGCTAAAATGATTTGGTTGCAAAACAATATATATGCATGTGTTGATTTACTACAAACTTATCGATAATGGTTAGTTTTGGTTATACCTAATTGCTGCATATCCTTCCTTGTTTCGTTGTTGCCATTGATCCTTGTAACCTCGGGATTGAAATATTTGGGAATGTTTTACTGTTTCACCGATGCTTAGCCATGCTTAGGTCTATTAGTGTTAAAAATCGATAGATTGAGCTATCGATTGAACTTATTCACTATTTGCGATTTATGGGCATAAAATATGACTACTTTCACTAAATGATTCATATGGAAAATATGCTTTAACTTGGACGAGTGATAGGGCGATGAAGGGATTGTGGTTTTCCCTGATGCAAGTAGCCTCGTCTGGGTTGTTAAGGACCGAACATGTTGACATCTGATCAAGCACCTTATGTACTACCACACGCCGGTATGGGACGGCTTGACTTAGTACTATGTTGCACTGTGATCATCTACGCTACGCTGGTCAATCGTGAGGATGCTGTTCCTTTGGAGTACCCAGGTGTGCCTGGTTTTGGCAAGGGGTTTCTCCCACGATGGTGAGCCCGCCTTAGCCACATCACACACGCACGTGGCTAAGTCGTCGGGGGCCCAGGCGTAGTTTAGGTGGTTGGGGTGTGACTAGGAAAGGGCATGTTATGAGCTAGTATCACTTGTGAGTCACACCTGTGTGCGTGTGAAGCATTTGATCCTTGTTCATTTCGTGTGGGTAAAGATGTACCCCTCTGATCAGAGTAAAACTATTCGAATAGCCGTGTCCACGGTTATAGGACGACCGCTTGATGAGTTAGTCAGTCTATGTTAACATCAAACTGGGTTAAATGGGTTGGTTAGGCTTGGATGTGTAATGGTTATATTTGCAAACCATAGTTGGACATTGGAAGTCCATGGATGGTGATGAGAGCATGTGTTGTGCTTATACATGGATGGTGATGAGAGCACGGGTTGTACCTATACATGGATGGTGAGGAGAGCACGGGTTGTGCTTATTTGTGATTGAATTTCAGATTATGCTAAGTTAGAAATTTTATATTTGCAACTTGTTATTTGCTCAACTAAATTAGCTTTTATGCAATACTTGAACCATTAAGCCATCTTCTAAGGTAGAAGCTTGCATACTCCTTTGTTCTATGTATATATATTAATGAGTAAGTCTTGCGAGTACATTCTTGTACTTAACCCGATGTCTGTAACTTTCAGACCAGGATGCCGGTGAACTTGCTTGTTCTTACTACCTTACCGAGGACGGTGAGGGTGGTGAGTAGCTTTTCAGCTTGACTCTTGCCCCGGTTGGTTGCCTTGTGGGATAGTTGGCAAACCACGGGTTTTACTTTTGCTTATGAATTCAGGAAAACTTTCGCTGCTATAGTTTGTATTGTAAGATGGGTTGCTAAATCCCACTGTGATATATGTATATTGCTATACTTTTATCTACCTTTATGCATTTGTGATGTTTATCAAGTGCTTGCGATGAAAGTGCAAGGCTTGTCGCTTTTCCTGGGGATTAACTAAGCATGAGTATGAATTTTGAACAATTGAGATGTTGTAGAGCTCTTGCAATTTGAGTCAAGTCTCCTGAGATGTGTAACACATCTGGTCACCGCCTTCGTGTGGTTTGACGGGCATGTCTCAGGCTGAAGTTGACTGACATGCGGAGTCCCAGCAATATCTTTTTTGCTAATTATTCGGCATTATGGATTTTATATCGAATGGTGTTAATTTATGATCATGGGCACATTGAGATATGAGTGGCTATTTATGCGTGTATGGATCCCACTCATTCAAAATTATGTGGTGGTCACAAATTGCATTGGACGGTATAATTTTCGGGTGCCCACACAAGTTTTCTAAAGATAAAAGAAAAAAATACAAGTCCTGATCGGACACTAGATAAAACTTCCTTAAAAAAAGGAAATTTACTAAATATTGCCTAGTTAATAGATAGAATTAGATTGCCATGCCGCAGTATTCATGATTCCTCTTTGAATTCAGCTTGATCTGGATAAACTTTCATCTACCAATCGACTTCTTTCCTTAACCGAATCCACTAAAGAATTGTACCAAAAATTGGTGTTAACAATATGCTTGTGGTAGGCAGGAGCTACGAGTTTGCATTAGGAAAAAATTTTTATTCGTCAAAGGTATATTATATAAGTCGCTTATGGAAAAATTAAATAGTTATTGAGGCAGTGTCAATTCTCTGGATCGGCAATAATACTTATGGGGTGCACGACATCAATGAGAGATGGTGACAAAAGACTTATACTGTTTCAGGCCCTCGGAAGAGGTAATACCCTAGTCCAGTTGAGTAGATTAGATCTATATAAAGGTTTCACTGTATGACGTTTGGTATAGCACATAGTGATCACCCTTGCCGGGTTGTGGGGAGTTGCCCTGATCTCAAGACCCATAGGATGAGGGGAGGGCTACAAGGAAAGCATCTAGTCGGTTATAATTAAATCTTCCTATTCTATCTATCAAAGATATGCATGATCCTCAGAATTTATATCTCATCCCGAGAATATCTGTTTCTTGGATTACATGGATTACAAGTAAGCCACATGTGCCTAAGGCACTCGGCCCACCCCATGCTGTTTAAACTGAAGGCCCACCATGAGATACCTAGATATCATGTACCCCACAGGCAGAGTAAGCCATATGAGTGTTTTTGATAAAAGACGCTTGATATTCAATATTAATATTTGGGTTGTGTTGTGTTTAAATGCCACATGACAGCAATCCAATTATTATGTAACATTATTTAATAAGAATGATTCCCCCCAAGTCATTGGACATACAACTCACCATGTAGTATAAGTAATGATAATAGAGATTATAAAAAAATTGAAAACATAGCTTGTGAAATTAAAATAGCATGTTGCACGTGTTTTATTATGTTTGTGTTTGTTTGGGTGATATTATAAATAGTATAAAACTATACATGTACGTAGTCAAGAGAAAATAAAAAAAATAAAAGACAGATTGCATAATCATTAGTTACATATTTTTATTTATGATATTTATTTGATATGTTTGATGATACAAGTATAATAGGACAATGATTTCAGGGTGTGGTGAAATAATTAGAAATAATCATATACCATGATGCGCTGCGCATCATGGTATATGATTATTTCTAATTATTTCACCACACCCTTTATTTCTAATTATTTCACCACACCCTGAAATCGTTGTCCTATTATACTTGTATCATCAAACATATCAAATAAATATCATAAATAAATTACAACATTTTGCAAAACATACTAGCTGGCAGCCACATGTACCTTGCATATCTTATGCACATGCGCATGTGCATAAGATATGCAAGGTACATGTGGCTGCCAGCTAGTATGTTTTGCAAAATGTTGTAATTTATATTAAAGTTATTATATTTATAATCACCTGCAATTTGTAGCTATGCAAACCAAGTACTACGCCTAAATTGTAGCTACAAATGATTTAATCACCCGCAATTTGTAGCTAAGCGAACCAAGTACTACACTTGCTATTATACATTTACATGGCTGAGCCCCTAACTATGCCCTTCTAGTATATCGAGAAACCACCTCGGAATTGCCGAGTTCCTTACGACAATCTATCATGGCCATCCAACCGGTTATAGATACGGAGGAGTACCCACACCAAGAACCTCTCTTAGCTCTATATACGCACGTGGAGGAATACCCATACTAGACTGTCACCACTAGCGGCCTACCTTTACAGTTTCATGGCATATAGCACCACTTAATGATATTTAATAACCTAAGCACCATGCTTACATTACTAAATATTACTCTACACCTTTGCAATTGATATAGAGCAATCATATACATGAATATTAAGCCAATACCATTGCATATCTCCAGTAAGCTAGCCATATAATTATTATAAGGCAAGTTTAGACTAAAGTCGGTACTTAAATAATTATGTAAATAGAGTAAAATACCATGACTATATAAAGAAGAGTATTTCATTATTCTAGCATAAAGCCTTACAAGAGAGATATTAGCTACTAGAACCATACCAGGATTCTCCCGGAAGACTTGAAGAACTAGAGCACTATTCTATTCCTAACTCTACTAGCACTAGAACAAAGTAAACTATGGAGAGCTTCTTTTTCTTGTTCTTCATGGTGTGTGTTGGAGGAGAGGATGAGAGCTCTTTATATACTGATAGAGGAGGTGGAGATTCCAAGCATCAAAAGAGCATCTTCTTCCTTAAGTTACCATGTGTCCCTCGTAATGACGGTTTCCACCAGTAGAAACGGTCACAACCGTCATAGATGGTCGGTAGTGAAGGTTGAGGGCTAGATGGGCTGGACCTGGGTCGACCGACCCCTGGTTGGACCCTCTGCCCTAGTCCTTTTTCTAGGGCTTGCTTTGGTGGGTCCTTAGTCTAGTGGCATGTTGGTTGGGCCCATTTGCAGATGTTTCATTGGGTTTGTTGTCACGCCCCGATTTTCGATCGGGATTAAAAATTGCCTAATAATACATTTTCTAGAAATTTAATAAAAATTTAAAGCAAGTTAATCAAATGAAATAATGAGGGAATTAAAATTTCCTTTTAAAAATTATGGCCGAAAATATTTTTGTAAGATTCCCTGTGCCCTAAAGTACTGTCCAAAATTTTTCGTGAATTTTTGGAGCTAAATAAATAATTTTAAAGTCACAAAGGTCATTTAACTAATTAAATTAATTGAAAAACAAATTAAAAAGGGTCCCTTTTGTTTTGGGCCGTTTTCGGCCCAAAATCCTCTCTCTCTCCCGCGGCCCACGCGGCCTCCTCCCCTCTCTCTCCCGCGCGGCCCACGGGCCGCGTCCCTCTCTTTCTCTCTCTCTCCGACAGGTGGGACCGTGGGCCCCACCTGTCATCTCCTACCTCCGGCGTCCCCTCTCCTCTCCGCCGCCATGGCCGCCCGTGCGTCGCCGCCTCTCGGCGCCCTCGCCCCTTCCGCGCGCGTGGGAGTTGGCCCACGTCTGCCCGCGCCTGCCTCCCCATGTTTCCCCCCTCTCTCCCGCAAAGACCGGCGCGGAAAACCCCCCACGCCGTCGCCATTTCCGCCGGCCACCACCCCCACGTCCTCCACTTTTTCCGACCACTCCCGGGCTCTCCCCGCCTCCTCTCCCCTATAAAAAGCATCCCCGTGCTCCCCTCCACCTCTTCCCCTCCTCGCTTGAGTTCACCGCGCCCCCTCCCGCGCTCCCCTCACGAACCCGCGCCGCTGCTTCCCGCTCTGCACTCCGGCCGCACGCCGCCGCCGCCGGAGCCGTCCCCGCGCGTCGCCGCTGCCCCTTCCGGCCTCGCCGCCACTCCCCGCGCCTCCGCGCCGTCGTCCCCGCGCCGTAGCACCGCCGCCGCCGCCGTCTTCTTCGGCTCCGGCCTAACCCGGTGAGCTTCCCTCTCTCCTTCCCTTTCCTCTCCCCTCCCCCGTGCGCCTCCCCCGCACGCCGCTGCCATAGCGCCTCCGCCGCCCTCACATCGCCGCCACGCGCCGCCGTCCTAGCTGCCCCGCGCCTTGCGTCGCCGCGCCCGCGTCGTCCGCTACCGCCGGTAGCCGCTCGCCGCCGCACCGCCGTCGTCGTGCCATGGCCGGTTCGGCCTAGGGTTCGGCCGAACCCTAGCCGTCCGCCCGGCCATGGAGGCCGCACCTGGGCCGGCCCACCTCTCTCTCCCGGCCCAGCAGCCGTTGGGCCGATTGGCCCATCTCCCTCGCAAAAGTCCAATCTTGGTCCCTCGTCGCCCCTTTTCCTTTTGGGCCGTCAGCCCGTTAGTCCTCTCTCCCGAAGTCCATTTAACGTCCCTCTTCTCCCTTCCCTCGCCCCCTCTTTCTTGGGTCGTCGGCCCGATCGGCTCTCTCTCTCACAACAAGTCCATTTGACGTCCCTTCTCGCCATTTCTCCTCTATTGGGCCGCCGGCCTATTATCCTTTCTCCACACAAAAGTCTACTTTTTGTCCCTCGCCCATTTTCCAGTGGAGCCCATTGTCTCTCATCGGCCCTTTTAACTTTTCCCGAGGAAGTCCAGTTTACCTCCCTCTCAGCCTAATTTTTCCCCTTCCCCTGCAAAGTCCATTCCACCTCCTTTTTCTCTCCTGTTCGCCGACACTTGTGTCGCCGACACGTGGGCCCCCTTTGTTTAATCCGGTCCACACCCAAACCACGTGGCCGCCCGCGGCTTCGCCACGTTGGCGTCCACGTCGGCGCTACCTTCTCCCTTCCGTCCGCAGTGGCCGCCACATCAGTGCCACGTGGTGCGTCCGCACCCGTGCGTGCGTGGACTTGGTCCACCGTGGATCAGCCGCCCTTGACCCGTTGACACGTGGGACCCGCCGTTCCGGCACCGATTCCCTTTGATGATGTCAGTGTAGTCGTTTCCTTTGTAAAATTAATTAATAATTGCGCAATAAATCGATTTAATTTCCAGAAAATCATTTAAATGGCTCAAAACATCTAAAATTCATATCTAATTCATACGAACTCCAAATTGAGTCATTCAACTTGCAAAATTCATCTAAAATTGAGTTCTACATGTTTGTTTACTTTTTATGTACCATTTACTTGGTTTTTATTAGTGTTTTTCCTCATTTTGCGTGCCAACGTGTAGATTCCGCCATTTCGGACGATCGCGTTCGCGAGGAAAAGAGTTCGGAAGATCAATCGAAGAAGCAAGGCAAGTCACACATTCCCCTTGAGCATGTTGTATCCATTTTGTGAAATGTTTTACGTTTGCAAATAAAGTGCATGTTTTGCTAATTACATGGGAATAGGGTTTACCTCTCTGCTCGCTTGTGCCTTATTTACTTGCTGTCCTTTCTTTGTCAAACTGGGTGATAATTTGACTAGCTTGTGTCTCATGTGGACCTCGCTAGAATTATATTATGCTTAGCCATGCTTAATACCACTAGCTCACAATATGGGACAACTACATTATCTATTTCTAGTATCTTGTTGAGCTGTGAGCTCGAGACATGTCGGCCACGTTTCGTTGGTCGTAATTATCCAACTAAAATATGGATTAATGGTGGGCTGTGGGTGTATGGTTTTGCTAGTCGCACCCATGGCAATTAAGGACCGATTCGCGGGAAACCCTGGAAGAAATACCGTGCGTACCACAAGCCAGCGTGGGCAACGGCTGGACTTGTAGTGTAGCTTTCCTCTAGCTAACGTACACTGGCTAGGGTGAGCGTGATGGAGTGTGGATGGACCCTGCGACGGTCTATGCGGCTGCCGGATTCACCAAGGCACGAGAGGGGGCTGCCCACTGCCTTTTGAGGAGTGGGGGCAAAACCTGAGGTGGTACGATTGGTTAGAGGGGGTTATGCGAAGGGTCCTGTCACAGTCCCTTTCCGGGGTACCGTGGTGGTATACCGGCACACGGAAACGTGTCGTGGGGCTGTGTCTTGTGGGTATAGATGTACACCTCTGATCAGAGTAAAACTATTCGAATAGCTGTGCCCGCGGTTATGGGCGATCAATCAGATTCACCGTGATTAGTCCCACATGCTTAATTAATTTGACTTAATGAACTGGTGTAGTTCAGGTGGAATGGGTGGGCCTGTTCAACGTGGTTGTAGCGTTGTTCAGTGGAGATTTGATGCTGTCATAATTAAACAACTATTTATTGTTTTAAAATATAAGGATTTGCAACCGCTTTTCTGCAAATAGCCACAAGCCTCCCTCTGTCTCCCCTTTTCACGGTTGCATCTTTGGTGTGGCTTGTTGAGTACGGTGGTTGTATTCAATCTTGCTATTTTTCCCCTTTTCAGAAGTTTAGTACTTCTGAGTTGAAGATGAAGTTAGAGGACCAAGGCTCAGACCCCAGTTGAGTTTGCCTGTGGAGTGGAGCTGAAGCCCCGCTAGGATCGTCTCTTTTCGCTGCTGTTTTCTTTTCGGTGTGAGGACTAAGTGCCTCTTCTGTAAGTATTTACGCTTTATTTACATTTGGATCTATATATTGATTTGTCGTTTCGTGTACCCTGGCTTGATCCCTGGACGGGGATTTATACACAAAATAGTCTGGAAATTTGGGGATAAATTTCCAGGCGTGACATTTGTGGGCCCTTCTATCCATGTGTAAACCACGTGTCGACCTCTGATTGTTTGAACATGTATTTTCCACCATTTCTCCTCCATTTATAAGGTAATCTCCTGTAGTCAAATACTTTGCCAAGTACATGTGGAACTAGATTATTTCTAAATAAATATGCATGCAAGCATTGCTAGTTCTTTATTGTTTTTAGGAATATTGACGGTCAAAATTGGTTTGTAACGATTGTCAACACCCGTCGACAATGGCATGCCAGGTAGGGGACTTGGTGCTAAAATGTTTCGACGAGATGAATTCAAGAGCTGGATTTTTCGACGAGGGATTCTACGACCAATCTGGCTTGGGAGATCTAACCCAGCCATCTTTAACCATGGTCCAAGTCGGTTCCATCGTCTTCCCAATCTTCGCCAGCGTCTCGATCTCGTCCCCCTTAGAATGTGCTGAGGACGAGGACGACGGCATGAGCGAATACATCTCCCCAAACGGGCGCCTCTCCAGTTCATACCGAGAACAAGGCGCCGAAATCCCAATCCGTCGATAGATGGCCTAAAGCAGCCCAATCTTCGGCTTCAGCTGATAAGTGTACGCTGACAAGGAAGTCTGCTAACAAGGATGGTGCATGGTGTCCGATTCACAAGACTTCTCGTCATCCGTTGGTTGGATACCGTGTCATAATCCAAGCAAAGGCTAAACTCGACGCTTGCGAGGACCATGGGATTTAGTGTGTTTCTCTATATAAGGAGTGGTGCCTAATCCATAAATCCAAGAGTCACCCCTAACCAGCTGTGAGATATTCCTAAAGCTTGCAGATCCAATTATTTGAGTTCCATGTTGCCCGATCCACTCTCGTAGAGATCAATCTCGTACGACGTCTGTGGATGATAACCCTTCAGATCGCATGATGGGTTACATCCGAATTGATCCCAATGAACCATCTGTGATCCCTTGTCATCCACTTCGTCATCATCTATGGGCAGTTCACGTGGCCACCGTGGCCGCCAACCACCCTTCCTACCCGGAGGCACATGTAGAGCCTTTATGCCTTCCCTTCGAGAAGTAAATTGGCCCCCAAAATTTCGTCCCGCAGCAGTAGAGAAGTACGATGGGAGCACAGATCCAGAGGAGTTCTTAGACGTATACTCTACTGTTCTATACGCCACCGGCGCAGACGACAACATACTTGCAAATTAGTTGCCAGCAGTGTTGAAGGGATCTGCTCGGTCATGGCTTGTTCATCTTTCCCAAATTCAGTATCTTCCTGGGCAGACTTTTGGAAGCAATTCGTTGTGAATTTTCAAGGCACCTACAAGAGACACGCGGTCGAGGATGATCTACACATCCTCAGGCAAAAGCCTGGTGAACCTCTTCGAGATTTTATTCGACGTTTCAATGAATGTCAGAACACAATCCCCGAGATCACCGATGCATCCGTAATACATGCTTTCAAGTCAGGCGTCCGAGATCGCTATACGATTCAAGAGTTGGTGATAGGGTGGGTGACGTCCGCAATGAAGCTGTTCAAGATCATTGATAGGCATGCCCACGCAGAAGAAGCCATCTGAAGGAATGACGGGAAAGGGAAGTTGGCGGAAGAGAAACAACTAGCTAAAAATGACAACTCGAAACAAAATCAGAAATCCAGTTGCAAGAAAGGAGAAAAGAGAAAGACATAGTCGGAGGTTCTTGTCGCAGAACAAGATAAAAATTCTCCCCAACGACCTCCTCCTCAAGATGACGGTCCAGTACGACAATGGTGTCCGATGCATAGAACCAACGCTCACACGTTCGAGGAGTGCAACATATTCCAGAAGGCGATGGCTCGGAAGATAGCCCAAGACAAGGGAAAGAGGATTCGCATGGTAGAGAATGGCAATCACGACCCTTCGTCTGACGATGAACCAAGTTTCTCTAACTTCGACTAGCACGTCGCACAAATCTTCGGCGGCTCAACCTCTTATTCTTCAAAAAGAGAATACAAGAAGGTAGAATGCGAGGTGTGGTCCACAACCCAGGGATCAATGTCTAAAAGGAAGTGGTCAGATTAGAAGATCGACTTCTCCGACACTGACCACTGATGACAACCCCTGGGTGATATCTGATAATAGTCGAACCTACTATCCGGAACGCAAAGTTGCCCGATTTCTCATTGACAGCGACAACTCCATCAATCTCCTCTTCGCCAGCATGCTCAATGCAATGCGGATCTCAAGAAGTGAGCTCATCCCTTCAGAGCAGCCCTTCCACGGCATTACCCTCGAATCGTCGTAAAGGCCATTAGGAAAGATCATGTTGCCGATAACCTTTGGCAGAGCTGTCAACTTCCGAATAGAGCAGATCACATTCGACGTAGCGGAGTTCGACACCACCTACAACGCCATACTCGGAAGGACAACACTCGCCAAGTTCATGGCAGCTTCACATTACACCTATCAGTTGATCAAGATACCAAGACCCAAAGGGATAATCACGATACTGGGGAATGCAAAGATGGCTATGAAGTGTGACAAGAGGAGTCCCGATATGATCGAGGAAACTCCCATCACTCTTGCCACAAGTGAACCTCCTCAGAAAGTGATCAAACCCAATGCGACACCCAAACCAGATGGTGCTATAAAGATAATCCCGCTGTCCAGTAGCACCCCCAACAAGACGGTCAAGATCGGGGCCGAGCTCGACAGCAAATAGGAACTTGAGCTCATCACCTTCCTCCGTGACAATGCAGACGTGTTCGCTTGGCAACCGTCCAGCATGCCCGCGGTCCCTAGGGAGGTAATTGAGCACAAACTGATGGTTCGGCCTGATGCAAAACCTGTCAAGCAGAAATTGCGTCGCTTCGCTCCAGACCACAAAGATGCTATATGAGAAGAACTTAATAAACTTCTCAAAGCCAATTTTATCAAAGAAGTCCTTCACCTAGAGTGGCTCGCAAATCCAGTCATGGTGCACAAAGCCAACGACAAGTGGAGGTTGTGTGTAGACTTCACCGATCTCAACAAGGCGTGCCCAGAAGACTATTTCCCCCTTCCACGCATCAACCAACTGATAGATTCTATTACCGGATGTGAGTTATTGAGTTTTGTCGACGCATATTTCGGGTACCATCAAATCTACATGGCCAAGGAAGACCAGGAGAAGACAGCCTTCATCACGCCCTTCGGTGTATTCTTTTACATCAAGATGCCCTTTGGCCTGATCAGCGCTAGATCTACATACCAACGCGAGATTCAAGGGGCTTTTCAATCTTGACTTGGCAACATTGTTGAGGCCTACGTCAATGATATCATAGTCAAAACAAAGACACGAGATCGCCACATTGATCTATGGGAAACGTTCAACAATCTTCGACTACATCGGCTCAAACTGAACCCGGAGAAGTGCACGTTTGGAGTACCATCGGGCAAACTATTCGGCTTCCTCATCTCCGGGCGAGGTATCAAAGCAAACCCAGACAAAATCAAGGCCATCGAAAACATGAAGTCACTGACAAGACTCAAAAAAGTCCAGAAGCTTGCCGGATGTATGGTAGCCCTTAGTGGATTTATGGCCAGAATGCCCTTAGTCTGAAGAAACAAGACAAGTTTGAGTGGATATCAGAGGCCGAGGAGGCGTACCGCGCACTCAAGCGGTACCTCTCCAATCCACCCATCCTCGTCGCCCCACAACCAGAAGAGGAACTCTTCCTTTACATGGCCGCAACACCATACTCGGTAAGCACTATCATCGTTGTCGAACGCGAGAAAGTACAGCGCTCAGTCTACTACGTTAGTGAAGTGCTGCACGACGCGAAGACCAGATACCCCCAGATCTAGAAACTGCTCTACGCCATGGTCATGATATCCTGAAAGTTGCGCCACTACTTATAGGCCCACAAGGTCACGGTCGTCTCCTCATATCCCCTTGGTGAAGTTGTTCGCAACAAAGAAATTGCAGGACGCACTGCCAAATAGGTTGTCGAGCTCAACCAATTCGATGTTCACTTTATCCCACGAACAATCGTCAAGTCCAAGGTACTCGTAGACTTCGTTGCTGACTGGACCGCCCCCAAGGATGGCAAAGTCAACAGAACGAAAAACGAGCGATGGACGATGGCCTTTGATGGGGCTTTCAACAACCAGGGAGCAGGAACTGGATTTATTATAACTTTACCGACCTCAGATTAGTTTTGACATGCCATACCACTAAATTTTTGGGCAACCAACAATGCCGCCGAGTAAAGGACTTCTCGTCGGACTAAGAGCCGCCGTATCACTTGGGGTCATGCAACTATTTGTGAAAAGGGAGTCAGAAATAGTCGCCAACCAAGTGCATAAGGATTACAAGTGCACCAACCCCGAGTTGTCCAAGTATCTCACCAAAGTTAGAAAGCTGGAACGCAGGTTCGACGGATTCGAGGTGCGCCACGTCTATTGCAAAGACAATGCCGATGACGACAACCTCGGCCGCCGAGCTTCTAGAAGAGAACCAATGGAACCCGACACATTCCTTGAAGTGCTAAGCAATCCTTCAATCGAGAGTTCGCTGAACGACGACAACAATAGCACCACCGACGCTGGCTTGGGGGCTACTACTTAGAACGACAAGCTCGTCGCGGACATCGAGACTACCACTGATTGGCGCACACTGTTAATTGAATTCCTCAACACCGACAAACTGCCGAACGATGACATGGAAGTAGAAAAACTCTCATAATAAGCCAAGGCCTACTGTATGATCGGGAACGACCTATACAAGAAGGCTGCCAACGAAGTACTGTTGAAATGTATCACGTCCAACGATGGTGAGGAGCTATTGCTGGACATCCATGAAGGAATCTGCGGATCACATGCCGATGTGAGAACGCTGGTCGGCAAGGCCTTTCGACAAGGTTTTTACTGGCCATCAGCTCTCCACGACGCTTCTGATATGGTACAATGGTGCAAAGCTTGTCAGTTCCATAGCAAGCACACCAAGCTATCAGCCCAAGCCCTTCAAACCATCCCTTTGTCTTGGCCATTCTCGTGCTGAGGACTTGACATCCTCAGACCGCTTCCAAGAGGACAAGGTGGCTACAAGTTCTTATTCGTGGCTATCGGTAAATTCATTAAGTGGATTAAAGCAGAGCCAACAAGAGAAATCAGAGCTGACGGAGCGTGGAACTCCTCACCGGGAGACCGTGCGGGCCCCCCTTTGCCGGTTCGGCCGGGGGCGCTAGGTGAGATTCTTAGCCCTTGATCTGAGGGATATCAGCGAGAGAGGAACGCGTAGACACGGGCGATGTAGATAGGTTCGGGCCACTGAGAAGCGTAACACCCTACTCCTGTGTTCTGGAGGATCTGTGTGTGTGAAGGAATACAGAGAGGGAGAGTTCAGGCTCCAGAGCAAATCGGCCAGAGTCCGAGAAAATCCCCCCTTTCCTAGGCCTGGGCTTCCTTTTATATGGCAAGGGGCTACCACATGGGCCTCCAGCTGCCTAAGAAAGAAAACATTCTTTTACAATTAGGGCTGTCCTACTGCCGGAAGCGACCTCTGACAGACGCCGCAGCATGCCTCTGCATAGCCAGCCGGCTCATCCGAGGGACGCCTGTTTCAACCTTCATTAAATGGCGGGCGACTTCCTCGCCACGCCTGTGCCGAAATCTGGAATGAATCTGACGGGAACTGACATACCAACTCCAGGAGTTGGCACGCCGGCTCCGGCTAGGGACGAGAGACAAGGGGCTCTCATCATTCTGACGGGACGGGGCGAGGCGTGCTGGAGGCCGCCTATCGCCACCTAACCCGCGATCTGACCGGTCTGTGACCGGCCACTCACCGCGACTGGTCACGGACCGGATAGGCATGCGCTGCACCGCATTAAATGCGGCGTAGTGCGCTCGTCTGAACCGCCATAAATGCGGTTAGGTGAGCTCTGCTGTGCTCACCTAACCCGCACACGAGGCGCCGAGATCACAGGGGGTCGGGGCGCCCCAGCCCTCGGGGCCGAAACGGGGGTGACCCGACCCCGCAGGGAGACCGAGGGGGGAGCCGCCACGTCACCCTCGGGTCCGACCCCCCGGGGGGAACGGGCCACGTGGATGACTGCGGCCGCCCAAGCCTCTAGTCACGATACCCCCGGTCCCATGTCACCGACAGTAGCCCCCGGCGTTACGCCAGGGCGACCGCCCCCCTCGAGGGGAGCGCCCGGGCCTGACGCCACTCCTAAGGCCTGGTGACAGGTGGGACCGGTCCCCACAGGCGGGCTGGACCCCAACAGTCGCGAGCCGCGCGCATCGGCTAGGGGAAACCGACCGATAATAATGAGCGGTCCTTTTGTAACCGCTTCATTACTCGAGACGGCGCGCGAATCGGGACACGTCGGTCCGTTTCGCCTGGGGATGTGATGACGGCGTTTTTCGCGATAGCCGAGTGCAATTAATGCACACACGATCTGCCCCTCCTTAACCGCCACGGCCGCACGACAGCCGCGTGCGCCGCAGACGGGCGTGTGGGGTTAGTGGAGGCGTGGGCGCGAGAAACGAGGGGGCAAGGTAGTGGGCGCGGGAAACGAGGAGCCGGGCGTGGCGTTGGCAAGGGTATAAAGGTGCCGAGGAAGGGAATCACTTCCCTTCTCTCGCCACTCTTCCCTTGCCTCCGCCACTCGTGCTCTAACTCTTCGTTTCTCTTGCCCTACCCTTGCCACACGCGCTCGCTCTCAAGCTCCCCCTCCGCCGGCGCCATGGCACGGGGCTCCGCACCGCTCGACTGTAGCGTGCTGCCGCCTTCCCGCATCACGAGCGAGAGGCAGGCCGGGCTGCCACGCCGGTTCATGCCGGAATCTGCCACCGGCCGGGAGGTGGTCGCGCTGGGCGAGGGACGCCCGGCGCCACACTACCCAGGACGGTCCGTTTTCTTCCTTTCTTTCGCAATGGCGGGGCTGGTCCTGCCATTCTCTGCATTTTTCATGGATATTCTGGAGTTCTACGATCTCCAGATGGCGCACCTCACCCCCAACGCGATAATGACGTTGGCCATCTTCGCGCACCTGTGCGAGATGTTTATCGGGGTGCGCCCATCTCTCCGGTTGTTTCGGTGGTTCTTCACCGTGCAGCCGGTATCGCCGCCGACGGTGGTCGGTGGCTGCTACTTTCAGCCGCGGGGGCAGGTGCTGAACCGCTACATTCCCTGTGTCCTTCGCAAGAAGTGGGACGACTGGAAGAGCGATTGGTTCTACACTCCCCTCGTCAGCGAAGCGCGCCTCCGACTTCCGAGCCAGCCCCCGGCGCAGGCCTCCAGCTGGCGGGCGACAGTGGATCTGAGGGACGGCTATGATGCCGTTCTGGACCGCCTGTCGGGTCTGCGAACCCAGGGCTCACGGGGCCATGGTGTTCGGCGACTTCCTTTGCCGCCGGATCGCGCCGCTCCAGCGGCGCGCCCGGGGCGCCTGGGAGTACACCGGGCCCGAGGACCACCTGAGGACCCACCAGGGGCGCAAATGGGACTGGGACCCCGAGGACTTCAGGATGGTGGTCCAACGGGTGCTAAATCTTAGCTCCGTGGAGGCATCCCTCATCCCTCAAGGGATCCTCCCCCTCTGCTGTGACCTGGAGTGCGCCAACATCCTGGCCATCATGCAGGTGGTCGGGGCGTCGGGGGAGTGGGCCCCCCAAGGCCACGATGGCGCGGGCGGCAGCCGCAGGGGGGATCAATCTACCCCCGAAGGGGTCCATGCTTCTGGGTCCCGCGGCGGGGGCCTGGGGGGCAGCCGCCCTGCCGACGCCAAGGGGAAGAGGAAGCAGGAGGGTACCCCTCCTCCATCTCCTCCCCGAGGGGGCGGGGTGGTGCGTGTCAGCAGCAGGCGCCCGGAGGGCGCCGCACCGACGCCGCAGCCCGAGGGGGAGCGGAAGAAGAAACGGCTCCGCAAAATGGGGGAGACCGAGCCATGCCGAGGGAACCTGATCGCGCCCCCGAAGTGGTCATTCAGCCGACCACCCCGCAGGTTCGACCCCGCACCCATTGCGGCCGTATTCTTACTCCCATCTCCCAAGGCAAGTTTTTACTCACCTCTTTTTTGTCTCTGGTTTTTCTTCTGCCTCAGCGAGATCCCGTCGCGCCCCACGCGCCATTCCAAGTGCGGCCGGTCCGAGGCCGAGGAGACGGTGACCGCAGAGGCTCTGAGGCGGGAGGCTGACCGGCAGGAAGCTGCGGGCCGCCTCCGGGAAGCCGAGGAGGCTGCCCAGGAGGCCGCCCGGGTTCGCCAGGCCGAGGGGGCCGCTCGGGAGGAGGCCAGGGTTCGTCGGGCCGGGGAGACCGCCCGGGAGGCAGAGGCGGCGCGCACGCGCGAGGCCGCCTCCCAGGCCCCCGACCCGACTCCGCCCGAGGCAATAATGACCCCCGAGGCCACCCAGGACGAGGCCGAAGGGGCGCACCTCGGGCCCGACGCCCCGGGTGGCGCTCCGGAGGAGCCGGCTTCGAGGGTCGCCCCCGAGACCAGCACGCNACACAGAGGCGGCTCTCCCCACCGCCTTCCGCCGCCCCGCTGAGCGCGGAACCCCTCCTGTAGGCCCTGGCCACCGCGAACAGCATGGTGCTGGACGGGCTAAGCGCCCAGATGGAGGCCCTGCAGGCGGAGCGGGCGGAGATCGATGCGGCGTGGGCGTGCGTCGAGGAGGGGCGGCGCTCGGTGGAGGCCATGGTGGAGGCGGGCCGTAAGGCACACCGCCGGCACGCTTCGCATCTCGAGGCCCGTCGCAGGAGCCTGGCGGAGATCGCCAGGGAGGTGGAGGAGGAGCGGGAGACCACCCTTATCGCCACCGCCGTGCTCGACGAGGCGCGGGACGACCTCCGCCTCCAATACGGGAGCCGGGTAGCGGAGCTAGAGGGGAAGCTCGACGCCGCCCGGGGGGTTCTTGACGCCGCCGCTGCCCGGGAACGGCGAGCGGCGGAGAGCGAGGCGGCGACCCGCCAGCGCGAGGAGGCCCTTGAGGCCCGCGCCATGGCGCTGGAGGAGCGGCTCACCGCCTTCGGGGGGCAGGCCTCGCGCTTGCTCGCGCATGAGGCCGCCATGTGCCAGCGGGCCAAAGCCCTCGACATCCGCGCCCGGGAGCTGGAGGCGCTGAAGGAGCGCGCCCGCGCCCTGAACGCGAGGGAGGCTACTCTGGCGGACCGCGAGGCCGTCATCGCCGTTCGGGAGGCAACGCTGGCGGCGCACGAGGCCGCCTCCGCCGAAGAGGTGTCCGCACTCCGCCTCCGCGAAGACGCGCTCGCCGAGCGGGGGCAAGCTCTCGAGGAGGCGGAGGCCGCGGCGCGGCGGCTGGCGGACAGCCTGTTCCTCCGCGAGGCGGTGCGGGAGGAGCAGGGGCGCCGTAATCTGGAGAGCGCCCACGCCGAGAGGAACGCGCTGGATCAGCGGGCCACTGAGCTCGAGGCGCGGGCGAAGGAGCTGGACGCGAGAGCGCACAGCGGCGGGGCGGCCGCGGGCCGCGGCGATCTAGCCGCCCGCCTCACAGCCGCCGAGTACAACGTCGCCGAATTGCAGNGGCCACGGGCCACGACGATCTAGCCGCCCGCCTCGCAGCCGCCGAGCACATCGTCGCCGAGCTGCAGGGCGCCCTGGACTCGTCCGCCGGGGAGGTTGAGGCCCTCCGGCTGGCGAGCGAGGTAGGGCCCGGCATGCTTCGGGACGCCGTCTCCCGCCTCGACCGCGCTGGGCGGCAGGTGGGCATCTGGGGCGGGCGGTACGTGAAGTACGCTGCCAACCAGGGGGGCCTCGCCCAGCGCCTCTCAGAGATGGCCGGGGCCCTTGAAAGGCTCCCCGAGGAGCTCGAGGAGACAATCAAGTCATCCTCAAGGGACCTCGCCTGGGGAGTGGTGGAGCTCGTACTGGCGAGCTACCAGGCCAGGGACCTCGACTTCTCCCCGTGGACAGCGCTGGAAGAGTTCCCTCCCGGGACTGAGGACTGCGCACGCGCACAAGTCCGGGACGCCGCCGACCACATCGTCCACAGCTTCGAGGGGACGGCCCCTCGGCTCGTGTTCGCCCTCGACTCCGACGAGTAGGAGGACGACGACGACGGTGCGGGCGACAGCGACGGTGAGGCCGGCAACCCGGGCGCGTCGGAGTGAGCCCCCAGGCCCCCGCCAATCTTAAAAATTTTTCCTTCTTCTGAGGCCTTCGAGCCCCTGCTTGTACAGACTGGCTTCATCTGCAATCAAAAAGAATTTTAATTTCCATGTCAGTTACATTTGCTATGTGTATGAAATAAGGATGGTCTGTGCCGCGGTCCTTCTGTTTCTTGGCTTGAACGAAGGCTCGTGCCCGGGCCCTAGCCTCAAGCGGCGCGGGTCGGAGCTAGTGCCTGGGGAGATCCACATGTCGAGACTGGCCAGGCCGGGAGCGCGGTGACCGAGGGTTAGGGGGACCCGATTGTGGGCCTTTGCCGATTCCCCCCCGGAGTTCACCGCGCCCCGGGGCGCGGCTCGATTCTGGGCCCCGTTTGGCGATTTTAGACGACCCGGGTCACCAAGGGCGAGGCCGAGCATGAACGGACCGATTCAAGCCAAGACTTTTCAGAAGGAAGCGACAACACAGACACAGTCCTTAGGAAATCGAAAAAGCTTTTTATTGAAATGCTAGAAAAGAAATAAACAAGTATATGCATGTGGTAGCCCCCGGCCAACCCGGCACGCCCGAGGGGGGGTGCGGGGTTGGCCCGAGCCCAAGACATGACACCCGACTCCTTTATGGGTAGAATCGGCGAAGATGCTCGATGTTCCACGGGTTAGGCAGCTCTGTGCTGTCGCCCGTGGCCAATCGAACTGAGCCCGGCCGGGGGATGCCGATCACTCGATACGGACCCTCCCACATTGGTGAGAGTTTGCTCAGTCCAGCACGCGTTTGGACGCGGCGTAGGACGAGGTCGTCAACGCAGAGTGATCGGGCCCGGACGTGGCGCTGATGGTAGCGCGCGGCTCGGAGGGCCGCACGCCGCCTTCGCTCTTCTAGGTAGTCGAGGTCGTCTCTGCGAAGCTGATCTTGACTAGCCTCGCAATACATGGTGGCCCGAGGGGACCTCAGGGTGAGCTTAGATGGGAGGACCGCCTCCGCGCCGTAGACGAGGAAGAAAGGCGTTTCCCCGGTTGCTCGGCTTGGCGTGGTTCGGTTCGCCCAGAGCACCGCTGGCAGCTCCTCGATCCACGAGTCGCCGTGCTTCTTGAGGATGTTGAAGGTCTTGGTTTTGAGGCCCTTGAGGATTTTTGCATTGGCGCGCTCCACCTGTCCGTTGCTTCTGGGGTGGGCGGGTGAGGCGAAGCAGAGCTTGATGCCCATGTCTTCGCAGTAGTCGCCGAAGAGCTCACTAGTGAACTGGGTGCCATTATCCGTAATGATACGATTAGGCACCCCGAACCGAGCAGTGATGCCCTTGATAAATTTTAGCGCCGAGTGCTTATCGATCTTGATGACCGGATAAGCCTCGGGCCACTTAGTGAACTTGTTGACCGCGACATACAGATACTCGAACCCGCCCGGGGCCCTCCTGAAGGGACCCAGGATGTCCAGCCCCCAGACAGCAAACGGCCATGAAAGAGGTATGGTTTGCAGGGCCTGGGCCGGCTGATGCGCTTGCTTAGCATGAAACTGGCACGCCCTGCATCGTCGGACCAGGTCAACTGCATCGTGGAGAGCCGTCGGCCAATAGAAACCCTGGCGAAAGGCCTTGCCAACCAAGGTGCGCGAGGCGGAGTGGGCTCCGCACTCGCCTTCATGGACATCGGCGAGAAGCTCGACGCCTTGTTCCCGAGGGATGCACTTCAGGAGGACTCCGTTAGCCCCGCGCTGGTAGAGGGTCCCTTCCACCAGCACGTAGCGCTTGGAGATGCGATGGACGCGTTCACTCCCTTCGCGGTCCTCGGGTAGAGTCTTATCTGTGAGGTACGCCTGGATATTAGCCATCCAAGCAATCAATCTAGGGGAGCTGGGAGCGCTCCCCTCGGGTCCCGAGGCCTGGACTCCGATGGGCCTCGGGGGCCGTTCAGGCGCGTCCGTCTCCCCTAGGGGGTCGGGCCGCGCCGACGGCTGGGCAAGCCTTTCTTCAAAGGCGCCCGGTGGGGTCTGGGCTCGCGAAGAAGCGAGCCTTGAGAGCTCGTCGGCGACCGCGTTATCCCGCCTGGGCACATGCCGAAGCTCTATCCCGTCGAAATGGCGCTCCATACGCCGTACCTCGCGGACGTAGGCGTCCATCTGCGGGTCAGAGCACCGGTACTCCTTACAGACCTGGTTAACGACCAACTGGGAATCGCCTAAAACCAGGAGGCGGCGGATCCCCATTCCAGCCGCCACTCTGAGTCCCGCAAGGAGTCCCTCGTACTCCGCCATATTGTTGGTCGCCCGAAAATCGAGGCGGACCAGATATCTGAGGACGTCTCCGCTCGGCGAGGTCAAAGTGACCCCCGCGCCGGCGCCCTGAAGAGACAGGGAGCCGTCGAACTGCATCACCCAGTAGGCGGCGTGAGGCAGCTACGAGGGGCCTGCGTTGGCCTCGGGGGCGGAGACGGGCTCGGGAGCCGGGGTCCACTCCGCCACAAAGTCGGCGAGGGCCTGGCTCTTGATCACGTGGCGTGGCTCAAAGTGCAAATCGAACTCAGAGAGTTCGATTGCCCATTTCACCACCCGTCCAGTACCCTCTCGGTTGCGCAAGATTTGGCCGAGGGGGTAAGACATGACCACCGTGACCCGATGCGCCTGGAAATAATGGCGCAACTTCCTCGAAGCCATCAGAATTGCGTAAAGCATCTTCTGGGCCTGAGGGTATCGGGTCTTGGCGTCCCGGAGGGCCTCACTAACGAAGTAGACGGGCCGCTGCACCTTTCGGCGGGGCCTGTCCTCTTCGCTAGGGGCGTCATCTCCAGGGCGCTCTTCGTCCGAGAGGCCATGCGGGGCGCACTCGGCTTCTGTGCTGACGACCTCGGGGTCGGAGGGCGATAGGCGCGGCCTTCCCGCAGTGGCCCCGGGGCCATCCTGGGGGTCAGGGGCGTCTAGCGCCGTCGGACAAGCAGGCAGAGGGCCAACTCCGGCCGTCGGGGGCCTTGGGCCACCGTTCAGCTCGGGGGCCTCTCCTCCCTGCTCTCTCCCAGGTCGAGTTGACACAGGGTGGGGGCGCGCGGAGCGAGGGTTGTCCTCGTCACGCTCCACGACCAACGCCGCGCTGACTACCTGCGGGGTTGCCGCCGGGTAGAGTAGCAACGGCTCATCTGGCTCCGGGGCGACTAGGATCGGGGGAGAACTGAGGTACGCCTTCAACTGAGTGAGGGCCCGCTCAGCCTCCTCCGTCCAGGTAAACGGCCCGGAGCGTTTGAGGAGCTTAAATAGGGGTAGCGCCTTCTCTCCCAGCCTCGATATGAATCGACTTAAGGCGGTCATGCATCCAGTGACGCATTGCACATCCCTAAGCTTGCTGGGGGGCGCATCCACTGTATAGCTCGTATCTTCTCGGGGTTGGCCTCAATACCTCGGGCAGAGATCAAGAACCCGAGAAGCTTGCCCGCAGGCACGCCGAACACGCACTTATCGGGGTTCAGCTTTATGCGGGCGGAGCGGAGACTTTCGAAAGTTTCCACTAAATCCGAGAGTAAGGTCTCCTGGTTGCGTGTCTTCACAACCAAGTCATCGACATAGGCCTCAACGTTACGTCCTATCTGACTACCCAAAGAGATACGAGTAGTACGCTGAAAAGTAGGACCTGCATTCTTTAACCCGAAGGGCATAGTTGTATAACAATAAGTTCCTACGGGGGTAATGAACGCAGTTTTCTCCTCATCCTCCCTAGCCATGCGAATCTGATGATAACCAGAGTATGCATCTAGAAAATACAAAAGATCCCGCAGTGGAGTCGACAATCTGATCTATGCGTGGCAGGGGATAAGGGTCCTTAGGACATGCTTTGTTGAGGTCGGTGTAGTCGATGCACATCCGAAGCTTGCCGTTCGCCTTGGGGACGACGACCGGGTTCGCGAGCCACTCCGGATGGATGACCTCACGGATGAATCCGGCCTCCAGAAGCCGCGCCACGTCCTCGCGGATGAAAGCTTGGCGTTCCGGGGCCTGCCGCCGCACTTTCTGCCGGACCGGCCTCGCGCCCGGCCGCACGGCGAGACGGTGCTCAATCACCTCCCTGGGGACCCCGGGCATGTCCGCCGGTCTCCAGGCGAAGACGTCGGCGTTTGCCCGCAGGAAGGAGACGAGCGCGTCTTCCTATTTGTCGTCCAAAGGACCACCGATTCGTGTGGTCTTGGACGGGCCGTCGCCCAGGACAACCTGTTTGACCGGGACCTCGTCGCACGTGACCATCCGCTGCCTCGGGGCGGGCGAGATGGAGGTGCTGAGCCTCTCGTCGCCACCCACGGGCTTGGACACCGCGGCGAGGTGGTCCGCGCGCTGCTCCATACAAGCGAGCGCGACTTTGAGGTCGCCATGGACGGTGATGGGGCCACCGGGGCCCGGCATCTTCATCTGGAGATAGGCGTAGTGGACGGCCGCCATGAACTTCACCAACGCGAGCCTTCCCAGGACCGCGTTGTAGGGCAGACTGAGGTCCGCCACATCGAAGTCCACCCGCTCGGTGCGGAAGTTGGCGGGACCACCAAAGGTGACCGGGAGGTCGATATGACCCAGCGGCCAGGTGTGCCCCGGCGTCACGCCGATGATTGGCTGGGACGGTCGGAGCACCATCCCCGGGGCCTTGATGGCGTCAAAGGCCGCGGGGGAAAGGATGTTGAGGGCTGCGCCCCCGTCTACGAGGACGCGCCCCAACTTCACATTGCAGACGGTGAGGGAAACCACCATCGCGATCTGTCCTCCCCGGGCAACGCACGGCAGGTGGTCGGTCTGGTCGAAGGTGAGGGCGCGCCCGCCGCGTCGCCTCATGGGTAGGGGCCGCGGCCAGAAGCTCTCGCTTCATGGCCTTGAGGCTCCGGCGTGAAGCGTGAGCGCACGCTCCCCCATCGACGGTGGCGACGGTGGCCTCAGGCTCCTGAAAGCCCAGATCATCGTCGCCATCGCCGGTGTCCTTGGCGGGGGCCTTCTGCCTGGCCTCACCTCGCCGGTTGCCGGTGGGAATCGCTGGGGCCTCGCCCTCACGGCGCTCCTGCCTCCTCTCCTCCTCCCACTTCCTCGTCCGCTCGGCCAAACTTTTGACCGCGCGGCAATCCGCGAGGTCGTGGAGGGAGGTGTTGTGCACGGTGCACCACTTGCCGGTCGGGCTCTCCTTGCCGGGAGCGCCGGCCTCCTTCTTTTTGTCGCTCGCAGGCCTCCCCTTTCGGGGGGCCCGCGAGGCGCCTTCGATGGCGAGGACATGACCCTCATCGTCGGAAAGGGCCGACCTCTTCTTCCTCCTCCTATCCTGCTGCCCAGAACGAGTGGCGAACCCGGGGGCGGCCGTAGCTGCCACACTAGAGCCAGAGGAGTTCCAGGTCCAGGCCTCCTCCTTGCGAGCCACACGGTCCGCGAGCTCAAAAAGCTGCGCGGTGGTCTGGGGCTCCTTGGAGGCGATCTTCTCGAGCATGCGGTTGTGCCGCATGCCCCCCCTGAACGCGTAGATCACCGCATGTGCAGGGATGCATGGTATGGTGTTGCGAACTTGACAGAACCGCTGAATGTACGAGTGAAGAGACTCATCGCCCCTCCACTGTACCGCGTGCAAGTCCGCTTCTTCGCCTGGGCGCGGATATGTGCCCTGGAAGTTCGTAGTGAACTGCTGGCACAAATCTTCCCAGGAGTGAACCGACGCAGGTGGCAGTCTCATCAACCAACCCCGCGCCTGGCCCTTCAGGGCCATGGGGAAGAAATTCGCCATGACCCTATCGTCACCCCCCGCGGCTTCTATCCCAGTCATGTAGATCTGGAGAAACTCAGCGGGATTGACGCTTCCATCATATTTTTCGGTGATGGTGGGCCGGAACCTTGGGGGCCAACGGACATTCCGAAGGCTCGCCACAAAGGCTCGACAGCCGGCACCACCAACCGGGGACACGGGGGGACGGCCCCCGTGACCGGATCGAAGCAGCGCCCCAGACGAGGAGGCGCCCTCCGTTGCGTGGGCGGCGCGACGAGCGTCGCGCCGGCGCTCGATATCGAGCCGGGCATCCGGCCGCCCACGCACATCTTCTTGGGTCGGAGGCGTTGACGAGGGAACCGCGGACGAACGGCGTGTATCGGCCGTCGTCCGCCGTGCCCTCCGCCTCGACGACATGGAGCCGGTGGCGGCAGTGCCAGAGGTCCCGGCGGCGGAGGACCGCCCATCGGTGCCTAGGCGCTGCTGCGCCGTCATGACCAAGTTGGCCATATCATCCAGCCAACGCCGGGCTGGAGTCTCTGGATCGGGGACAACGGGCGGGTGACGCAAGAGCGCGCCCGCAGCCTGGAGCGCGCCCTGGGGCGTGCCGCCATCGCCGTAGATGAGGCGGCGACGCGCCCCGCCTCGCCGTCCTCCTCCGTCGCCCGCGAGCGGCGAGGTCGCGGATCCCTCGACCTCCTCGAGCGCCTACCCCCGCCCAAGACTTCGGCCAGAGGGGGACGGCGGGGTGCGAGCCCGACGGCGCGGGTTCTGCTCCCCGTCATCACCGCTAGCGCTCGGAGAGGGGCTGTGCGCCACCGCCTCTTCGGCCATAGGGCTGGCCTGGCAAAGCTTGGCGCACACAAAAGAGGATGAGGGTTTAGAAAAACACGCGCGCCCCCTACCTGGCGCTCCAGATGACGGAGCGTGGAACTCCTCACCGGGAGACCGTGCGGGCCCCCCTTTGCCGGTTCGGCCGGGGCGCTAGGTGAGATTCTTAGCCCTTGATCTGAGGGATATCAGCGAGAGAGGAAACGCGTAGACACGGGCGATGTAGACAGGTTCGGGCCGCTGAGAAGCGTAACACCCTACTCCTGTGTTCTGGAGGATCTGTGTGTGTGAAGGAATACAGAGAGGGAGAGTTCAGGCTCCAGAGCAAATTGGCCAGAGTCCGAAAAAATCCCCCCTTTCCTAGGCCTGGGCCTCCTTTTATATGGCAAGAGGCTACCACATGGGCCTCCAGCTGCCTAAGAAAGAAAACATTCTTTTACAATTAGGGCTGTCCTACTGTCGGAAGCGACCTCTGACAGACGCCGCAGCACGCCTCTGCACAGCCAGCCGGCTCATCCAGGGGACGCCCGTTTCAACCTTCATTAAATGGCGGGCGACTTCCTCGCCACGCCTGCGCCGAAATCTGGAATGAATCTGACGGGGACTGACATACCAACTCCAGGAGTTGGCACGCCGGCTCCGGCTAGGGACGAGAGACAAGGGGCTCTCATCATTCTGACGGGACGAGGCGAGGCGTGCTGCAGGCCGCCTGTCGCCACCTAACCCGCGATCTGACCGGTCTGTGACTGGCCACTCACCGCGACCGGTCACGGACCGGATAGGCATGCGCTGCACCGCATTAAATGCGGCGTAGTGCGCTCGTCTGAACCGCCATAAATGCGGTTAGGTGAGCTCTGCTGTGCTCACCTAACCCGCACACGAGGCGCCGAGATCACAGGGGGTCAGGGCGCCCCAGCCCTCGGGGCCGAAACGGGGGCGACCCGACCCCGCAGGGAGGCCGAGGGGGGAGCCGCCACGTCACCCTCGGGCCTGACCCCCCGGGGGAACGGGCCACGTGGATGACTGCGGCCGCCCAAGCCTCTGGTCACGATACCCCCGGTCCCATGTCACCGACAAGAGCCGAGCACATATATACATACATATTTTGCCCAATATAGATAGTATTTTGTCCAATGAACCCCTTTTCTTTCATAACACCGCAAATCGAAGTCATTTCTTATCGACCTATTACGTTAAGTCCGTCTAGTCACCGGGTCTTAGTACCTTGGTCAGGGACGCCTGACACAATTGGGCTAGTCAAATGCTAAGGGTCAAATGGCCATGTCAGATTTGGTCTCGTTAGAGTACCCACTGTAACATATAAAGTAGCCATGTACTCGGGAATTTTTATCAACTTCACGGTGGGGGGCTAGGAATTCGCCACTTCAACACGATCTAGTATGAAAAGTTAATCTACTTTTTGGAAAATATTATACTTTCCATAAAACTAGCTGGGGGCTAGGAAGGGTACCTAACTTAAGAATGCCAACATCGACCCATATAAGTAGTACTCTTTTACAACCGCGAATTTGACTTAATTTAATATTTTTACAAAAAGTTGATCAAATTTTAGTGTCTACTAATACCTTGCCTAGATTGCTTTATAGGGCAGTACGATGACTAAACCTACTAGGAAGGCCATTGCCACTGCATTGAGGTGAAAACGTCCTCGCAATGGGAGCAAGGGACTGTGCCAGTTGGCCGATCTCGGCGGATGTCCTTCGAGAACGAGAAAACCCCTCCTGCAAGAAGCTTAGGTTCATATGGGGATGCAACTCGCGGATACAAGCAATGATGTGACCACCTGAGTACGACTGGCCCGACGACATTCACTCTTCAGACTGTTGTCGATCCTTTTAGCAGTATTGGCAAGCCCTTCACATGTACCACGCAGCCACCCTAGGTAACCAGAGATCGATTTCTTGAGAGGAGGACGGGCCACGCACAGTTCTCCACATAGCCAATGTAGGGCATAGCAGCTGTTCTCCAGATGGGATGAGTTCCATATCTCCCTACCCTTGAGAAGTTCTACGCTTTGTTCCCTCCTGGAGTTGTCGGAGGCCCGCTCCAGTTCTTCCTTCTCATACATCGTCTTCTAGTACTCGGCCCACCATCCCGCCTCTTCGAGAGAATCATCAAGGCCTGCAAAGGATTACGACATCGTTAGCAACCCTTGATCTAAGTGCAAAGGCAGTAGGCTACAATGTCGCAGGATTCTTACTTCGGCATTGTTCGCGAAGAAGGGCAATTTGGTTCCCTTGAGAAGCCAACACGTCATCGAAGGTGACGGCGACCAGCGCATGTTCATCACCACTTGGGGTAGATGAAGCCTGGGGCGTACCGGATCCGATGATTAGGTCCGAGGAACGTCCGCCTTGTTGGATGTCTTCGTTCTCAATTCCAAAACATTCATAGAGAAAAAAAGGGCCTTAAGAAGGATAGATCGAAAAAGAAGTGTTCTCGAACACCAAACCTAACATTTGTCCTCGAGGTTTACAAAATGAAAATTTGGACATTACTCTTCAAAAAAGGGGATCACAGAATCCCCGAGATCCTCCACGTCCGACATGGTGTCATTGTGGCGTCCGTCAGCTCCCCTCTTGGTCATCACCTATTCTAGGCTAATCTTAGGGTGAGTGAGCTTGAGGCATGTGAGGACAAGACATACACCGGACTCGAGTTCGGAGCACACCCCATCTGTCACCTGGTCGACGTGGTCGTTGGCAACGGTCTGCAGCGCGGTGATGAGTGATCCTAGGGACCCCATGACCGTTGTCTTATCGGGAAAAGCGGGGCGGTCGACATTCTTCCCCAATCCCTTGGCTACCACGTCGAGACGCCCGTAGTTCTTGTGTAAGGCTTGACGGAGAGAGGCTAGATTGCCCCTCGATTCCGCGAGCTCGTACTCGAGCCCTTGGCGCTGTCGCTCGCATCCCACCATGTCACGCCCCAATTTTCGTTCGGGATTAAAAATCATTAAATAATGCATTTCTAGAATTTTTATTAAAATTTAAAGTTAATTACAAGTGAAATTAACATGGGAAATTAAATTTCCTTTAAAATTCATGGCTGGAAATATTTTTGTAATATTCTCCATGCCCTAAAGTACTCTCTGAAATTTCCAGTGAATTTTCGAAGCTCAATAAGTGATTTTAATAATACAAAGTTCATTTAATCAATTAAATAAAATGAAAAACAAATTTAAATCTTCTCCCTTGTCCTTGGGCCGTTTTCGGCCCAAGTCTCCTTTTCTTCTCCGCTTTGCCCGCTCTTCCCCTCTCCTCCTCTCTCCTCCCGGCCGAGTCCAACTCCCTCCCCCTCCTTGGGCCGCTGGCCCATTTGCTCGCCCCTTCCCGGAAGTCCACTTTACCTCCCCGTCTCGACCTCCTCTCTCCCTCTCTTTGACAGGTGGGACCAGCGGCCCACCTGTCAAGTCCTTCCCCTACCTCTGGCCATCCGCCATGGCTGGCCATCTCGCCCACGTCGCAGCCTTTCCCACACTCGCACCACACACCTCGGAGGCCGAGGTCCCCCTCCCCGCCCCACTTGTCCACTTCCCCTGCGCGCCGCGCTCATGAATCGGCGTGGATTCGAATTTCAAATCCGCCGCCTCTCTCTCTTTCTCTCCCACGTTGCCAGCAAAACCACTCCACCCAGGTCACGTTCGAGCTTCCCGAGCCCATAAAAGGGATCCCCAGGCTCCCCTCTCTCGTTTCCCCCATTTCTCCCGAGCTCGCCGCGCTCGTAATCGCCCTCCCCACGCGGAGTCCTTGCTCTGTCGCTCGCCGCCAAACTTTGGTCGACCGCCGCGTTGCTAGGGCCGCCGTCGCATTGCGCCACTCCCACCTTCGGCTTTGCCGCCGTGCGGGCAAGCCCGGTCACTGCTCCTCTTCCGCCCACTGCCACCGGAGCACCGCTCCCGCCATCAATCTGAGCCGCCACCGCCTTAGGTCGTCTCCTGCCGCTTCTTGCCGTCGATTGAGGCCACTTCTCGTCACGCCACCACCTCCATTGCCTTCCTGGGGTCCTGGAGAGCCTCGGCCTCCCCTTTCCCATCTGTCGGAGCTCGTCGGAGCCCGCCTGCACAGTCGTCCCGCCGAACGCCGTCTCCTCGCCGCCGAGCCGTCGCGCCACCGCCTCTTCGCCATTGGTGAGCACCCAACGTCCTCCCTGACTTCCTCCACTGCCTCCCACGCGTGCTGCCGCACCGGTGGTCGCCGACGACCATCGGGCCCGGCGCCACCGCCTCTCGGCCGGTTGGCCGACGACCATTGCCCCCTTCGCCCGTGGCCGTCCGCGTGGCGCCCTGGCACCGTCCCATGTCGGTGCCACTGTGGCACCACGTCGGCACCACCTCGCCCTCCCTGTGTTGCCGTGCCCACCACCTGGCCACCACGTGGTGCGCTCACGCCCGTGCCTCCATGGACTCGGTTCATGGTAGGCTGGCCTTCCTTGACCTGCTGACGTGTGGGGCCCACGTGTCGACGCCGGAGCCCCATGCTAACGTTAGCGATCGCCTTTTCCTTTGTAAAAATAATTATTAACTGCGTAATAAATTGTATTAATTTCTAGAAATCCATTTAAATAGTTCAAAACATCTAAAATTCATAACTAATTCATAAAAACTCCAAATTGAGCCATTCAACTTATAAAATTCATTAAAATTGAGCTCTACTTGTTTGTTTACTTTCCATGTACTATTTGTTTGGTTTTTATTAGGGTTTTTCCTCATTTTGCATGCCAACGTGTAGATTCCATCGTTCGAGAAGATTGCACCTATCAGGAAAAGAGTTCTGAAGATTAATTGAAGAAGCAAGACAAGTCACATATTTATCCTTGAGATGTTGAGCCTAGTTTATAAAATGTTTTACTGTTTGCGAATAAATTGCATGTTTTGCTAATTACATGGGATAAGAATTTCCTGCTTGCTTGCTTGTAGCATGTCTACTTGACATCCATCCTTTGCCAAACTTGGGTGATAACTTGACTAGCTTGTGTTACTTATGTTGACCTTGCTAGAATTATGATATGCTTAGCCATGCTTAATTACCACTAGCTCACTAATGAGATAATTACACTATTTACATATAGTATCTTGATGAGCTCGAGACATTTGGCCATGTTTTATTGGTCGTAATTATCCAACTAAAATATGACTTAATGGTGGGCTGTGGGTGAATGGTTTTGTTAGTCGCAGCCATGGCAATTAAGGATCGGTTCATGGGAAACCCTGAAAGACTTACCATGCTTACCACAAGCAAGCGTGGGCAACTGCTGGACTTGTAGTATAGCTCGACCCTTTCCTAGGCACCGAGGCTATGATGGGTGTGATGGAGTTGGGTCGGCCCCGCTTTTATGGGTTGATTGGCTTCCGGATTCACCGCGATGCATGGAGGGGGGGTTCCTACCCCGGTTTTAAGGATAGGGGCAAAACCTTAGCGTGGTGTGGATGGTTAGGGGAGAGTTATGCGAAGAGTCTTGTCATAATCACTCGCCATGGTGACGTGTCTGGCGGGCACGGTAACATGATGGTGAATTGTGTCTTGTGGGTATAGTTATGCACCTCTGGCTAGAGTAAAACTATTCGAATAGCCGTGCCCACGGTTTTTGGCGATCGACCAGCTTCACCGTGATTATGTTGGTAGTATACCCTAGAGGTAATCATAAAGATGATGATGCTACGATTGTATCCATGATATATTTATGTGTTTATTGAATATCCATTAAAGACAACTTGTATTGATCAACAGTTATGTGAATTGTTTGTGAAACTCTTTTACTTGTATGGCTATTCTAAATTTGTCCCTGATCGGAGTTCGTGTAGTAACACACATGAATATTAGATCAGCACATTATTAGTTGATGACTACGTTTCACAAGTCATGGACATAGAGATGTCAAACTAATAATGTGGGCGCATCTATGACATGTGAGCTGGACTGACCCGACGTGAGAATTGTCTCTATACACAACATATACGTTATGTCCTTAGACCTGAGATTGTTGTATGTGCTCAAGATGTGAAACGACTTACTTAGGGACTATCAAACGCTACTCCGTAACTGGGTAGTTATAAAGGTGGTCTTCGGGTTTGTCAGGAAACATGCTGTGAGACATAAACAATCAAGATGGAAATTGTCCCTCTCCACGTGAGAGAGATATCACTGGATCACTCTAATGATTGGATCAACAAATGCATGGCCGTGCTTAGGTTAAGTGTTAACCTATGAGTGAACCATATATCAAGAGGTAAGGGAATAACATGTATATGGTATTGTGGTGGTTCGTCTGATTTGATCTTTGCGTACGCATAGGAGTTGACATGTCTTGCTAGAGGCTGCTGTCAACTATTGGTCGAGTAGGAGTATTCGGGCCATGTCTATGTGTACGTGAACCCATAGGGTCGCACGCTTAAGGGACTGGAAGCCTAATTCGGGTTGGACCCGAATTAGACTAGGTTTAGGGTCGCTGATGGGCCTCTAACTCGAGGCACACCAGGACGCCTATATAAGCAAGGGGTGGGCGCGAGGCTAGGGTAATTAACTCCCCCTGCCAGCAGCCGTCGCGCCCCCCCACGCTCACGCCTAGCGCTCTTCGCGGACCTAGCAGTCCGAGGCGCATCGCTTCCTCCCCGTACGTGTGAGATTCCTCAGAGGTGCTACATCTGGAGCACAAGGACGAACCGCACGAGGGACGGTTCGCGAGCGAAGGACGAACGTGTGACGGACGACCACGCAACTGGACGGCACTGCTGCGACGTGTTCAATTACATCGAGTCGTCTCCGCTGCAGCTGCGCGTCTAGTGGTAATCCCGTAACCTGTAACTAGCAGTAGATCTTGGTTTATGAGGTAGAAAATTTTGATTTGTCGGCTAGCGTAGCAACCTCATAATCCTACAGATTAGTCCCACATTATTAATTAACTTGACTTAATGAACTGGTGTAGTTCAAGTGGTTTGGTTGGGCTTGTTCAACGTGGTGTAGTGTTTTTCAGTGGATATTTAATCTTGCCTTAATTAATCAACTGTTTTACTTTTTTAAATTATGAATGTTTACAACCGCCTTTATGCAAATAGCCATATACCATCCCTTGTCTCCCCTTGCATGTCTGCATCATTGGTGTGGCTTGCTGAGTACGGTGGCTATACTAAATTTTGCTATTTCCCCCTTTTCAGAAGTGTAGTGATTCTGACCTGAAGACGATGTTAGAGGATCAAAGCTTATACCCCAGTTGAGTTTTGCCTGTGGAGTGAAGCTGAAGCCCTGCTAGGATCACCTTTTATTGCTGTTGTTACTTTCTTTTTGGTGTGAAGACTAAGTGCGTCTTCTGTGAGTATTTACGCTTTATTTATGTTTGGATCTATATATTAATTTGTCGTTTTGTGTACCGTGGCTTGATTCCTGGACAGGGATTTATACACAAAATAGTCTGAAAATTTGGTTAAATTTCTGGCTGTGACAAAGTGGTATTAGAGCCAACTTGATTGTAGGTTGAGCCAAATGGTCAAACGCCTAAGGACAAGTTTTCCGAAAACCATATTTGCGAAAATATCTGTTCCTGCCCTCGGTAGTACTTTGTGAAATGATTTGTCAAATTTCACTCCTTCCCCCTCCAACTCTTTAGGTGTTGAGCCTGGAGGACAAACTGGAAGCTTCATACAAAGACCTATCAAGCTGCAAGCTTCAAGCAAAAGGAGCGACAAGATCAGTTCAGAGTCAACGATTTCAAGGATCAAGTGAAGACTTCTCGGAGCTTACCTAAACCTAATCCTTCACCAAAGAGTAGTATCGTTTGCTGCTAGATAGTGTGTTGTTTGCTGTGTGAAGGCGTATGGTTTACATCAGTGGTGGGGATGTGACCATACTAGGTTGTTGTTGATGCAAAAAACACACACTGGCCTGGGAGATCTGCTTAACTCCAGTGCAGGTCCAAAGCTTGGTGAGATGCGGGCGTGCCAATTGGTTTGATCCTGCAACCAATAAGAAACAAAGAAAGTGCAATTAAATCCACCAATGATAGCCGATCGGCTGGTTTACCGATGACATATCATTGAGCATTGAGCCGATGCAAGATGCATTAAATCGGCTATAACAGATAAAGCAAGATAAAGCTAAATCTACTCAATCGGCTGTAGATATCAACAAGATATAATCTAAGTCTCAAAACATATTTAAACTAAGTGATTGGGATAGATCGGACAGGGTGCCGAGACAGTATAAATCACTTATGCCTAAATATATCATGAAGCGTAGATTACACAAGCTCACAGCATAGCCGATTAAGCAAATCTAACGTGTATCGGCTAGTACTCCGATACCACTTTATACAGATATATTACCATGAACAAAATATATTAAACAAACCGTCAAACTAGTGTTAAGATGATCCTAACCAGATTTGACAACAAGCTCAATATATTTTATTAAGTTAATATCTCGATATAAAGGGCAGATTTAATATGCCAAGATAACAAGACAATTAAACCAGGTAAGGTCGGCTGAAACCCCGACGCTATCTCTATTAGCAATCATAGACAGGCTAGGGACTATGGTTCTAAACATGATCTGGTAGGTCAAACCTAACTGATGCAGCACCAAATATGTAAAGAAACACAATGCCTAAATGATCAAGTCGATGAAAACCTTTTCAAGATGGTAGATATATTGTATAATCTAAACCAGCATCAATATATAACTCTATCGGCTAGTTCTCTGTAGAACAGTGATTAACCAAATCTGAGTTATATGCTGATATCAATCTAGATTATACAATATATATGATAAATCAACGATTCACGCAACCAGGATTAGAGTGTCATAAAGATGGAAGCACTAATCCCGAGAGCGCAAGCCGCCATAACAAGTTTTACCTCTTGCTGGAGATCGAAACCGATGCAGCCCAACTCGAAAGCAAGAACTCGTCGAAGAAACGATGAAAAAGTAAAGGTGGCGATGCGCCGAAGTTGTTGTATTGTCTGTTGATTATTACACAGTCCTGGGTTCAATTTATACCCAGAATTACACAATCTGTCCTTGTCGGACACGACTCTTACTTCTATTACAACTCATACTAAGGATAATTCCCTAATACAAACTCTAATCGACAATATCTATTAGGAAACTAACATTATATCCTAATTAATAGATACAATTCCCTTCTTCGAACCCAATCCGTACGTGGGAATCCTCATGAAGCTCATCAACCGAACCCGACAAAGACTCCGTTATCCTCTCGTCGGAATCGGCTACATCGGCTATCCCTGTCCGACTCTGTCTCAGCCGATGTCACAATAGCCGATTCGGTCACCAGTCGATAGACACCGTAGCCGATCCGGTCACCAGCCGATTCTTGCTCTGTTTTGGTAACCGCCAGCTTCCTCCAAATCCGCTTCGATCTTATCCTCAGATCTGATATTTGATTTACCAAATTTGGTCGTTAACAGTTGTTTGCTTAATCAACTTGAACAATAAAAATCTAGCCACAACAGATCAGTAGTCAAGTAGGTTAAGGACTTACCTTAGTGCAACCCCTCACATCCCGTCTCTCTCTTCTACCTGCAACAGAAGGTCAACATCAGGGACAGTGGCAGTGGATTAGGACCATAGCAGTTTCATGGATCAACTCTGAGCAATCCTATGAGCTTTCCACCTCCACCTCTTGGGAATCCGTCACTATCCCGAGTCATGGCTAATCAGACCTCGACGATGGCCTCGTTGATGTGGCAGATGCAACGACATCACCAGATGCAACAACAGTACCAGCAGCAGCAAATGCAAGCTCATATCCAAGCCCAGAATATGAATCAGGGCCAAAGCAAGTATGTTCCATCGTCAGCACCTTTGACTCCTGTCAATGTACTGCCAAGATCCTGGAAGACAATTGCAGCTAAGCCACCATCAGGCCAGAGGGAAGCACATGTCATTTGCTATGACTGTGAAGAGCAAGGTCATTATGCAAGAAATTACCCCTGGAACGTTTATGCAGGACACCAACAGAAGATGAGATGTAGTGCCCAAGAGGAAAGAAAGGTTCAAGTCAGCTCACCGACAACAATTATGGTACACCGCACTTCAACCTTAAGAAGAGAAGGAAAATAGTATGGAAAATGGATGATGTCAGGAGCATGACCATCATTGGCACAGAATTCAGTCCAGAAGATGCAGCAAGGATACCTAAGTATCTGTGTGGGAATACCTCTCACAGGGCACGTTAGCTAACTCGGCACCTCAGGCTGTACGGTCCGCCATGCCTGCAGAGGATGGATTAGAAACATTGTCCACCGATGTTGAGAGTGAGGAGGTCCTCAATGGTTTCAGTGAAAAAGAAATGGAGTCCAGAGCATGCACCAGATGTGGGGAAATTAGGCACACAGCTAGCCTGTGCACTCAGACAAGCCTATGTGGTGAAGACACTCATATGCTAGATGAATGCCCCATGGGACAAGCCACATGTTTCTTGTGTGAGAGAACAGATCATGTGCCTAAGGACTTTCAACTGAATATGGTCCTAGCTAAGACCAAGGAAGACGAAAGGACATAGCTGCAGCTCATTTGTCAACCCATGGCAGTCGCTAACAGCAATTGTAATTCTTCTGCTCTTCAACCAACCTCAACTCAAGTGGAAACCATCTGTGTCAGCAGAAGCATCCTCAATAAGGCTCATGAGTCCCTTCTCGCTCCAGTTCCAGTTGTGAGCGGGCAGTCCCAGCTTGGTGCATATCGTGATCAACCAAGTCTGTTTTGTTTCAATTGCCGGGAGCCAGGACACAATGTTAATAAATATCTGTTTCCGAGACCAGGGGGATTAGGCCATAGTTGCCTCAACTATGGGAAGATAAGACCTTTCTCAGAAAGTTGTCCAATGTCAAAGCGTCAGCATCATCTAGTCAGCAGTTTTGTTTGCAACACCCCTATTCCTCAAGTTGCACTAGCTTCAAAGTAGAGTGGCTTGATCCAGCCAAAGTACACCAGAAGGATAGGAAATACCAACCATCACTTGAAGGTGAAGCCTCCACCGTGAAGAATTGTCGTTAAGGGCACCAGCAAAGGCTCTATTGTTCCACCGCCAACCGCTCCAAAGCTACAGAATCAACATCAATAGAGCAAGCAAAGCCGGGAAAACAACAACTCGCTCAAATTGCAAGAAGATAGAATAGCCCTTCAACAACACTCGCAGTAGCTGTCTCCAGCACCAGGTCACAAGACTGCCTCCAACTTTAGCAATACACCTTGCGTTGCTCCAATCCAGACGTCTAGCAACAAATCACAGATTGGTGGCACCAACAGCAAGGAGGTTTGGCCTGCTATTTCAGCTATCAAGAACAGAGTTGTTTCTCCAAGGAATGTAATTTTGCAAAGTAGTGTTCCTGTTGAGACTCCAGCTAGTAAGCAATGAAAGATCAAGTCAACCATGTCAGAATCACAGGATCAAATGCCGTTCAGTCAAGATGCCTACTAATTAAGTCCAGCAACAGTCTACAAGTGTTTAATTTTGTAGTACTTCTCCTTGTACATAGAAGTTTTATGGCAGCTATGTAATGAAAAGGGAATATTGAATAAAGAATGAGTTAGACAGTTCTCCTTTTTTTTATTATTCAACTTGTTTATCCAAAAATGGATTGACTTGTGTACCAGTTCGTGTCACAAGAAACCTAGAGTTTCTTTTTGTGTACTGGTTCGTGTCACAAGAAACCTAGAGTTTCTTTTCGGAGCCATTACTGTTTGATTGAGCTCAAAAACCTAAATGCAAGCCACTAAAGGAATGGTTAACTAACAAAGTGATAATGGTTCGGCCACAGTAACACTCCACTTGGTGAGATCTATCGGAAGGGCAGTATGAACGAAAGCTCATGAGGATGAAAAGAGGAAAAAAATACTTGAAAGTAACATCATGGAAGAAGTATCAGAACGCTCTCACCTGTCCTGAAGAGATTAATACGGGGTGACTATACTCTAGTAGTGTGAACATGGAGTAAGAGTGGTTTTCCTTAGTTCAAGGAAATCGTTACAGATCCCGGAAACCACCTCAGTGTTACTTGGAAGACGTCAAGGAATTGTTTCATCACCTATGTCTGAAGCAAATGGATGCAGATGTCAGGCCAAAAATTCAGGCAACAATGTATAGCCAACAGAGTGTATGACACATAGGATCATCAGTGGTGAATCATCTCTACTCAAGGATTGAAAGTGAACTTGTGGTGATCAAAGAGCAGAAACCCATGGTTGCATCAAAGTCAGTTTTCGACGGTTGTACAGATTCCGGAATTTGTGGGAAAGCAACCACAGGGTCTTTAGCCTATCAACCTAGAATAACCAGCAAAGGAGAAGTGAAGAAGTGAATTGTTATATTGAGGGAATAACCTTTGGGTATGATCTGTTAGGTCATCGGTGCTTATTTCGAAGATATCAACCAAGCAAACCGTTTAGTTAGTGGACACCGAAGTCAGGCCAAAAGCAGAATAATCATGCCAGCTATTAGAGATAGTGGAAAGGTTAACCAAGGGTTTATTTGTTCATAATCTGATTGAAGGGTCACTCGTGTGTTAGACTCCAAGCCTTCCTGGATTCAAAGTGCACCATCACTCGTCATTTTGGTTGACCGATGGGGCATTAAGTTTTCAAAGTCATGGTTCCATGGAAATCACAGAAGTTTGGTTATTCTCAAGTGTGACAGTTTAATTGTTCACAGTCCGACGAGAAGCCCAACTACCTTGGCAAAGTAAGTTCGATGTTAAAATCTGGTTTACCTCATAACCGTTTTGTTTGGAGGTTCAATCGAGTAAGCGAATTGAGCATTAATCAAAAAAGTCAATTGCAAGGTCTTAGCAGAGCTACACGAATCTCGAGTTAACAGGTTGAGTTCCGAGTTACATCCGAGATGCTAGTCAACAGTTCAGTCAAGAGAAGCAACAACTTGGAACCCCGCAGTCCAGATGAAAGGCAGATCAAGCAGCCTCTTGAAATATTTGTTGGTTAGATAATTCAGAATCTGTGGATTTACTAAAGCCAGTCACAAGGTTTCGAGAGAGCCCCACCAATTTCAAGTCTGCAGGGTGGATTCTCAGGTTACCAAAGGTGCCATTGTTAACTATGCAGTTCAAGAAAAGTAAGCTCAATGAACATCCGTAGCCCAGATCAGTGTCAGATCAAGCCGAACCAGTCAGTTCAGTTTGGTGACAACAAAATGTCATGTTGGGTGTCAGTCAGCTCAGTTATGCAGGTTTGGTTAGTCGATCAATCAGTTGGATCAGAAAGAAATAGCAGAAGTTAGCAAACTAGTTCAACACCACCCACACCTAGCTTTCTTTCTAGCCATCCCCGACTCTCGGGACGAGATTCCTGTAAGGGGAGGTAGATTTGTCATGCCTCGATTTTCGTTCGGGATTAAAAATCATTAAATAATGCACTTCTAGAATTTTTATTAAAAGTTAAAGTTAACTACAAGTGAAATTAACATGGGAAATAGAATTCAACTTACAAAATTCATCTAAAATTGAGTTCTACATGTTTGTTTACTTTCCATGTACTGTTTATTTGGTTTTTATTAGGGTTTTTCCTCATTTTGCCTACCAGCGTGTAGATTCTATCGTTCCGGGAGATCGTGTCGGTGAGGAAAAGAGTTCGGAAGATTAATTGAAGAAGCAGGACAAGTCACACATTTCTCCTTGAGCATGTTGAGCCTACTTTATAAAATGTTTTACTGTTTGTGAATAAATTGCATGTTTTGCTAATTACATGGGATTGGAATTTCCTACTTGCTTGCTTGTGCCATGTCTACTTGACATCCATCCTTTGCCAAACTTGGGTGATAACTTGACTAACTTGTGTTACTTATGTTGACCTTGCTAGAATTATGATATGCTTAGCCATGCTTAATTTCCACTAGCTCACTAATGGGATAAATACACTATTTACCTATAGTATCTTGATGAGTTGTGAGCTCGAGACATTTGGCCATGTTTTATCGGTAGTAATTATCCAACTAAAATATGGTTTAAGGACCCATGGCAATTAAGGACCGGTTTGCGGTAAACCCTGCAAGACTTACCGTGCTTACCATAAGCAAGCGTGGGCAACTGCTAGATTTGTAGTATAGCTCAACCCTTTTCTAGGCACCGAGGCTAGGGTGGGCATGATTGAGTTTGTCGGCCCCAGTTTTATGGGTTGATTGGCTTTCGGATTCACCACGGCGTAGGGGGGGAAGGGCTGCCTACCTCAGTTTTAAGGGTAGAGGCAAAACCTCAGCATGGTGTGGATGGTTAGGGGAGAGTTTTGTGAAGAGTCTTGTCACAATCACTCGCCATGGTGATGTGTCTGGCCAGGCATGGTAACATGACGGTGGATTGTGTCTTGTGGGTACAGTTGTGCACCTCTGAACAGAGTAAAACTATTCGAATAGCTGTGCCCGCGGTTTTGGGCGATCGACCAGCTTCACCGTGATTAGTCCCACATTATTAATTAACTTGACTTAATGAACTGGTGTAGTTCAGGTGGTTTGGTTGGGCCTGTTCAACGTGGTGTAGCGTTTTTTAGTGGATATTTAATCTTGCCTTAATTAATCAACTATTTTATTGTTTTAAACTATAAATGTATAGAACCGCCTTTATGCAAATAGCCACAAACCTTCCCTTGTCTCCTCTTGCACGTCTGCATCATTGGTGTGGCTTGCTGAGTATGGTGGTTGTACTCAGCCTTGCTATTTCCCCCTTTTTAGAAGTGTAGTGCTTCTGACCTAAAAACAAAGTTAGAGGACCAAGGCTTATACCCCAGTTGAATTTTGCCTGTGGAGTGGAGCTAAGGCCCTGCTAGGATTGCCTTTTTCCGCTGCTGCTGCTTTCTTTTTGGTGTAAGGACTAGGTGCCTCTTCTATAAGTATTTACGTTTTATTTACGTTTGGACCTGTATATTAATTTGTCGTTTTTTGTACCCTAGCTTGATTACTGGATAGGGATTTATACACAAAATAGTCTGAAAATTTGGTTAAATTTTTGGACGTGACACGCCACCACCTCCTGCAACTTGGTGTTGTCCGCCTGCTCTTCCTTCACCTAGGCTTTCAGCACTGTGCTGCAGTTGTAGGCAGTGGACACGACTTTCCCAAGTTGTCCGATCTCTGCAAAGACGTCCCGGGCGCTTGCCTCAATCAACCGACAAGCCTGCAATTGCTTGTCGGCGAAGGAGGACGACTCCAGGATGATGAGCGTGCCAGTCAGTGGAGGGGGCGTTGGGAGAACAACAGCTGAGGGAGGTGAATTGGAGCTCACTTCTTCTCGGGCCTAGTACTCTGTCCTAAGATTGAGGGGGAGAGGCTACATTCAAAGAGATCACAAGTTACAAGGGGTTAGAAAATATTAGAAGGAATGTCCAAGGACCATGTAGAGTCTCACCTAACTTTCTGCCGCTTCAGCAACGTTTCCTTCTTGACAAGGGCAGGTTTTGCACTGGTAGTGGTCTACAGACAACGAAGGTTGAGATCGAAAGGAGCCGGCATGGTTGTTGGATGGAACTAGGGACAAAAACCTCACCTCGGAACCACTTGTCTGGACCAGTTTTCACGCCCCAGTGGTCTTTGCCAATGAAGGCCAGTACTTCCTTTTCGATCCATTACCCCTAGGGGCGAGGTCTACGGTTGCTTGTTTGGACACCATCTGTTTCTTTGGAGCCGATGGAGATGTCAGGTGGTCGACGAGTGGGCCGATGACGTCCATCAAAGTTTCCAGGAAGGATCTAGATTACTACTCCTACGGACGTCGAAATGAATGATGAGTAGTGATTGATGATGCTTACATTTACAATGGCGTCCCGCTCAGTTGGCGGGAGGTCTCATATCGGCGTGGGGATGTCAGTGGCAACCGATGGTTGGTCAACCACTACTTCTCTGATGCACTCCGCCACAGTGTCTTCGGAGAGCACTGCGATGGAAACAAAGTGACAAATTTATCAACTGGAGACAATTTTGGTTTTTTATCTCAACGAAGAAACTATAAATTGTATATCCAAGTGCGATAGCCACGTTACATCCTGTTCCCTTGAGTACAAGTACGCGGGGTGAGAGCGGGCCTGGAGAGGTTGAATCCGATGATGGACAAAGTCTTGATCGACTTCGTATCCGGTTAGACCGCATTCTCGGAGATCATGGATTTTCTCAACAAAGCTTGCTAAGGCTATGGTCATTGAAGGTTTGGAAGTCCATGTCTCTAGACGTGCTAGTTTCTGCTTGGGGGTGGCAAGGTTGGGGAAGTTGTCCTCGACATGAAGAACCAACTTTTTCTCCAGTCTTTACTCGAAGACGGGCAGTTAAAAGGAATATATTCATCCTTCATCTCATCTCGAAGAGGCCACAACACCCTGAAATTTTAGAGGCCTCCATCCATCTAACCTCATAGAAGTATGTAAACATATCTAGAAAGGGCTATACCCCCAAGGAACATCTCACATAGATGGTAAAGATACTCAAGAAGACAATGGAGTTGGGTTTGAGATGAAGAAGATGGATCCCATAGAAGTCAAGAAGTAATGACAGAAATTCGAAAGGAGGAACCAAAAAGCCACATTGGACGAATGATGCAAGTGTGATTATGTAGCCGAGGTTGGTCAGGGGATTAGTACCTCCTTCCGAGTGAGCCACCACCTTCGCACTTTGGAACGTGCCTTCTTGTTGTAGCTCCCTCATTTCACTTAGACCGATGTTGGATTCCGGGAGATCCATGGAGGTTGGAGAAGAGGATAGAGGGAGGTTGTGATTTAGGGTTTTTGCGAAAGCTAAGGTGGAGGAGGTTGGAAGCACAAGATGGAAAACTAGGGCTCTGCTTGGGCGAACGGAACCCAAATGGATCTCAAAAATGGAATTTATAGGTCATGTCCAATGGTTCGAATTTTAAGGAAGATGAAGAAATCATCACCGAGATTTCTACTGATTTGTTTATAACCGTCAAAGTTTATGATTTCAATCCAAATTCAAAATTAAGTCGGGTTCTCGGGTCATGAGAATAGAAGGACCTTGTCGCGTACTCTACGTCTTCTAGGGTGGCCGAGAAGGGTTTGGCGAGTTCGACGATGGTTGTTCTTAGGATCTCTACTCGGAAATACTGGTCAAATCATTTGTATTGAAGTCGGGGGCTACTATCGGTGTCAAGGATAAGGCATACCTCCTATACACGGGTTAATGAAATACGGTAATACCATATACCCGATAGTATACGAGAAGGTATCCTTTAGTTAAGGAAATACAACTAACAAAGAAGGAAATTATTATCCTGAAATAGAAGGTGTCAGAGTTCTAGTCGAGGAAGATAAGGTTTCCTTAGGCCCGTATCCTACTTTATCTTCCCAAGTTCTACTTGGAGAAGAAGATGATCTCTGCTATATATACAAGGTCCCCATGTTCAGGGAGAGGCATCGAGTTACAAGCCACAGCCAAAGCTACGCCAGAAGCAATCCAGAGGAAGTTAGCGCCATATTCATCGAATAGATCTCGTCGGGCTGTTCTCCACAGTTTCTAGTTGGCAGATATATCTAGTTGTTATATTCTCCATTTTACTCTGAGCGATGTTTCCATCCATAATACATATAAAATAAAGTAGGGTTGTTACTCATCTTGAGGGCCCGGACCAATATAAATCCTTGTCCCTTGTCTGCTTGATGTATTCTTGCGTATACCTTGGTTCTGTTGACGAAAAATCCGCGTCTGACCGATGGTTCCAAATCTGTCTTGACGCGAACTATGTCGACAAACACAATGGTCTGGATGATCTACTTAGCTCCAGTGCAGGTCCTAAATTTTGATGAGATGTGGGCATGCCAGTCAGTTTGATCTTGCAACTGACAAGATAGATAAATATGTTGATGACAAAAAAGTCGATCGGCCAATAAGCCGATGTAGCGATACTAGCCGATGTCGATAGAGTTTTGAGCAATCGGCTATATGTCCGATGTAGATTCTGACACTTGGATAAATAATGATATAAAAGCAATCGGCTGATGATATATAATAAGATAATGAACCAATTGGTTGATATAAATGTGGCATAGTAGATATCCAATGACCAATCAGCTGATATAGATATAATGAAGCAAATATCCCACAAACCAATCGACCGATACTGATATAGAATATTAGATATAGGCTCGATAGTTAAAACATAGATCGGCTGAAAGTCCGATGTTATTAAATCTAAATGATTAAGTAATTAATGAAACCTTTGCTGCAATCAGCTAAAACCAACTTGTATATAATCCTTATAAGTCGATGCAACATTTAGATAACTCATCGGCTGAAACCCTGATGAAACAATGATTGATGCCTACTGACTTAAATAAAATGAAGTTACAACCACAACCTCATAGGTCGAACCCAATCGATGCAACATAAGGTTGATAATTGCTTGATAGATTTAAGCAAGCCCATATGACATCGATCAAAGTGGTCATGCATTAAATTTAACTAAGACCGTAAAACCATCAAAGGAAAATTTAACATAACAGATAAGATCGGCTTAACAAGATTTAGATTATTAACAACAATCTAATAGGTCGAACCTAACCGATGCAGCATGAGATTGTATATAATAATCTAATACTCAATGAGCTGATAAATTTGTTTAATGTGATGGATATAACGAATCTATCTAAAACAACTTTGTAATTGTAAAGATATATTGACTAAGCCAAAGGTCAGACCTAACCGAAACGGTCCCAACTAAACCGATGCGTCTCTAAACACAATACAATTAAAGATAGAATCGAGATATCAAGTAGGCAAAGATATCGACTGAACCAGAGCGATATAAGAGATCGAAGCGATGCAGCCTTAAACAACACCAATATAGCTGATACAATTCCCAGGGCTGGCAGAACTTAGGGCTTACCCCTTCGCCGGAGATCAAAGCCGATGCAGCCCCGCGTCATGTGCCAAGTTCTGCCGTTAGTAAAAACCTCGGAAACGAGGGTGGCGATGCGCCAAGAGTAGTTGTATTGATCGAGAGATAAATTACAGGGACCCCGGGTGTACATATTTATATCCATAGCATAGTACAAAAAACCGGACCCGGGCTCGACCTGCTCTGGCCGTCGGTTCACCAGTTCACCGATCGAACCACCGGGTCACCGGTCGAACCGCCGGTTTTTTATTTATTAATATTATATTTGATTTGCATTATTTTAAATATAGAACCATCACAAATTAGTGAAAATATGCATAAATAAACAAGTATATCTATTATTATATGGTCACAACATCAAAAAATAAATGTAATATGGTAACAAAATAAATTCATAATGCCATATTGCCATAGGACAAATTAAAAACCGGTTCGATTCCAAAAAACCACCACCGGTTCATCGGTTCAAACAAAAAACCGCTCGGTTCACCGGTTTTTTACTGGTTAGATTGCAGGGCCGGTCTTTCAGCAGAACCGAGCTGCCAGGGTCACCGGTTCCGGTTTTTTCTGGTTCAACCACCAGTCCGGTCCGGTTTTTTTACTATGATCCATAGGCCGATATGAGTTCTGATCGGACAAGACACAAACTTTCCTAACTATAAAAGGAAAAACTTAAGTCCTAATCGGACACTAAACAAAACTTTCTAAAGATAAATCCTGCCTAATTAATAGATAAATTAAGCTGCTATGCCATGGTCTTCATGATTTCTCCTTGAACTCGGTCTCTTTTGGATAATATTTCCATATGCTGATTGTGTTCTTACTGTCGAAACTTGGTTTCGGCAATAAGAAACTGGGGGTAGCAGTCAAGCGCCAAACACGATGGGTTAGTATGCAAAGAGATTTAGACAGGTTCAGGCCCTCTCTTCGAGAGGTAATACCCTACTCCTGTTTCGGGGATTCGATCCGCCGAGTGGTTTATTGATCTCTTGATCTCTTGATTTCTTGGATTTGTGTACTCGTGTACTTGTGTCTCTGTCTATCCATCTATCCCTCAAGGGACACCCCTACCCTCCTTATATAGTCTCGGAGGGGGGTTTACAAGTCGGAGATCCACTCATATTCTAAGTCGGACTCCTTTATCTTACCAACTTTGGACTATGAGCCATTACCTTATCTCAATGGTAACGTAATACCCAAGTCATAGCCGGTTTACATAATCATGAGACATAATCTATCCCCTATGGTAAGACAGATAAGCTAGCCGAGTGGGTATCCGGTACCCATAATTTCCACACTTACCTTAACCAAATCCATCAAAGAATCTTACCGAATTTTGGCGTAAACAGGTTCCAACGATCCCCATAATCTACAAATACCATGATCGGCATATAGCCCGCCGACAGTTCGGTCACAGATAAATCCACAAGCGCACGGATACTGCTATAGTAATTCACCTCAGAGTATTCCAAGAGTATCGAATCATAGTGAACATGTGTGTACTATCTAAGATCAGGATTCATCCAAGGACAACAACTAAATGGTAGGCTTAGGACAAAGAAGATTCCTATGGGTTAATTATCCTAATTAAGTTAAGGTACAACTCTATCAGTTGCTTCGGGTACTGGCCCTCTCGTGGTCTGCCAAGGTGAGTCCGGCCTTGAGCTCTATGATGTACCAGAACGTGGAGGGATACAAAGGATGGACAGGGCTGTTACCATCTGCCGCTAACCTCACTTTTCGTGGAGCACACAACAAATGAAGGTAACCTCTAACCTAGACACCATGTCTACGTTATCAATTACTACTTTAGCCTCGGCCAAGAACTTTCTTCTTTATCCAGAGTCTTAATACTAGAGCACTCGTATAAATACTAAGTGACGAAGCCACAATGATGAGAAGCTATCTTACTTAAATAAGAAAAGTAAATACCATAAAAAAATCTCGAATACTTACTTTATTGAAGAGAACATCGGTTGAGGTACAAGATCGGAGAGAGTGCCGACACTTTAGCACTCGTCTGAGACTCCAATGAAGAGAGTGCCGACAACTCTGTAACTCCTTCGGAACTGCCGACAACTCTGTAACTCCAATGAAGAAAAGTAAAGGAACTCCGAACTTTGGGGAGCTCCTTTCGGAGCTTTCCCTCACTCTCTTCCCATATTCTAACTCTATTAGAGAGTAGCCTAAATATCAAAGTGAGTTGTACTCCACTTGAGTTGTGTGTCTTGAGAGTGTGAACTTTTCCTCTTTATATAGTGTTCAATGATGGTTGGGAATGACGGTAACTGCCGGAGAACCCGGCGTAACCGTCACTAGGGAGGCCTGAGGAAGCGACACGTGGAAGATGGGGGTGATCGGCCGCTGTGGTGGTTCGACCGAACCACTTTCACCATCATTCTCCCCCGTTTTCACCTGAGTCACTGTCTTGTGGGCCCTCATGACGATGCACGGGGTTTGGTCTCAAATATGTCGGTTTTGCTATGGTTTGTGAGCCCTCCAATCCATATACTCGTGTTATTGGTCGGAGGTGTGTTTCTTCGCATGGTAGGTGAGTTACGTCCATAATTCACCTGCATACAAATATTCAACACGACTTGTGAAAATGGTTAATAATAACCACTACCAAGTTTGATATTTTATTTTATATTCTTTCATTTGTTTTTATGTAGGATTTGACGATTGAATTTGGTACCTAAGGACCATCAACAGCGGCTTGAATCTGCAAGGCAAGCCCGTACCAAATGGTGATAATTATCTACGCTGCAAAGAAGAATCAAGATGAGGCCTTCCCATTCCCCTTGTTTATGCTCCTCTCCCATCCTACCATCAAATTTATCCCTTTTTCTGTGATCCCCTTTTGCAATCGGCGGCACCGGCTGCAGCAATAACTTCGTTCATCTTCCCATAATCTCCTAGGCTCTTTGATTAAACCTGCTGGATCTCCTTAATTTCTTTGCTCGGTGGCAGCTGCGGTATTGAGGATTTGAGGGCTAGTCGATCGGCTAGGTGATGCTACAAAGCACGATGAGATGCAAAATTTCAGGGCTGAAGCTGTTGATTCAAGATTACTCGTGTATAAATTGTGCATAGCTTGATGTATATACCTTCTTAAACTGTAAATAACTCTTTGAGATGCGATGTGATTGGTCGTGTATAGGTTGCTGGTGACCGCAGCATTTCTTTTTCTTATTTTTTCTTTGAGATGTGATTGACGCGTCTTCCCTATCAACTGAATACAAAAGGAAAAGCTTCTGTTTGCCTCCTGTCGAGCATGTGTTTGCCGAGTGGATTTGAGGCGCAGTCGACGCCGCGCGGAGAGGGAGGAGGATACAGGATTTTTTTCAATTTGGTCCTTTTGAAAAATTTATTTCGTAAATAGATCCTTGGAAAAACTTATTACAGGAATGGTCCCTTTTGGTGCGCCAGAGACACTGGCGCCGCCGTCCAACATCACGGTGCCAGCACCGGTGGCGCCGTCGGGGTGCCACGGTGGCACCACGCATAGTGCCGGAGCTGACGTGGCGGTATGGCGGCGCCAGGGTAGCTGGCGTGCCCCCACCAAGCACGATGTTAGTTGTGTTGGCGCGCTCGTCCCGGGGTGAGGGCTCCTTAACCCCCACGAGCCCCACCCCGCCTCATCCTCCCCAATTGCCCCAGTCTTTCCTAGCCGAACCACAAGAGGTACTAGATGTGTCGCAATTATATGTACAGTCCGAAGAAGCCTAAGCCCGAGCCTAAGGCAAAGGGAAAGAAAGGAAAGGCGACGAAGCTAGTGGAGGTAATTTGTTATACTTTTGAGGTTGCGATACTGCACTGAAATTTGTAATGAAAATCATTTAAATCGGGGAATGTGCAGGTAGCGAAGATACCGCCTCCTCTGTGCGACTTTGTGGAATGGATTGACAGGGAGATTGATTCCCGCGATGCGGAGATGCTTCGTAAGGAACGTGAATGGGAAGAGGAATGGCTCGATCATCGTCTCCGACTTGCGGCAGTACAGATCGCGGAGAGGAAGAGGAAAGAGGAGAGGGAGGTCAAGGAGATGGCAAGGGAGTTTGCGGAGAAGGAAGAGCGTGCGAAGGAGCGGGCGAGGAAGCTGGCTAGGGCACAACGTGCCAAGGAGGCTGGTCCAGAGGCCGCGAGCAAGGGGAAATATCCTCGATGCACCCAGTAGTTTTATTGGAGTTGTTGGAGAATCTTAAATTCCTTAAAAGATGTAATAATGACAGTATTGAAATATCAAGCTGGAAACATTTTAATTTTGAGACTTAAACTTGATGATGTTGCTATTGTACTTTGTTGTGTTTGGATGAAGTGACGTGCATGTATGCGATTTTGTATGCTTTGTTAGGTTCGAATTTGTGTCATGGTTTGCCACTATTTGTCACGGCGTCCCCTCCTAGCTGGCCCCTCAAAAATCATGTCGGCATTCCTCCATGGGACGCCTGATTGGTTGCTGCATTCCTCCGATGGACCCCTCCTGCCTCTGCCGGGTGGCTGGCGCCGTACCCTGGGGGGACGGCGCCAGGGCTTCTGGCGCCGCACCGTCCACCCCACATGTTCTAAAAGATGAGAACTAGTAAAACTTCACCGAAATCACTTCTTCCGTTGACGTCGGAGAGCCTGTGGCCCCGGAGTATACCTACATTTGAAAATACAATGTCTAGAATTTTTCAAAAAACAATGAGGCAAATCAAAGAACATATGACAATAGTAAGGTTACCTCTTTGTCCCTTGCCGAGTGGAACGTAAGTTGTATGTCGTGGGCTGTGATGCCTGAGGCGCATCGAGCAGCTGCGACATGCCTATCTCTTCAGCATCCGGGGCGACGTAGTCGTCATCGTCATCATCGTCATCGTCGTCATCATCGCTAGGTGTAGCATGTGCCTTTCCCTTTCCCCTCCCCTGTGGATTGCGTGATGATGACGAACTGCCAACTTCTTCACGCTCTTCTATCGTGATGGAGTGTCGGGTGGTACTTGGACACGCGGATTGAGGTAGTGGTGGTGGTAGTCTGCGCGGTTGATATACGTCGTCCAATCCAACCGACTTGCAACCTAGTCTTGCAGCCAGCTTGCGGCACCTTCGACGAACTTTCTGCATTACAAAAGGATTTTGTTAGGCATAAACCATATGTTGCTTTTTTTGGATGGAATGTTAGATCATTTTACCTCGAGCACATTGCACAGTGTGTTCTCTATCTCCTCACCACCCCTCGGAGATCCGAGGGCATGCCCCATCTCATTCACGCTCCTAAGGAGCTCTCTAGACTGCAAGCATGACACGATGTATCTTAAATATTGCAATTCACAATAAAATCAAATTGACAAATGCAAGAGAACTTACGACTCTGTCTCTAAGTGGCGCGTGTTCCATTTGATTACCAATCCTAGTCCGAATGTCAAAGCAATCCCACCCCTCGTCAGAAGAGCGGTCTTCCTCTATGTCGGCCTTCGTCCAAGAAGGCCATAGGAAAATTTGGTAGTTCCTGTGTAGCCAACAAAGATACTCACCGAAATGCTTGTTTTGGTGGATTGGCTCGATGTACCTATCATTCCTTTCCGCTGTCCTCCAAGCATCAATGTATCTACTGTGCTCTAACCCCCAATCCTTCACCTTCTTTGTTTTAACCCTGTCGCACCTTCAAAAGTACAATGTGTTGATGTGTAAAACATAGGGTGTATGGCACAAAAATGAAAGAGCGTGAATCGAAGCAAGCTACCTGTGTAGGTCCACTCCAGTTGAGATGGTCTCAACCGGGAAATCTTGCCTCTTCCCGAACTGTCGCATGACACGGTGCAGCAGGTAGTACTCAATAGCCCAGAAAAAATCACTAGACATTGATACATGAAGTAATCTGCATCCCGATTGCACAAGGTGTTCAGTGTAAGTGTGCTTGCCTCAGGCGTGTGATATGGTAGCCAAGTGATCTACACATGTAGAAAATTTGTGTTAGGTGAGTCCCTCTGACATAAAACCTATTGATAAATTTCAATTGAAATTAGAAGTACTTACATGCCCAGGCTGGAGGCAGTCCATCTCGTTGATGTACTGCTTGTACGCCACCTCACTACGAGCATGTGAGGTGACCGTACTTTCAAATAAGTAGGCCACTGACTTCTCCATGTCTGGCTCAGTGTAGGGCCAAGGGGTAAAACTTTGCCTCCACTTTGGCCTACCCACCGGTAGTCGTAGCCACATCCACACTTGAATCAGAAGTGCACAGCCGCTAAGGTTGGAGGATGGTGCTTGACGACAACAAGCCTCGTAGAGCAACCTATAAGTCCATGCCAACACCGCTGAACCCCAACTAAAATGCCCTAAATCATTAAGATTGGCTACCAAAGGGATCCAAATTGTTAAAGCAATGTCACCACCAGTATCTGGAAAAAGTAACCCTCCTAGCAAATGCAAGAAGTATGCACGTGCGTAGCACTCAACACGCCACGACTCGGCGTCCTCATCGAGGTTTGAAAAGTTCTGAGTAAGCCAAGACAGGGGTATACCGTTTTGCTTCTTCTTCCTCCCTTGCCCATGCTCAATGATTAGTGGCATGCCAAACAACTGCTCGACCTGTGCAACCCATCCAGAAGTCTCCGTCTTACCCATCACCGCATGTCCCCATATCGAGAGGGCCAAGATCATAGCAACATCTTGTAGAGTGATGGTCATCTCACCACTTGGTAGGTGGAAGCTGTGTCTCAGGCCTCCATCTATCTACAAGTGCTGTCAATGTAGGAGCGTTGAACATCGGCAATCCTCTATTCACAACCATGGCCACCCCGAGCAACCCAGCCGTCCTGAGGTACGGGACATACCGCTTGTCAAACACTAGGGGGGCGTGCACTCTAACTCGGAGCGGTTGAAGCACCTGCAGAAACATTTTCAAATGAAATAGTTAATACAATGTGAAGCAGACATTATCGATACTTAGGTATAAATGACTGGATGTCGATATGTACCCTCCCCCGCTCGATCGCAGCCCCGCGATGCCGGGCCTCGTAGTACTCCTCCAAGGCCGGGTAAGTCGGTGCCTCCTCCTCCCCGGCCATCTTGTATTAACAGAAAAGGAATATATTGTCAGTTACCAATATTTGCATAACATATGATAAAAAAATGAATGCAAGAAACCGAAAACAATGTATATGATATCACCAAAAACACTCATTAACTTAAATAGACCTAACAAAATTTACCTTACTGCTTTTTTGGACTTCTTTTTTTCGGACGCTTAGGGCACTTAGGTTTCTTGTGACCCTCCTGGTGACATAATGAACACCTATTTTGCAACGGCGCAGCATCAACTTGAAGACCTGAAGGCGGTTTCCTTCTAGAACCACCAAGGCCCGAGTCCATTTCATTCCTGAAGCGCTTCGATCTCCTCTTCCCTCTTGTTTTAACCTTCAACTCCAGGTCCGCAACAAATTCTTCACCATCGTATGGTGGCCACTGTGTGGGGTCGAGGTATGGCTCAAAGCGACTTGCCCATGTGTTCACAATGGCTTTCAACGAGAACTCGTACGACATACGGTTGGGAGATTCTGAGTCAATTGCATGAATCCGATAAACGTTGATGAGATGTGAGCAAGGCATATGGTACAACAATGGCATTTGGCAACTACATGAGTTCCTCTCACCTTCTACTTTGAACGATCTAGCACCGAACCTAACACCCCCACATGTTATTCCACCCCTCTCAGTGACCTCGTATGTCTTACTCTCCTTATCAAAGCACCTTGAAGTGTGTTTGTTTGCCTTAGTGTTTTGCGTCCTCATCTTACTAGCGGCCTTCTCAGACCAACGTTCCCCTAACTGAACACGTTTCACAGCTTCATCATGTCTGTTCACAAAGAACTCGTTGCACTTCATGAAGGTAAACGATACTATGGCTGTCACCGGTAGCCTTCGAATACCTACTAGCATACTATTGAACTGCTCCGCCATATTGGTTGTCATGTAACCCCACCGGCGGCCATTTCTGTCGAACGCACGGGACCAATTATCTTTCTCCAACAATTCATCTTCAAGCCATTTACGAGGACCTTCGGCTACAATCAGTCTAAGTGCCTCGACATCCTTCTCAAATATCCACTTCTTGTCAATTTGACATATCGTTAGTAGCTCTTCTGTTTGATGCTTGTCCGTACCGGCCTTGTGGAAATTAGCATTAAAGTGTCTCATGCACCAACGGTGGTGAACTGGTGGCAATCCTTGAACAGGAGTCCTCATGGCATTCATTATACCGGCATGCCGATCTGAGATAATACAAACTTTCCTATGCGGCCCAATCACAACCTGTCGGACAAGTTCGATAAACCAGCACCAGTCGCGTGAGTTCTCTTTCTCCACAAAGACAAGCTAATGGTACTAGACGGTCCTCCGCATCAGCTGACAATGCAGTCATCAAGGCACCGCTGTATTTCCCTATTAGGAAGGTTGCATCTATAGCTAGTACTGGCCTGCAATGCTTAAATGCCTCGACAGAAAGACCAAAGCACCAGAATGCAGGCATAAATATTTTCTTTGTCACCCCACCAATGTTCACTAGCCTATTGGGATGGGTATCAATATGGTACACCATACTCGGATTCCTCTGCTTAATGGCTTGTAGCATCGTGGACAAATGGACGTATGCTTCACCTCATTCTCCATAAATGAGCTTCATAGCCTCTTCTCTTGCCCTCCAAGCCTTGCCATACTTCACCCTATATTAGAAAACCTCAGATATATAGACAGCTAACGCTGAAGCAGAGAGGGTAGGTTGCTATTTGATGGCATTGCATAACCTATTTGCTATGAACATAGATGTCAACTGCCGGTGGCTCCCTGAACCTTCTACAGTGGCACAACTATATGCCTTACCAACACGTGATATCCTCCACGTGCCACTGGACCTCTTTGTTGTGTGCACCTTCCATTTGCATCGTTTGTGTTCACATTTAACAGTGTACCTCCTATTTGCGGCGGAATTCACAACTCGGTATGGACGATGCTGCACAATGGCGTATTCCTGGAGCCATAGTTTCAATGCAACCATGGATGGGAACTCCAAACCCTTCTTTAGGCCATCCACCTGGAATGGTTCTGGTAAGTGATCCATGTTGATGCCACCATCTAATATTGCACCATGGGCATGTCTTAGGTCCCTAAACTCAGGAATGTCCGGCTTCCTCCTAAACACCTTCTCGAACGCACGACATTCCTCTAATGCTAACTTGTCATTGTTGGTTAGTGTAGGAAATGGACGGTCATCATCGGAGTCATCAGCAAATTCAAAATCATACTGCTCAACACTTGGTTCCTCGCCAACCTCCTCTCCATTGACTTCTACCGAAACAGAACCGTGACCAACACTTAAGTGCACAACAAAGTAATCAGCTAGATCATAATTTTTGCCTGTTACTTGCATCGAGTATTCAGGGTTGCCTCCGTACGATGACCAATTTATGTTGTTACCGACATCTTCTGATAAACCTTCACTTACATCAAGCCCCTCTACTAACTCCATTTTCAATTCCCTTGCTGCGTCCACACCGTCACTGCTGTGACGTCTCTTTGATGGTCTTGTCTCCTCTAACTCATTTCCAAACAAAGATCTCTTTTTCTGTCTTTGCTCATCCAACTCTTCTCGTACCAACTCAGTCTTCGATACTGATCTACTTGTTCCCCCATTGCCATAGTGTGTACCCCCACGATAAGAAGAATATGTCATAAAATTATTCTTGTCGTAAGGATAACACGGAGGCTTGTTTAGATCCAAATTGTCTACGGTACGTACCATCTTTGAAGCAAACACCTCTAGAGATCTAAACTGAGAGTCTTTTACTAAATCAAAATAAATTTCCCAATCCAACTGACCTAGCACCTTCAATACATACTTATGTCCTTGACCAACATCGTATCTCCCATAAATACCAATCTCCACATTATCCTCGGTCCATTCAAGAACATATTTCACTCATGACCTTAGTTCATCAAAAGTGGGACGGGTGAAAAACAAAATGGTCTTCAACGACATATCCTCAAACTCAACATGCGCACCAACGTAAGGTTCAACCACTCTACCACCGTAGTAAACACGGACAAGTCTATCCATCTACACCAAAAAATATCATGCCACTTTAGAAAAAAAAATACCACATCCTTCATAAACGTCATACAAACTGACTAACTAGAACTAATACATAACTTAAATTGTCCCAAAGTTACTACTTAACCAAACATATTTAATTCACATCCAACAATACCAAGAATTTTTAATAGTGTCATAAACATACAAATATTACAACTACTCCGTCATACAACCCAACCTAGTTGTAGTTAACTTCAAATAATTTTTATCATCCCACCGAACCAATGCTTCCCTCCATATAATACATACCTAAAGATTCGGCCTAAAGCAATTTTCCATCAACATAAAAATTCTTTCGTGTCTCAAGTAAACTTTTCCCTCCAACCATCCATCCATCCAACCAAACCACCTAAAAATCAACATTACCACATAATGTACTACAAAAAATCGTATCTCCAACAAGCACATTGCACACATGTAACACTATACTCAACAAATTCCCAATTTAAATCTTCACAATCAAAAATTTGGGCAAAATATGGGTTCTAGGGTTACCCTTCGATCTACAAATTTCATCGATTAAAACGAGAAAAAATAGAGGGGAATGGAGGAGTTACCTTGCTCTTCGATTTCCACAAAAAATCCCACAAAAAACGGCTCCAAATTGAGTGGATTTGAGGAGGAGAGGTGAGAGGGGAGAGAGAGAGCTCTCGGGTTTGGCCGGGAAAGGCTGGGGCGATTGGGGAGGATGAGGTGGGGTGGGGCCCGCGGGGGTTAAGGAGCCCTCACCCTGGGACGAGCGCGCCGGCACCACTGGTGTGGAGATTACGGGTACCGGATACCCTCACGGCTAGCTTATCCGACTTACCATAGGGGATAGGTTAGGACTCATGATTATGTGAACCGGCTATGACTTGGGTATTACGTTACCATTGTATAAGGTAATGGCTCATAGTCTAAAGTTGGTAAGATAGAGGAGTCTGACTTAGAATATGAGTGGATCTCCGACTTGTAAACCCCCCTCCGAAACTATATAAGGAGGGTAGGGGTGTCCCTTGAGAGATAGACGAATATAGAAAATCAAAGAGAGAACTCACGAGAGTACATATTGAAAGAGATCAAGAGATCAATAAATCACTCGGCGGATCGAATCCCAGAAACAGGAGTAGGGTATTACCTCTCGTTAGAGAGGGCCTGAACCTGTCTAAACCTCTTTGCATACTAACCCATCGTGTTTGGCACTTGACTGCTACCCCCAAATTCTATTGCTGAAACCAAGTTTCGACAGTTGGCGCGCCAGGTAGAGGCTCTGCGTCAAGTTTTCTTCTTCATCTCGCCGACTAGCGCGATGGGATCTTCATCAGGCATCGACGACTTCGCCTTCGCCCCTAGGCAGGCATTCTGTTCGGCAGCCTTGACTTCATCACCGACAAATTTGGCAAGACCTCTCTCCTCGACTCGGATTCAAACCAGTCGGGAGGGGGAAACCTCGCGGCGCCGTTTGGGTTACCAAACGACGCTAAGACCTACCACAATCTTCTATCTTCCGAGTTGGAATCGATCCACTTGGGAGAATCTTCTTCATCATCATGCCGTGGTCCGAGCTCCAGAGAAATTGCCGCCATGATTCAACTACTCGGATCGCGCTCATCTATCGAGATCGCAGACTACCTCAGCTCTTCCAACTTCGACGACCTCTACAACATCTCCACGAACGACATCGATGACTCCGACTTCGACTACGATTACGCTCCGGAGTTCTTCAACATCCTCATGGCCAAAGTTGCCGAGACCGACTCAGCCATGGCCCGTAGGATTGCACAAGAGGAACGAGCCAAGACCGACATCGTCTTCACCGTCGGCCGTCTTCGTCATCGCCGACTGGTTTCTTCACCTCCACGGATTCTGTTGCCGACTGGTGTTTTCACTTCCATGGCCGTGCATCTTTGTCACGTTGTTGGGAACCTTCACCTCCACCATCGATCGCCTCCACGTTGCTTTTTTGGTTGGTGTCTTGGTCGCCGTTGATAGATGACATTATCCCTAGATCAGCCACCTCTGCCGACACCGGTGGAAATACCAAAAAGCTAAGTCATCATTAATTTTCCTTCTTTATATGATATCTTCTTTTTCTTCTGCCTCACTTCATCAACTGGTCCTCCGTTGAGCAGTGAGTCGGGGGCTACAGATGTTATATCATATTTTTGCAACAATTTTCATAATATTAATCTTGATTGTTTGCGACATAATCCGAGTAAAAAAAAGTGCTGATCGAGTTGTGCAACTCTTTTTTCCCTATGCTTTCCGTTTGGTTTGTCGATGGATAGTTGCCTTTGGGCCGAATCCTAGCACCCGGAGGCTCGTTGGATGGAGTGTATGACGCAAGGTGCTAAGTATTACTCGGAAGAAATCAAAAGCATAGAGATAAGATAATTTGTTTTCTGCTCTAGACAATTGCAAAAGTACCCGAGTAGTAAATTCTGATATGTGAAACTTTGTTCCATTGATGACGAACTCATATGAATGACTAGTCGGGCAGAGTGTTTAAACATGATGAGTTATCTACTCGGGGAAATCAATATCGACGAGAGGAGAAATACATGCTTATAAATATTTTAAATGCTTGAATTTTCCTCAAGTACTATATTTGCATCAGATACTACTCATCCTATGCGTTTGTATCACAGGATCGATCAATTATACATCTTCATCGTCGGCCTGCCTTCGCCGCCGCCGACTGGTGTTTCCGCCTACACGGTTGATTGGTGACATCATCGTTGTTGGGGGTTTACGACTTCATCGTCGGCCTGCCTTCGTCGCCGTCGACTGGTGTTTCCGCCTACACGATTGATTGACGACATCACCGTTGTTGGGCGTCTACGACTTCATCGTCAGCCTGCCTACGCCGCCACCGACTGGTGTTCCCGCCGACACGGTTGATTGATGACATCACCGTTGTTGGGCGTCTACGACTTCATCGTCGGCCTGACTTCGCCACCGCCGACTGGTGTTTTTCGCCTACACGGTTGATTGATGACATCACCGTTGTTGGGTGTCTACGACTTCATCGTCGGCCTGCCTTCGTCGCCGCCTACACGGTTGATTGACGACATCACCGTTGTTGGGCATCTACGACTTCATCGTCGGCCTGCCTACGCCGCCGCCGACTGGTGTATCCGCCTACACGGATGATTGACGACATCACCGTTGTTGGGCGTCTACGACTTCATCGTCGGCCTGCCTTCGCCGCCGCCGACTGGTGTTTTTCGCCTACACGGTTGATTGACGACATCACCGTTGTTGGGCGTCTACGACTTCATCGTCGGCCTGCCTTCGCCGCCGTCGACTGGTGTATCTGCCTACACGGTTGATTGACGACATCACCGTTGTTAGGCGTCTATGACTTCATCGTCGGCCTGCGTTCGCCGCCGCCGACTGGTGTATCCGCCTACACGGTTGATTGACGACATCACCGTTGTTGGGCGTCTATGACTTCATCGTCGGCCTGCCTACACCGCCACCGACTGGTGTTTTTTGCCTACACGGTTGATTGTCGACATCACCGTTGTTGGGCGTCTACGACTTCATCGCCGGCCTGCCTTCGTCGCCGCCTACACGGTTGATTGACGACATCACCGTTGTTGGGCGTCTATGACTTCATCGTCAGCCTGCCTACGCCGCCACCGACTGGTGTTTTTCGCCTACACGGTTGATTGTCGACATCACCGTTGTTGGGCGTCTACGACTTCATCGTCGGCCTGCCTACGCCGCCGACTGGTGTATCCGCCTACACGGTTGATTGACGACATCACCGTTGTTGGGCGTCTATGACTTCATCATCGGCCTGCCTTCGCCGCCGCCGACTGGTGTATCCGCCTACACGGTTGATTGACGACATCACCGTTGTTGGGCGTCTACGACTTCATCGTCGGCCTGCGTTCGCCGCCGCCGACTGGTGTATCCGCCTACACGGTTGATTGACGACATCACCGTTGTTGGGCGTCTATGACTTCATCGTCGGCCTGCCTACGCCGCCACCGACTGGTGTGTTTCGCCTACACGGTTGATTGTCGACATCACCATTATTGGGCGTCTACGACTTCATCGTCGGCCTGCCTTCGCCGCCGCCGACTGGTATTTTCCGTCTATACGGTTGATTGGTGACATCACCGTCGTTGGGCGTCTACGACTTCATCGTCGGCCTGCCTTCGTCGCCGTCGACTGGTGTTTCCGCCTACACGGCTGATTGACGACATCACCGTTGTTGGGCGTCTACGACTTCATCGTCGGCTTGCCTTCGCTGCCGCCGACTGGTGTTTCCGCCTACACGGTTGATTGGTGACATCACTATTGTTGGGCGTCTACGATTTCATCGTCGGGCCGCCTTCGCCGCCGCCGACTGGTGTTTCCGCCTACACGGTTGATTGGTGATATCACCGTTGTTGGGCGTCTACGACTTCATCGTCGGCCTGCCTTCGCCGTCGCTGACTGGTGTTTTCGCCTACACGGTTGATTGGCGACATCACCGTTGTTGGGCGTCTACGTTTTCATCGTCAACTAGTTCTTGACTCTATGATCAGTTGTTTTCCAACTAAGCATAGAGTCGGGGGCTACACAAATACAAGACTCAAAATCTTCGCTCCAGAGCAAGCTTTCTACTTCAGCGACTCCAACATTTTCACCGATAACTTTGGCTCTCAGTTGATGCTACAGTGTACTCCAAGTTTTTCTAATATCAAGTTCAAGATTTAATTTATATGTCATGGAGTTTGGAGTTCTTCGCCACACATATGCTAGCGTCAAGGAAACTACTTGGGCTTCGATATCTTCTCAATAGTTTGATGGATTATTATCATTGATGTTACCATCGGTACCATTACTTGTTCCTCCGTGGATCTCCTGCTGTGGATCATCATCAGCACCAGTTGCGTCTGTCACAATTGATGGCCTATCACGCCGCAGCTGATTAGCATTTTCATCTTCATCGTCCGGCTATCTCCGTCGTTGCCGACTGGTGGTTTCGCCGTCATTGCCGGCCTGCATCGTTGCTGCTGATGTGCGTCTTCATCTTCAACACCGACTTGCTTTGGTCGCCGTCAACATACAACAATCTCTGCTGCCGCCAGTCGTCATTACTGCTGGTCACGTTTATCACCGCCGACTATTTTTCTTCGTCTCCATGGTTAGTGGATTTCGCCATCGCTATTGATGGGCAACTATGTCTCCACTACCGACATCTTCGTTACCTTTGATGGGCAATTTTATCTTCACATTGGTGGTCTTGCTTCCGTGCCGACTGCATCAGTTGCCACCAATGGATAACTTCGACTACGACAGAAGGATAAGTGCCATGCTCGGGGGCTTACTATCTCTACCACCAGGATCATACCTTCAATCTTCAATATTGGGCTTATTCTGGATTTATGCAACATGAATTCATGGCCACGAGCTTATCTCCTATATTCATGGTCTGGATTGATCATTATTTTCTACAAAGGTCACAAGATGAGTTCTTGTGCCAGACGGGATTCAATTATCAAATCTATTTTGGTGTATCCCATGAGGGATAACTATTTGGGTCAAAAGCTATTAGTTTGAGATGCGCTTGGTCTACGACACCCGGGAGATTTATCACTCGGGAATTTATTGAGAGATGATGAATCCTGATGGGGCAAGAGCTTCCGGATGGATGGAGATTGATGAGCATGAGCTCTCGGTTTCTTTGCATGACCTTGTGAATAGGAGTTTGTGAGAGGAATTTTGGAAAGATGAAGCGGCGCGGTGACGACGATGCTTCAGAGATTTGAGGGTATCAGTAGGCTTTCTCGTGTTTGGGCCGAGACCCATGAGAAGCTTACGACCCATATTACAGGTGTGGCTCGACACGTGTCTCTAGGGACTTAAGCAGATTTGCTCTGGCAATATGCGCGTGTCTTATTGCCCAATGCCTTTTAAAATCCTTTCATACAACAGTTACACAACTTGTTGAAGGTTGGTACGATGCAACTTGGAAGGTGACAAACAGTAAAGTTTTTTATAACTGTCCTGATAACTTTTTTATAGGTTGCAGGAGCTGTTTGGTTTTTACAAAGCATTTGATTTTTTATTTATCAATGCTGATTTGCCATCTTGGTGTGCTCGTTTTATCAAGACCAATATTATGGCAAGAGCTATTTAATATTTTGGTCGTATTTTTCAGATGACTGATAAATTTATTAACTTATATTTTCTATTCATGAGAATTGATTGAGCTGTATGTTCCGGGACGACTCGGGCACAACGACTCGGGTAAGCATGAGCTTGCCGAGTGCTCGGATTTTTTACCCCTGAGGGTCGGTTGAGTATTTTGTTCTGAGATGACTCGGGTAAATTGACTCGGATAAGCATGAGCTTGCCGAGTGCTTGGATTCATTATACACTATGCCTTGACTATAAGGTTATGTGTTATATGATCTTTTATGATTGCTTTTGGCTTAGGCATTTATTTAACTCAGGAGAGTATGATTATTATAGTTCTTGACTATATGCTTAGTTTGTTTAACTAAACACATAGTCGGGGGCTACACCTAATTAGGTGCATCAGTCGATGCACCTAAATATCTATTTTTGAAATTTTTGAGATATTTTTCAGCCCTTCACAGCCTTTCTATTGGATGATAAAGCACTCGGGAGACTCAGGCAGAGATGATGGAAGCACTCGGCGATAGATGCACTCGGCTAAGGAGTCATTCGGCTATGTGTTATTCTGGTTCGAGGCAAAGTTATCTCATCGACTGTGAAGGTCTCGGGGGCTACTGTGGAGATTACGGGTACCGGATACCCTCACGGCTAGCTTATCCGACTTAGCATAGGGGATAGGTTAGGACTCATGATTATGTAAACCGGCTATGACTTGGGTATTACGTTACCATTGTATAAGGTAATGGCTCATAGTCTAAAGTTGGTAAGATAGAGGAGTCTGACTTAGAATATGAGTAGATCTCCGACTTGTAAACCCCCCCTCCGAGACTATATAAGGAGGGTAGGGGTGTCCCTTGAGAGATAGACGAATATAGAAAATCAAAGAGAGAACTCACGAGAGTACATATTGAAAGAGATCAAGAGATCAATAAATCACTCGGCAGATCGAATCCCCGAAACAGGAGTAAGGTATTACCTCTCGTTAGAGAGGGCCTGAACCTGTCTAAACCTCTTTGCATACTAACCCATCGTGTTTGGCACTTGACTGCTACCCCCAAATTCTATTGCTGAAACCAAGTTTCGACAACTGGCGCCGTGCTTGGTGGAGGCGCGCCAGCTACCCTGGCGCCGCCATACCGCCACGTCGTCTTCGGCACTATGCGTGGTGCCACCGTGGCACCCCGACGGTGCCACCGGTGCTGGCGCCGTGATGTTGGACGGTGGTGCCGGTGTCTCTGCCGCACCAAAAGGGATCATTTCTGCAATAAGTTTTTTCAAGGGTCTATTTGCAAAATAAGTTTTTCAAAAGGACCAAATTGTAAAAAATCCTGTTTCGGATATGGGGGTGGAGGGGAGCCTGGGTGAGAGATGACGAAAGAGAATAAAACGATGCTGACAGTGTAGGTACGACCATGCAAGGGGTTTTGTGGAAAAAAACATCTCCTTTCGATCATATCCTTCAAATTGAGATTGGAGGGTTTGAATTGAGCAATTGCATGAGTGCACTAGGGACTTAAGTGCATAGGATATATTGCAATCTTTGGCACTTCATCTCGAACTCTTCAAATGATTGATCCAGATTACTCATAGCTTCAAATGGCCTCGCACGGTCCATCACGACAAAGTTTTCATCACTCGCACCTTCACCACTGGATTTAATCCATTGGTGCCAAGAATGGTTCAAACTAGCAGTAAGGGGTCTCCATAATAATCAATGTTCAAATTTAGAGTTTGCATATTTTAATCTTGAAAAGCTAGTAACATTTTACGATATTAATGGCAGTGTGTTTCTGCCTAGATTCAAGGTATCTTGCGAGAGACTGAAATTGTCTATGATTAATCCAAGTTGGAAAACATTTCAATATAAATGATAAATTTATTAGTTGATACACCAAATATGTGGACTATTTTGATTGTGATGTCAAAGACCTGTTGCATAGGTTAGAAAATTTAAATCTCGATCAAGTTTACTTGACGATAAATCATGCTCTCCTTCGAATAAAGCTCCCTAAGCACTTTGCTATAGAAGTATTTAGGTTGCTGTAGATTTTATGCGAGATGCTATGGGACCAGATTGAATGGGAGATCTTCGAGGGACTGACAGTTCAGAGAAAAATAACATCCTTATCTTAGACGATATATGGTTGTCGAGCTATCTTATTATCGAATCGAGGACTCAAAACGAGGACTCTACCTAAGCACTTCGCTATATAGAAGTATTCAGTTTCTTCAATTCTTTTCAGATCTAATTGGAGATCCTAGTGGGACTATATCGAATGGGAGATCCCAACGAGACTGACAGTAGAGAAAAACATCTTTATCTTAGATAATAGCTGTCGGTTAAGGAGCCTATTATATCGAATTGAGAACTCAGAAACGAGTTTCAAAAGACACTCCCTTAGGTTTCTCAAGCTGAATAGAGTTTCAAAAGACAATAGGGAGGCCAAGGCACCGGATATTTATAGCCTGATCAACCACGCCACATAGCCATTACCATAGCATCAATCTGACAGAAAGTGTATAGGCTTGTACAATCTGACACCGCACCGGACTGTATGGTTCTCTACACTTTTCAAACGGTAACCGACTAGATAGGCGCCAGGCTATTTTAAGGCTGCTTTCGAATATGCTTCTCCCGTGGCACGTTTTTTAAATTGCCAAACGGTGTGTTTTGTGCGAAAATTTTTTATATAAAGTTGTTCTAAAATATCAAATAAATTTATTTTTTAAGTTTGTAATAATTAAAACTCAATTAATCACGTTAATGTTACCTCATTTTACGTGAAACACTTAATTTTTTTCTTCATCTTCATCTTAAGGAAGATTTAAATACCACCTAAGAGATGGATAGTTCAACATCATCCAGTCGATTCGGTGCACATTGTCGGTAGGACTACCAGGACTATCCGCTTAGTTCGGCAAGGTCGGTCAGCCTCTCCAATGCTCCAAATTGCCTCCGTATAATGGTTTTCGACAGTGGATTCCCTCATGAGGTCAGTGGAAGGGTTGGTCGGCCGACTTATTAGGGTGCACCGGCCAACCTTTCTTTAGGTTGACCCGTTTCTTCCATAAGTTGGTTGGCCTCTGGGTCAATGGGCCGTATGGTCCTGTCCCTAAGTATACACTGGCCGTGTTAGGGTGGCTGATCGGCCTGGCCGACCGTCGGGCCTCTTAGCCAGGTCGGCACCATTTTGTCCAAAAGCATGCATTTTCAGCTTTATTTGGATGACATCTGCAAAATAGCTAAGACACGACAAAACTAGTACGAATAGATTAGACTAAACCAAATTGTTGCATTTCTACGTCTTTTTACCCATTTTAAGGTTCGTGATCGAAATGGGGTTTAACGACCGCCAATATTTTAAAGGCTATAGTTTTAGCTAGTCAAATTTAGATTAAGCAGGTGGTTAAAAGATAACCTTCATTAATGAGGAGAAAACGAGGAAGAGGAGGAGAGAGTAGAGTACTGGTTCGGTGGCTAAAATGAAAAGAAAACAATTTATTAAAATAGTATTAAAGAGGTACAGTAGATCTCAGTATAAAATTATAGTCTGCTGAGACAAATTTTTGGATCAAAACCATAGTTTTTTAGGAACGGAGATAGGGACTGAGGGAGTATGGTTTACCACTTATCAAAACCAAAGTGCTATGAATGATCCGGGTAAAGAGAAGTGGTGGCTTTCTAATTTTTTATCATTGTACAGTTTATTTCCAGTGCAAACTAATTTTTAAGAGGGGCTTAGGATAAGGATCCATGTGAAGTTGGAACATAAAACCCATTGTGGGCAAAATAAACATTCTAGCAAGAAGAACTCATTAGCTGGAGAGATTTTTTAGAAATATAGTACGAACACAGACGTTCACAACGTGTGCATAGTCATCCCTATGAATATACACACGTACACTCTATCCCTATGAACACCTTAAAAAGACTGGTCCAGCATATCTTGAATTTGACGAAGTCATCACGAATGTCTTATTGTCGACGGGTACATTACCTATCACTAAAAGAATAATTAGCTGTAAATATGAGCACCCGTGTCAAGTCTATAACTTGAACCTAAGTAGACTGGTTCCACCAAAGAGACCTAACCCAAGTGTTAACATCAAAATTTGGTACAGTTCTTTAGTGGATTCAGTTAAAAAAAATCAATCAGCCGATAAAAGTTTATTCAGAAGAGACCGAGTTCAAGATGGAATCTGAAAACCATGGCATGACAATTTAATTCTATCTATTAATTAGGCAAGATTTACTAATTTTTCTTTTATCTTTAGAAAGTTTTGTCTAGTATCCGATCGGGACTTGTGTTTTTTCTTTTATTGTTAGGAAATCTGTGTCGTGTCTGATTAGGACTTGTATTAATCCGAGGGTATAAATATGTACATCCGAAGTCTTTATAAATCATCTTTACAGATCAATACAATTACTTTTGGTGTATTGTCACCTTTTATTCCAACGAGTTTTTATTTTCGAGTTAGACTACATCGGCTTCAATCTCCAGCTAGAAAGTAAGTTCCGTCAACTTCGCTTGTATCGACGTGACTAAAACTTTCTCGGTTAGGTTCAATATTTTATTCAGGTTGACGCAAACGTTGCCTATCTGATATAATGATTCTATTTTAAAATGCATCAGTATTTACAGTCGTATTAGTTTAGTTAATACTTTCTCGGTTGGGTCCGATATTCTGGCTAAGTTGATATTTCTCTAATCGTACTCCTGTTTTAGATAGATTTATTATATCTGTCATGTTTGTATAGATTTATCGGTTAAATAGTTTTTTTATTATCTTCAATCGTATAGTGTCTCGGTTAGGTCCGATCTATTAGATTACTACTAATAAATTTAATTCTAGTAAGCCGATAGGTTTTATGCAATATTTATCAGAGTTCTAGCTGAAGAGTTATTATTATTTTGGGCTTCAGCTATCAGATATATGGATTTGTTAGACAATATACACTTTAATTTACTTACATTGGATCTCTAGCTGATGTATGTTTTAACCATCAAATTTCTATCTCTCACATTATGTCAGTTTTAGCTGATTGGTTCATATTATATTGTCTTATTGCATCTTCTGAGTTACATCGACTTATATTCAAACTTGTATAATTTTTAGTTAAATCTATCTTTATCAACTTTAATATTATACTGTCTAGGATCAAGATTATTTTTTTGATAAAAAATGATTTATTAATGATTATGCATACTTTAGTTTCAGCCGATGATAACATAAATCTCATTGTTTATTTGATTATTTAAATCTATATTAAATATATAACCAATTGATCAAACTCTTTTGACATCGGCTGGCCTCGCTACGTCACATCGATTTATTGGCCGATCTTGATCATCGATTTATTTTCATCTTGTTAGCTGCAGCATCAAAATAACTGGCACGTCCTGAACTCGATTTGATAGGACTTGAGCGAGCACCTTGCGCATTTTCTCGATACGCTTTCTTTTCCTCGATCTTCTTTCACTTGAACTTCGCATTAGCTAGAGAAATTTGACTCATGAAAAAACACCGAAGAAATTACAAAACGGATTTGTGTATATGTTCGGAAAAGTAATAATGTACTATCAAGACCGGTACGTTGACATTGAAAACAGGAGGAAATATAGAATTAATATTCAACGTTGGAAGAGAGAGCAGAAGCGTCCCAAAAGATGCCGTTGTTAGATTCGGGAGCCGCACTACGATGCTTTACTAATAGTAGAAAGCAATGTAAATCTGGTTTAATCTCATTTGATCAAAGGGTTCAGATCTATTTCTACTGTCACCTCGGTTAGTGGTAGTAGAAACGTGGAAAGGTTTTATTCTTCAAAAAATAGATGCAGAGGGATATAATTGTCATTGAGCAGTGAATACATTTTTTATTCTCCTTTTTTAACTTTTTTTTGATGAAATATGAGTGATACCAGCACAATGAATAATCATAGATTGATCTAGACATGAAAAATAACATAAACGATAAAGTTATCTTTAATCATTGTATTAATAAATTACTAATTTATCCTTGATAACGAATGATTCAGACCATTTTTACTAGTAGTATAATACTGCTAGTAGAGAGCACCGGAGCATCGCTCAGATTCGGACAGTAGGCCTTCCGGCCGTGGGCCACTTGATGGATATGCCACTTCGCCTGCTGATGCTGGGCCTCAGCGAGCTCATCTTCCTCACGTACGCCGCCGGCGAGCCACCAGCCGCCGCGCCGTGGTGAACTCCGGAGAGCTTGAAGTACGTGTCCGGCGACATGGGCGGCTTGACGGGCGTCAACGGCGAGTACACCGCGCAGTACCGCAGCTCCAGCGACTCGTTCCGCCGGAACCTCTCGATGAACTCCGCCGCGCGCCTATCGATGTCCGCCGCTGCGCCCACCGGCGACGGGCTCAACGACGGCTGCTGCACGCGCCTCGGGTAGTGGACGACCTCCGCGACCACCGGCGAGGAGGCCGGCGTGTAGAACAAGCTCGACGACTCGCCGCCGTCGTCGTCGTCGTCCATGCAGTCGAGCAGGCTCGTCGTCCGTGACAGCCGCCGGCTGCTTCTGCTGCAGCCGGGCGGCGCCGCCGCTGGTGCCGGGGAAGAAGAAGACGATGCAGTAGTAGCACTGATGCGAACCACGGCTCTCGCCGCTCGCGCCGCCCTCTTCAGCACACGGCGCAGAAGCGTGCCATGCTCCTCCTCCGCCTCCATGGCCATGCGCACGAATGCTAATTAATCTGTCTATCTACCTAATAATTTGGAGCTCGAAGCAAGCTTGGAGGTGATCATGCCATGCATCAATGGCTTGACAAGAAAGTACAAATAGGGCAAGGGATTTGTTGACTTGTAGTCTAGATAGAAGAAGAGCCAATGCATATGGATGCCTTCATTAGTGCTAAGCTAAACATGATGAGCTGGATGTTGATTGTGTCGTCGTGTTGGGGCAATGTGTGGTTATATTTTATCAACGACAATCCCAACGACTTAACGAGAGTTTACCTTTGTTTTTATTGTATTTGGACTGTGTCAAACTATATAATAAGTGGCTGTAGCTTCATTGAAGCAAAAGCTTAGGTTTATATACATTTTATATATCAACGACCTTCTAAATTAACATTAACATATATAAGCATGCTTCCCAACGACTCTATTTTTGTTTTTTTTACTTAGATTTTGTGTCGGCAACTATTAAAATAAAGATCAGGTTTAATATTCATTATTTTTAAACAAGAGATGTTTTGGGTAGTGATGCGGTCACCAAGACACTTGTCTGAGGATTGGTTATTGATTATATATCATTAGGTTATTTTTAAGAAAATTACAACTATATTTGAAAGTTAATGCCAGGTAAAATTCGAAGTTAATGATTAACTATAAATCCATTGACATGCATTATAAAACCTTAATTATTTGTGACATAATTGAAGGGAGTGTATAAAGGGTCACTACTTAAAAAAAAAACCTAATAGAGGATGGCTCATAGGGCCAGTTCATGTAAAACCGGTACCTATTGATCGTTCCACATCTTCGTGCAGAGAAAAATTAAAACCAATACTTTTAAAAACATATAGGTATCAGTTCTAGATAAAAACCAATATCTATAGTATTAGTATTTTTTAAAAAAAACTGACACCTATACTAATATTATAATATTATAGGTGTCGATTTTTTAAAAACCGACATATATATAATAAAAAATAAAAAAATTGATAAAGCCGATTGACCGAGCCGGCGTCCTTATCTACTGGTGGACTCGCCCCACCCGTCCCTCGTCTCCCCCATTTTTCCTCCGCTAGCCTTCCTTCCTCCTCCTCCATAGCCACTGATGCCCCTCCTTCCTTCTCCTTTTCTCCATCCGACCAACGTTGCCCCCAGTCGCCGACGAAAAGACCAACGCCGTCTCGGGGGTGGATGGATCCGACGCTGTGTGCTCGGGGGTGGGCGGATCTGCCACCGTGAGCACGGGGACGGCCGGATCGATGACGGCAACAGCAGCGATGGTGGCGTTCTCAGTGTGTTTTCGATTTTGTTGATTTTGATTCTCTCTTTATTTATACTCCGGTGACAATATTGATTTTGTTTTTAAAGGTTATTCTGTGCTTGTGTTCTTTGGGGATGATGGTGATCTTTCAGTGATGATGGAGAGTTGCTCGATCAAGCCAGCCTATTTTTTTTTATTCATGGAACCTTAAATGCCGCTTAAAGGTGCCGTTTGCTGGGTGTTGGCATTTATGACCAGTTTTCAACGGGCATCGATCATCTTTTCTGTAGCAGTGGGTAAACGTCAACTTTATACTCTCCTTCAACACAGTAAACTCCATGAATATTCTTGCTCGTTGAAGACTAATCGATCTTCTGAATCCCGTACGTGGAAAAAGAATGTAAGATATAGAGTGAATTCACATGTAGAATGGTCGTCATACATTCTTTTCGTCCAGAAACCTTCAATGAAGTAAATATAGAGTGATAAATTTCTAGTATGGGAAAAATGTAAAATATTTATCAGCAATAATGGGAAGATGCTTGTGTAAGGCACTGATCGGATTATTTGATATGTGTCCCTTGGCATACCATATCAGATTTTTTTAAATAATAATCGGACGCTGATTAAAGATGCAAAAACTTTTTTATACTCCCTCCGAGTTTAAATACATGCCTAGTTGACTTTCAAACATGACGTAGTTGACTGCACTCGGTCAAATTTTTGAAACTTTAATCATCAATATACCTTAAAATATTTAGTTTGAAAAATATAAAAATCATGTGTGTAAATAGATTTAATTATGATTAAACTTTTAAAACTTTAATAATAAATATCTCTCAAAATATTTAGTTTAAAAACATAAAAATCATATGGATACATATATTTAATTTATAATTAAATTAACTTTTAAAACTTTAATCAGAAATATCCCTCAAAATATTTAATTTAAAAACATAAAAATTATATGGGTAGATTTTATTTAAGTAATTTTACACTATAATAATTTATTAGGTATTATTATATTCTAATAGAAAAATAGTGTCAAAGTTGCACATATCCTTCGGGTGTACTTTATCTTGCTAGCTCTCGCACTATGTGGCATATAAAGTACACAATAGCTAACTGGTCATAAGCTAACTGGTCATAGATACATACACATCGTCGTACCACCGATAATCGACACTAGTTAAAATTATGGCTAATATGTATATATATTTAAAAAATATCTCATACTATTTCAAGATTATTATACACAAATATACTAACCAAATCGACAATATAAGCTTGTATATGACACTTTACCCCCAACATTTAGTTTTCTTGGAACAAATCGTAAAACGTGGGTTTTATATATTGGATGCCCAAAACCCTGAGGTTCAGAGCCTAATGCCTCATTATTACAAGATGCCACATTGGAAAATGACAAACCAGAACAGTAGTAAAATTCCCAATAAAACAATTTGAGTAGGCACGAATTTGATAGGCAATGGAATTTTCTTTATTAGCCTGACAGTTAGCGATTTCTTTTTTAGAGTGGTATACTAAACTCTAAAACACTTTGTAGCCTTTCTTCTCCTTCCTCCTCTCCTTCCACATGTATCAAAGGGTACCAACTTTTGGAGTGCCATATCATATCTATCCATCTTTTATTTTGGAATAGCACATTTAATGTGGCATATATCAAAATTTTCCTTCAAATGTATCCTCTGAGCGTCCAATTAATAAGTGGCTATATATAAGTTTTTATAATTGTTTTGTATTGTTGAGTTGCCATGATATCCTCCCATTAGCTCAAATAAATTAGGAAGCGTTGAATAACTCTCATGACGAGATTGATTGAACCTAAACTCTAGAAAATTTGTGTCGAAACTTGGTTTCGGCAATATCAATCTGGGGGTAGCAGTCAAATGCCAAACACAATGGGTTAGTCGGGACAAAGGTTTAGACAGGCTCAGGCCCTCTCTTATGAGAGGTAATACCCTACTCCTATTTCGGGGATTCGATCCGCCGAGTGTTTATTGATCTCTTGATCTCTTTCAATAGAGGCTCTCACAAGTTTTCTGTCTGTCCGTGTATTTTTTCGTGTGTCCCTCAAGGGACGCCCTACCCTCCTTATATAGTCCCGGAGGGTGGGTTTACAAGTCGGAGACCTATTCTATTATAAGTCGGACTCCTCAATCTTACCAACTATAGACTACGGGCCGTTACCTTATCTCAATGGTAACGTAATACCCAAGTCATAGCCGGTTTACATAATCATGGAACATAATCTATCCCCTATGGTAAGTCGGATAAGCTAGCCGTGAGGGTATCCGGTACCCATAATCTCCACAGTAGCCCTCGAGACCTTCGCAGTCGATGAGATAACTTTGCCTCGAACTTGAATAACACGCGGCCGAGTGACTTCTTAGCTGAGTGTTTCTACTGCCGAGTGCCTCCATCATCTCTGCCTGAGTCTCCCGAGTGCTTCATCATCCAAGAAAGACTGTGAAGGGCTGAAATGAATTCAAAAAAAAATTTTAAACATAAAAATTTAGGTGCATCGACAGATGCACCTAATTAGGTGTAGCCCCCGACTATGTGTTTAGTTAAATAAACTAAGCATATAGTTAAGAACTATAATAATCAGACTCTCTTGAGTTAAATAAATGCATAGCTCAAGCCAGAAAAAATCATAAAAAATCATATAACACATAACCTCATAATCAAGGCATAGTGCTTAAAACTCGGCTAGCTCATGCTCATCCGAGTCTTTTTGCCTGAGTTATCTCAGAGCAGACTTCGCAGCCGACCCTCATGGGTAAAAAATCATTTGTCACCTTCCAAATTTCATCGTACCAACCCTCAACAAGTTGTGTAACTGCTGTTATGAAAGGATTTTTAAGTCATCAGGCAATGAGACATATGCATATTGCTAGAGCAAATTTGCTTAAGTCCTCATGGACATATGTCAAGCCGTACTCATAAGATGGGCCGCAAGTTTCTCATGGGCTCAGCCCAAATACGAGAAAACCCAGCAAAAAACCCTAAAACCTTTCTCAAAGCGCCAGCGTCGTCCCTGCCACTTCATCTTCCCAAATCTTTCTCCTTTTCGCGTTCCTGTTCACCAGCCGCGCTGAGGAATTCGAGAACTCGTGCTCATGCAAAATCATCCATCAAAGAACTCAAGCTCCACCACAATCCATCATCCGCATCCAGCTGCTCGCATCGCCTCAAAAAATCCCCATTTCCTGCACTAGATCCACCTTCACCCAACTCGTATCCATGGCGGAAGAGAGAGAAATCCCTTTTGACCAATGGGCGACCTCGGACGTGAAGGAATCGACCTTGCAGGAAATGGTGAAGAACGGAGTTCTTCCGCCTAAAGAAATCAGTGGCTGGCGTCCGGCGGCCGGCGAGGAGTTCCCCACTCCAAACACCGGTGAGATTGTGGTATTCACCTCTTTCTTCTATTGCGGATTTGGTCTTCCCACTTTCGATTTCTTCCGTGGTATCCTCGAATACTACGGGCTCCAAATCTATCACTTGAATCCCAACTCTGTCCTCCACATTGCAATCTTCATTCACGTATGTGAAGCTTTCTTAGGCATCCTCCCCCATTTCAATCTTTTTCGCCGCATGTTCTATGTCAAGCCACACCCAAACAAAGATGACCCTTGCGTTGTCGGTGGGGCTGGCTTCCAACTTCGCGGAACTCTCCGTAGAGATTACTTCTCTCTCCTCTTGAAATCCTCCAACAAGGGCTGGCATGCAAACTGGTTCTATATCTCGAACCCCCATCCCAGTTTGCCCGACTTCGTCGGCCTTCCACCGATCCAAAGAGCTAACTGGAGCGCAATGCTGGAGAACCAAGATTGGGTAGAAGCGAATAACCTCCTGGCTAACATTCTTGAAATGAAGAAGAAAGGCCTCCAAGGAGAACAAATTACCCGGCACTTTATCAAGAACCGACTGGCTCCCATCAAGGAAAGATCCAAGCCAGCGTTCGAGTATGAGGGTGAAAGCGACCCCAATCGGGAGGACCGCGATGCTCTGAGTTACCAGGCCTTGTGCACTCGCATGTACAAGATTTTCTCCTCTGGAATCACAGTAGATCGCAGCCACAAGATGCCGGTTCCTCCGTTCAACTTGTTCCGACCTCCTCCTCCGGTAAGTCGACTCGGCTCTTCAAAACTCTTTCAATCTTGCACACATCCTTCAATATATCTCAAAAACTCTACTTGTAGGCAAACGCTCTTATTATTTCCAAGCCATACAAGGTGTATCATGACGATATGCCAACTCGGCCTGCTGCCAAAAAACCAACCGGCGGCCCCAAAATCAAGGTTGAGCCTCAAGAGAAGAGGGCCGCCACCGACGAAGATATCAGCAGGCGGGCGAGTAAAAGGAGACTGGTCGTTGATGACTCGAATGACGAAGAAGTCCAGATTCCATGATCTAACATAAGTCCTCCGAAACCAACAGCCAGGTCCACTCCTAAAATCAGGAGGTCCAATAGGTATCTTACATAACCAGAATCAGCTTTTTGTTAAAAATCTTTTTCACTTCCAACTCAATTGTCTTTATCTTCTTTCTTGCAGGAAACCTCAAGATATAGATCCCACGGGGCAGGCTGAAACCACAGATCTATCTACAACGTCAGAAAAGCCAAGGCTTGCAGAACCAAAAACGCAAGATCTTGTCCCGAGTGAGGATGCTCCTGGGGCGGAATCCTTAGGCAAAAACACTCCTGAGGCTGAGCCCCCGACTGCCAGTCAAGATGCCTCGACTGGAAACCAGCCGGACGAAAATCCACAGGGCTCGCGCGGTCAAGAGGCACCATCCGGGGATCCGGCTCCTAAAACAGGTAAATCTCTCAATAATCGCCAGACTCTTGTCTTCATCATATTTCTCACTTCTTTCTTCATTCATCTTCTCTAGATCAATCAGCCGAAGAGGAGGAAATCACCCGGCTGAAGTCTTCAGCTGACTCAGTCCCTCCTATCAAGATCGAGTGGCGCGATGCTGAAGGCGTGAAGCAAGGCTCGTGTTAAATAAACAAAAAGAAAATGAAGAACGCGACATGCTCGTGGCCAGCCTCAACGAAGTGACCCGACTAATGAATGTAAACATAATTCCTCCATGTCTTGTCATCGTCGTCTGATGTGATTGACTATTTTCATCCCCTTATGCAGAGAATATATTATCGCTCAATGGCCAAAACAGACACCCTCGAAAAGCTGGTCCCTCATGTAAATTCTCTGGAAAACGTTCATCAAGACCTCAAGGCCGCCAGAGAAGAAGCTGCAGCTCGAGAGGTCGTCTTGCGAGCAGAAATTGCGAAGCTCCGAGATGAGAACTTGGAACTCCGTGGCTCAATCGGGGGTAAGCCAAACCACCTTTTTACTTGTTCTGTCTTTGCATATAATCTGTTTTGATCCTGATGCTTGCAAACCCTCATGTTGTAGCAAATTTATCTGAAATTGACTCCCTCAAGGCCCAGCTGAAGAAAACAAGCACCAATAAAGCCAAGCTGGAGTCTGACAATGAGAAAATCCTGGAACAATTTGAAGGTAAGGCTTCCAAGATAGCACTCTGCAACTCGCTGGGTCTTGAATATTTTGATAACCATATCTTTCTTGTAGCCTATAAGATTAAATCCCAAGCACAATTTGATGTCTTCGCCGAAAAAGTCCGAAGGGCTGAAAGTGTAAGGGATGACATCGCCAACGCTGTCGCGCCGATCTTGTCAGCACTATATAGGCATGGACTCGGGACGAGCTCATTAGATGCTGTTGAAGTCTTCGACAAGCTCAGGACGACACCAGCAAAATACATGGAGAATATCACCGATGTGGCCGTCATGAGTGCAGGCTTTGCTCTTGCGCAAACGAAATCACTCTATCCTTGGATAGATGTGGACTTTGTAGGAGATGGCTTCGCAGACGGCACCACAGATGAGCGAGCCCTGGAGCTTGTAAACGAAGCGCAAGAATCGGCGAAAAAGGTAGCCGCAGATGTAGCCGAAAACTTCCAGAGATAATTATCTTGTTGTATATAACTTGTTGTAATGTTGACTTGTAAATATGTAGCTTATTTATGTTAATGCCCTGAACCGAGTCTTCATATATAATTTCTTAAGAATTTTCGTCCGACTGTCACCAAGCCTAGGCTTGATTAGGCCATCAAAAAATTCTCAGTCCTTATCTATTGGACTCGAACCAAAACACTAAACAATGATAAACTAAATATGAACAAGTTATCAAAGAAAATAATGCTTTATTGATATACGTATAGCCCCCGACTGACAACCCAAGAGGTCATCCTGCTTGAAGTTGGCAGTCGAGAAGAACATAGAGACAAAAAAGATGCCTAAGTATAATATCGACGAAGATGCTCAATGTTCCAGGAGTTCTCCACCATGGTCCCATCTTCACGCTTTAGACGATATGCTCCTGGCCGAGTCACCTCAGCGATTATGTAGGGCCCTTCCCATAGTGGAGATAGCTTGTGGCGATCTTTTGTAGTTTGAATCTTGCGTAGAACCATGTCTCCAACAATGAAGGCTCGTGACCGAACATTGCGGTTGTGGTAACGCCGAAGTCCTTGAAGATACCGTGCCGACTGAATCAATGCGGCTTCGCGGGCTTCCTCCAGTCGGGTAAGGTCATCAACTCTGTCTTGGTCGTAACGCTCGTCGTCGAAGCTACGAACACGAAGAGACTCATACTCCATCTCACTCGGCAACATGGCTTCTGCTCCGTAAACCAAGAAGAAAGGAGATTGGCCGGTAGCCCGACTGGGTGTGGTCCGCAATGACCATAACACCGAAGGTAACTATTGAACCCATCTTCCGGCGTACAGTCGTAGTCTGTCAAACACTCGGGCTTTGATACCTTGAAGAACCATACCATTAGCACGTTCAACTTGTCCGTTGCTCTTAGGGTGCGCCACCGATGCATAGCAAATCTTAATACCGAAGTCTTCGCAGAACTCCTTAAAAACGCCTCCAGTGAATTGAGTCTCATTGTCAGTTATAATTCTGTTCAGGACACCGAACCGATGCACGATGTTTAAAATAAAGTCTCGCGCCTTGTCCGCAGTTATCGTAGCAACCGGCTTAGCCTCGATCCACTTGGAAAACTTATCAACCGCGACGAACAGATGCGTGAATCCACCTGGCACCTTCTTGAACGGACCAACCATGTCCAAGCCCCACACGGCGAAAGGCCATGATAAGGGAATTGTTTGAAGATCTTGAGCTGGAACGTGGCTATGCCAAGCGAAGAATTGACAACCTTCACACGTGCGAACTACCTTGTCTGCATCGGTGACCGCTGTGAGCTAGAAGAATCCTTGTCTGTAAGCCTTGCCCACCAGAGTGCGCGCTGCGGCATGACTGCCACAGATGCCCAAGTGAATATCTTGCAATAATTGTCGTCCTTCCTCTGGCGTGACGCATCTCATCAAAACTCCAGAGGGACTTCTCTTGTATAGCTCTGAGTCAACCATGACATAGCCTTGACTGCGACGTCGGACTCGCTCCGCATCATCCCGGTCACCCGGCAGCTCCTGCTGAGTTAAAAACTTGATGAACGGCGTCCTCCAGTCGGCGTCGATCATGGCAACCTGATTTATACCTCCTTCATCGGGGGTTAGTGCTTTGGCAACAGTCGGCTCGTAGAGGTGTTCCACGAAAACGTCAATCGGGGCTGCTTCGCGCTTGGACCCAAACTGTGCCAACTGATCTGCCGCTTCATTATTATGTCTCAAGACATGGGATAACTCCAATCCGTCAAACTTGTCTTCAAGCTTGCGAACTTCCTGTCGGTAGGCCTCCATGGTCTCATTCAGGCAGGACCAGTCCTTCATCACCTGGTTAACCACCAACTGGGAATCTCCTCGCACAATCATCCGTCGTATCCCGAGTGAAACAGCAAGTCGTAGGCCGTGAAGGAGGGCTTCATACTCGGCTACATTGTGTGAGGCAGGAAAGTGGATGTGAAGGACATACCGTAGCCTTTCCCCAGTCGGGGAAATTAGCATGACTCCCGTTCCCAAGCCGGTGACTCTTTTGGATCCGTCGAAGTGCATGGTCCAGTACTGCAAATCTTCTCTAGGTACATCTTCTTGTTGTTCGGTCCACTCGGCTACGAAATCCGCCAGGACTTGAGACTTTATAGACATCCTCGCCTTGAAAGCTATGTCCAGCGGCATCAACTCCAGTGCCCACTTCGCGATGCGCCCAGTAACCTCCCTGTTGTGGATGACATCGCCGAGTGGAAAGGACGTGACGACGGTGACCGAGTGACCCTGAAAATAATGGGCTAGCTTCCTAGAAGTGATTAAAACTCCATATAACAATTTTTGTACCGGAGGATAGCGGGTTTTGGCTCCTGCCAGCACCTCGCTGACGAAGTAGATTGGCCGTTGAACCTTTTGAGTGCGGCCTTCTTCCTCGCGCTCGACAACCAATACCGTGCTAACCACCTGGTGAGTTGCGGAGACGTAGAGCAACAGGGGTTCTTGAGGGTGCGGTGACGCCAACACAGGTGGTGTCGTGAGGAACTCCTTGAAGTCTTCGAAAGCTTTCTGGGCCTCGGTGGTCCATTGGAAATCATCGGTCTTCTTCAGTAACCTGAAAAAAGGCATGCCTCGTTCGCCGAGTCTGGAGACAAAACGGCTCAATGCCGCCATACAACCGGTGAGCTTCTGGACGTCCTTCTGGGTACTCTGGGGCTTCATGCTCTGGATAGCGTTGATCTTCTCTGGATTTGCCTCAATGCCGCGATGTGATACCATGAAACCGAGCAGCTTACCTAATGGCACACCGAAGGTACACTTCTCCGGGTTCAACTTCATTCTGAAGGCCCGAATGTTCGCCAAGGTTTCTTCTAAGTCGTCGATCAGGTCTTCCTTCTGCTTGGTCTTGATGACAACATCGTCGACATAGGCTTCCACGTTTCTCCCAATCTGGGTCTGAAGGCACCTCTGGATCATGCGCTGATAAGTGGCCCCGGCGTTCTTCAGGCCAAAGGGCATCGTGATGTAGCAATAGGCTCCAAACGGGGTGATGAATGACATCTTCAGGCAGTCGGATTCCTTCAAGCTGATCTGGTGATAGCCCGAGTAACAATCCAAAAAGCTCAAAAGCTCGCAGCCGGCTGTTGAGTCGACGACTTGGTCTATTCGAGGTAGTCCAAAAGGATCTTTGGGGCAAGCTTTGTTGAGATCGGTGTAGTCCACGCACATGCGCCATTGCCCTGTCTTCTTCCGAACAAGAACTGGATTGGCTAGCCAGTCGAGATGGTAAACCTCTTTAATGAACCCGGCAGCCAAGAGCTTGGTGAGTTTCTCCTTGATGGCATCTTTTCGGTCTTGAGCGAAACGGCGCAATTGTTGTTTTATAAGTTTAGCGTCATCTTTGACGTTTAAAGAGTGCTCGATCACCTCCCTAGGAATACCCGGCATGTCAGACGGTTAACAAGAAAAAATATCTTTATTATTCTGAAGGAAGGTGACGAGCGCGCTTTCCTATTTAGGATCTAGCTCTGCGCCTATTACAGCAGTTTTAGAGGGATCAGATGGATCAAGGGGGATTTTCTTTGTTTTGGCATCGTCTTCTCCCGACTTGGCTATCTTCTTGGCGGGTACTTCTCCTTCTCCAGATGTTGATGCAGTCAGTCGGATCTCTTGCTGGCCGCGTAATCTCTCGTGAGACTGGGCCATGTCGCAGCTTTCTTTGTCGCAAGTGAAGGCCTGTTTGACGTCGCTACGCAGGGTGATGACTCCATTGAGCCTGGGCATCTTCATGATGAGGTAGGTATAATGTGGTACCGCCATGAACTTAGCGAGCGCCGGTCTTCCGATGATCGTGTGGTAGGCCGCTTCGAAGTCGGCAACCTCAAAAGTGATGTTCTCCGTCCGGAAGTTCTCCCGAACCCCGAAGGTGACTGGAAGAGTAATGCGCCCGAGTGGCGTGGATGACAGCCCCGGGATGACTCCATGAAAGGGAGCTGAACTTGGCTTCAACTCGGATCTTGGAATCTGCATCTCGTCCAGCGTCTTGGCAAATAGGATGTTGAGAGCGCTGCCGCCATCGATGAGGACACGCTTGAGTTTGATGTTACGAACCACCGGGTCTAGTACTAGGGGATACCGCCCCGGGTGAACCACTCGGTCAGGGTGATCCGAGCGGTTAAACGTGATAGCCACCTCCGACCATCGTAGATAATGCGGGACTTCAGGTTGCGCGGCGTTGACTTCGCGATCAGTCAGCTTTTGCTTCCTCTTGGACTCGTACGCCTGCGGTCCCCCGAAGATGTGGTTTAGCTCACCCACGGGGTCTTGGAAGGGCTCTGTGCTGCTAGCCGGGTCGTTCCTCTTGGTTCCCGATGGGCCGGCTTCATCAGCTGGCTTTTGTCGTAGTTGTGCCGCGTATTGCTCAGCGAACTGTTTGTAGATGAAGCAATCCTTTGCCGCGTGCTTGTGGTTTGGATGGTGCGTGCACTGAGCATTCATGATTTTGTCGTAGGCGACGACTCGCGGACGCTGTTGCTGGTAGTTCGACGTCGTGGCGACCAGATCCTCAGGCTTGCGCTTGCGATCCTTTTGGCCGCCGTTGTTGTTGCCGTTGTCCTTCTTAGGACGCCAGCTGCTTCCGGATGGCTTGTCGTCTCTCTTGTCGTGCCAGTCTTGTCGCGAGGCCTTGATTGCATCAGCAGATTTGGCGTAGGAGTTTGCCGTCTCGAACATTTGCTTGACCGTCTTCGGTGGCTTGCGCCCAAACTTGCCAATAAGCAACTCGTCACGGACGCCTTTCTTGGAAGTTGGCGATGAAGTGGTCCCGAAGCTCGCTCCACGAGTCAATCGAGCCTGTTGGTAAACTCGTGAGCCAGTTCCTGGTGGAGTCGGCGAGAGCGACGAGCAGGTAATTGGCCATAGCCTTGCTGTCTCCTCCTGCTGCGCGGATGGCGAGGGTGTATACAATTAGCCAGGACTCGGGGTCGGTCTTGCCGTTGTACTTATCAATCCCGGTAGGTTTAAAACCACTCGGCCAGTCCACTCGACGCAGGTTCCTATTGAAAGCGGGCACTCCATCGTCGTAGTCGTCGGGTGATTTCCTTCTGTCTTCAGAAGAGCGCCGTTCATGTTCCCGGTAGCGTCGGTCGAGAACCTCCCGCAGATCACTCGGCGGGGGCCTTCGCGGGCTGCTTTGGTAGTTGGAGTTGTTGTAGCGACGATTCCGGTCGTGGACGGGTTGGCGGCTGTGTTCTCTCTCATGAGAGTCAGCCGTATGAACTCGTGGCCTCCATACTGCCTCGTGGCGAGGGTCTTTAGATCTCACTGGTGTCTTGCTTTGTTCGGGTCTCTTGTAATCCTTGGACCGGAGCGGCGGCAGTCGGCTTCTGTCGGGTGTTTCAGCAATGGACTCGGTCGGCCTTCGTGCGGAGCTAGAAGGATGGCCATTGGCCGTAGCCGCGATGATGGTCTTGATCTTGTCCAGGAGCGGTATCACCGCAGCCGGCGCCGCTTCGATGATGGTGTCAATGAGGGTGAGGGCAGCGACGGCGTTCTGTTAAGGCGTTTGGAAGATGTTGGCGTTGTCGACTCGTGTCTGCAATATGGCCTCGCGGGCCGAGCGCCCAATCGCCCTCAGGTCTCGTTTCTTCTTGTCGGCCTCTTGTTTCTTCCTAAGCTCCTCCTCCTTGCGCTTATCCTCCTCCACGCGCTTGCGCTCTTGCTCAAGCTTTGCTCGTTCCTCCTCCGCGATCCTCCGGGCCATGGCCGAGTCAGTCTTGGCTATTTCGGCCATGAGAACGTTAAGAAGGTCTGGATCGTAATAGTCTTTGTCTGCGTCGTAGCTGTTGATCTCGTCCGTGGAGATGTCGTAGAGGTCGTCGAAGTCGGTGGAGCTTAGGTGTTCGGCAAGGTCCGTAGATGAGTACGTCCCGAGTCGTTCAAGTATGACCGCGACCTCCCTCGCGGCCGGGGGACTGCATGAGGGCGATGAAAAAGATTCTCCCGAGTGGATCGGATCCGACTCAGAAGATAAAAGGTTATGATAGATTTTAGCGTCGTCCGGTAACCCGAGCGGCGCCAAGGAATTTTCCCTCCCCGACTGGTTCGAATCCGAGTCGAGAAGAGAGAGCTTACCGAACTTGTCGGTGATGAAGTCGAGTCCGCCGAAGCGAAGCGCCTGCCCAGGGGCGAAGACGAAGTCGGCGAAACTTGATGGAGATCCCATTGCGCTTGTCGGCGAGATGTTGAAGAAGAACTTGACGCAGAGCCCCTACCTGGCGCGTCAACTGTCGAAACCTGGTTTCGGCAATATCAATCTGGGGGTAGCAGTCAAGTGCCAAACACAATGGGTTAGTCGGGACAAAGGTTTAGACAGGTTCAGGCCCTCTCTTATGAGAGGTAATACCCTACTCTGTTTCGGGGATTCGATCCGCCGAGTGTTTATTGATCTCTTGATCTCTTTCAATAGGGGCTCTCGCAAGTTTTCTGTCTGTCCGTGTATTTTTTCGTGTGTCCCTCAAGGGACGCCCTACCCTCCTTATATAGTCCCGGAGGGTGGGTTTACAAGTCGGAGACCTATTCTATTCTAAGTCGGATTCCTCAATCTTACCAACTATAGACTACGGGCCGTTACTTTATCTCAATGGTAACGTAATACCCAAGTCATAGCTGGTTTACATAATCATGGAACATAACCTATCCCCTATGGTAAGTCGGATAAGCTAGCCGTGAGGGTATCCGGTACCCATAATCTCCACAATTTGTACAAACATGCGTGGAGAAGTTTGGTTGGCACGACACATCAGGGGCCGCAAATGAAAATGCTGTGGTTAGATTTTTCATATTAAACCTGCTGGTTGAGCTTTGACATTCTTTTAACCAAGCAACAGATGGAGTGTTTGAAATTTTTCTTAATTTTTTAGAACGCACAGGAGATCCGCGTGTCAAGTACATACATATATAACATATCAAGAAAGGGAAGGGCTGCAAAAAAAACATAGTTGGATCAGTCGAATACAACCAAAAATCTGAACAAATAAAAACTGACAAAACGACATAAAAACTACCCTAACCCAATCGATTTCTCAACATAATTTAATTAAGTAGTTCCTGCTTTTGCTTCCATTGCAAACACATTCCTAGCTCCTCGATGTGGTAATAAACCAAAGATACGACTTCTCTGAAGATCTGAACATTTCTTCCCAATTAGATCATGACCGACGAGTTACAACGAGCTTAATTTGATTTGTTTTGCCGACAGATTGGCTGCAGCTGCAAGTCGATCGATCTGCATGCAACTGAAATGTTGATAGCTCCATTCTCTATATAGGTACCCTTGCTTGCTTCCATTGTTAAAATTCCTCCTTGATATGGCCAACAAAAAATTGACACTGTCAGATACATTTCTGAAGACTGATTACTGGGATCCCTCCTCAACACGATGACTTTCTACAGTATAAGTTCTATAGTACCATTGCTGTGAAAGTTGCTTCTCAACGCTAGATCGAGAAGCTAATATTAATTTCTCTCCGATTAATAGATCTCGATGGAGCGAATTGGTCTCAGAAGGAATAAGAGCACGCAAAAACACTTACCCCGGCCCCTTGCTAACTGTCACTCTCTGTTGGCAGCATAATAAGGTCACGTTTACCGTACCGGTTGATGCGCAGCTAGGGATGTAAGTAGACAATCCCGCTATCTGTGTAAAAACCTGCTTACTAGTTTATTTTTCATATAATATTTTATTTCTCACTTGTCCACCCTTCTTGCATCCCTATCGGCAGTGGCCAACATCTATCATGTATTGTCAACCAAGCAAAATCTGTGTCTGTTCTGTATAAGAGCTGATAGAATCAAAACAAATTTAACCGTGACAAGGAAATTACACACATTGAACCAAAGAAGTGTGACCATGAACCTAGCATTGGATGTCCATTTCACAGGATTTTTTGGATAATGAAGGAGAGCAAGACACATTTCAGAGGATATATATACAGTACCACTTATTATTACGTCCTCATTGTCTTGCAACGACTGAGTGTGTTTTTTAAGATAAAGGAAGCTTTATTGATATGAATACAATTACATATTATGGCTTGCAACTAAATACTCAGTCAAGTCAAAGATATATAGCAACAAAGACAGCAGGGATTATCTACAGAAATGAGCAGACTGGGGGCTAAAGACTCCATAGGTCTATATATATGCATGCGCACACACATCAGTACATCACTCCAATTATCCTTCCAGAAGGAGATTTTATGCCCAACGTCAACAACTGTAACTGTCGAAGCTTGAAACGACGCAGGGTGACGGATGCAAGACATGGATGGACCCAATTTTAATGACGTACTGCCTTCATATTTTTATATTTGGTGCTGTTAACTTTTTAGCAGAAGTTTCACCAATCGTCTTATTAAAATAGTTATGTAATTATTATTTATTTTGTTACAATTTGTTTTATCATTATGAATACTTTAAACATGATTTGTATTTTTTATATTTACACAACTTTTAAATAAGATTAATGACTAATATATGTAAGTCAACTACGTCAAACATAAAAAAATAAAATAAAGGGAGTACTATTTGTTAGATCTAGTTTCTTGCATGGAAACTTAACTCCACCATCTTCAAAATATATGTTCTCAATGGGTAGTGTTTGCTTTATATGCGTAAAATACATGCGCACATGTGTGTCTACTTGTGGTAGTGTCGAAACATAATTTCGGCAATGGGAAAAAGGGATAGCGCACAAGCACCAAACACGATGGGTTATGAGATAAAAGTTTATACAGGTTCAGACCTTTTATAAAGAAGTAATACCCTACTCCTATTTCGGGGATTGTATCCGCCGAGTTATGTATTGATGACGAGAGTTTGTCTGAGAAGTTATGCCTCTCAAGGAGCTCCCTATCCCCCTTATATAGCTTTAGAGGGCAGGTTTACAAAACAGAGACTTAACCACCTATGGTATCAATCTCCTAATCCTTATCTATAATTCTCCCGACTTAGGACTATAAACCGTTCCTTAATACACAAGGTAACGTAATACTCAAGTCCTAAGCCGTTACATAATCATCAGATAGAACCTATCCCCTATAACCAGTCGGATAGGCCAACCGTGTAGGTATATGGTACCCATAATCTCCACAGTAACCCCTGAGACCTTCATAGTTGATGAGATAACTTAGCCTCAAACCAGACTACTCCATAGCCGAGTGCTTCCATCATCTCTGCCTTGACCTCCCGAGTGCTTCAATTAATCCAATTGAAAGGTTGTGAAGGGCTAAAAAAATTATATAAAGAATATACGTAGGTGCATCGACTAGATGCACCTAATTAGGTGTAGCCCCCGACTATGTGTTTAGTTGAATAAACTAAACATATAGTTAAGAACTTAAATAATCATAACCATCCGAGTGATTTTATATAAATAAATGCCTAGCCAAAGCCAAAAGCATTCTGAAAAAATCATATAGCACGTAACCAAAGCATGGTGCATAATGATCGCGAGTACTGGTATCATATTGTGTATACATTACCAAGGCTAATATATCCAAGTCCTTACAAGACACACAATTCCACCATCCTCAAAATTATATGGCATTTGTGGCATTAAACCCGAGTTATTAAAACTCATAAATAGATTTACCAATTGCCTGAAAAATATGACCAAAACATAATCAGCCTAAGCCATAATATTGGTCTTAATAAAAAAAGCATACAATTATGTGGCAAGATAGCATTGATTATAATGTAAAATCAATTGCTTGATTAAAAACAAACAGCTCATGCAACCTATAGAAAAGTTACCAAGATAGTTTATAAGAACTATATTGTTTGCCACCACCCAAATTGCATCGTGCCAACTCATAAAAAAGTTATACGACTGCTATATGAAAGGATTTCGAAGGTATTGGGCAATAAAACACGCGCATATTGCCAAGACAAATTTGCTCAAGTCCCTAAAGACACGTGTTAAGCCACACCTGGGATATGGGCTGTAAGCATCTCGTGGGCCTTAGCCCAAACGAAAAAATGTTTACCGATACCCTAATAAAAATAACCACCGAAGCGCCGTCGTCTTCCTCGCCGCTTCATATTCTAAAAAATTTCCCCTTTCGTGCTCCTGTTCACAGCTAACGCCACCAAAGCTAGGGTTCCAAATTTGCTCAAATCCATTCATCCGGCCGCTGCCAACCCCATCAAGATTTGCCGCACACATCTCCTTTTCCATCTCTTCCAGAAATCTGAGCCTCAAAATCCACATCCAACTAATGCCAAATTTCACTCATGGCGGAGGAGAGAGAAATCCCTTTTGATCAATGGGCGACCTCTGAAGTGAAAGAGTCTACGCTAAAAGAAATGGTAAAGGATGGAGTCCTCCCCGCAAAGGAAATCATCAACTGGCGTCTTGCATATGGCAACAAATTCCCAACTCCAAACACCGATGAGATTGTCATTTTCACTCACTTCTTCTACTGCGGATTTGCTCTTCCTACCTCCGAGTTCTTCCGTGGTATCCTCGATTACTATGGGATCAAGATATATCACCTGAATCCAAATTCCATCTTGCACATTGCCATCTTCATCCATGTCTGCGAAGCATTTCTCGGAATCCGCCCCCACTTCAACTTATTCCGCTGCATATTTCTCCTGAAAGCCCATCCAACCAAAGATAACCCTTGTGTTGTTGGAGGTGCTAGGCTCCAACTCCACGGAACTCTCCGCAGAGACTATTTTCCTCTTCCCTTGAAAACTTCCAACAAAGGCTGGCACGCCAACTAGTTCTATATATCCAATCCTATCCCCAGCTTGCCCAACTTCGTCGGTCTTCCGCCTATTCCCCAATCCAACTGGAATGCCTTGCCAGAAGGCCCAAACTGGATTGAAGCCAACAACCTGTTGTCGAAAATCCTCGAAATGAAGAACAAAGGGCTCCAGGGAGAACAAATCACTCGACACTTTATCAAGTGCCGACTAGCGCCAATCAAAGAAAGATCCAAACCGGCCTTTGAATATGAAGGACAAACCAACCCCAATCGGGAAGACCATGATCCCTAGACTTTCAAGTTTTGTGTTCACGAATGTACAAAATTTTCTCCACGAGGATCATGATCGATTATAGCAATAAACTACTAGTCCTTCCCTACAGCATCCTTCGGCCACCTCCTCCGGTATGCAAATTCTTAAACCTTTTTCAATATCCTCTGCTTTACCATGCTTTACATTCGAACGAAAAAATCTTCTACAGGCAAACGCCTTAATCGTCTCTCGGCCGTTCAAAGTATACCATGAAGATCCCCAAGCTTAGCCGACTGGTAGTCAACCCACTAGCAGCCGATAGACTGGCGGGCCTAAGATCAAACCTAAGGATAAAAGGGTTGCAACTGAAGAAATAAGCAAACATGCAAGCAAGCAGAGAAAATTAGTCATCAACGACTCGGACAAATAAGATGAAGAGATTACGACTCCGAGAACAAATATCAGCTTGCCAAAGCCAGCCTCCTCCAGATCAACACCCAAGATCAGGAAATCCAATAGGTAACTCTTGTATAACTTTCACCGTGTCTTTTAAAAATATCCAAGATTACTTCTAGTATTTAAGCCTATATAACACATTAGCAGAAAACCCCAAGGCATTGATCCTACCGGCAAGACTGAAGTACCACCTCCAGATCTGGGGCAAACAACTCAAGAAACTGCAGCTCCCGACTCCCAGGCCACTCAACAAGATCAACCAACTGCCAACTAGGAGCCCCCGATTGGAAACCAGTCGAGTTCTGCTGACCAAGCCCTTGAACAAGAACCCTCCACTAGAAACCAATCGGGTGAAGAACACCAAGCCCTTGACAACCAGGGAGTACCAATTGAAGATCCACTGCCAGCCAACAAAGAAACCAATAAGGATGAATCGACTGAGAACACCGCCGCATGGGAAAATCAGACCCATCCAAAAAACAATCAGAATCCTTTGAGCAGTCGTCCAGATATAATCACAGGTGAGTTAGTCAATTATATAAATCTTTGTCTTGAATTCTCCTTATAAAATTCTTGCAATCGTGCCTCTTTTAGAACCAATAATTGGAGAAGAAGAAGAAATCCTCCGATTGGAATCAACTGAAGACTCATTACCGCCAGTTAATATTGAATGGCGAGATGCTGAAGGCCGAAAGCAAGGGATCATACTAAACAAGCGGAAGTAAGCTGAAGAACGTGATCTGCTCGTAGCTAACCTCAATGAAGCCACCCGACTGATGAATGTAAGAAAAACTTCCAATCTTTTCAATCGTTGCTCTATATGTAATTAACTAACTTGTCTCCTATGATGCAGAGAATATATCGTCGATCCCAAGCTAAATCTGACACCTTAGAGAAATTGGTGCCTCACATAAACTCCTTAGAGAATATCCAACAAGAGCTTAAGGAAGCCAAGGAAGAAAGCATTGCAAGGGAAACAATCTTGCGAGAAGAAATTAGCGGCCTACGAGGTACAAATTTGGAGCTTCGGGGTTCAATTGGAGGTAAGAAAACTCAAATACCCTCAGTCAATCAATTTGTCACTGTTAACACTAATTCCTGGTGTACCAGTTCATTTAACTGAAATAGAATTACTTAAAGTCCAATTGAAAAAGGCTGAGAACGACAATGCCAAGCTGGAGTCGGATAAAAACAAGGCCATAGCTGAACTTGAAGGTAAACTTGCTGAACTCAGGTTCTTTATTTAGCCCAACCATGTTATTGATATGCCTCAAATATTCACAACATTGTAGCTAATAAGATAAAATCCCGAGCTCAATTTGATGTCTTCTCCGAGAAAATCCAGAGAGCTGAGAGTATCAGAGATGACATTGCCAATGCAATCACACTAATCTTAAACGCGATCTTCTAGAACAGGCTAGGATCAAGTGTCCGGAAATATTTAACAAACTCAGGACAGCTCCCAAACGGTATCTGGAGAACATCAATGATGCAGCTACTATGAGTGCAAGTCAAGCTCTGGCAATGACAAAATCCTTATATCCCCGAGTGGATATAAACACTATAGGAGATGGCTTCGCTGACGACAAATCTGATGAACAAGCCTTAGAATTGATAAATGATGCTCAGGAGTCCGCCAAGAAGATTGTTGCCGATGTTGTAGAAAACTTTCAGGGATAAATGCCCTCTATAAAAACAGTCGTAGCCTAACTTGTAATATATCAGCTTATTTATGTGTGTGCTCTGACTTGAATCCAGCTTTTAGTTTCTTAAAAATTCTCATCCAACTGTCATCAAGCCTAAAACTTGATTAAGTCTTCAAAAAATTTCAGTCCTCATCCACTCGACTCAGGTCAAAGCAAAAAACAATGATAAACCAAATATATCCAAGCCATATGCAGAAGAGAATTTATACTTTACTGATATTGGTAGCCCCCCGACTGACAACTCAAGAAGGCAGTTTACTTGAAGTCGGCAGTCGAGAAAAAAAAATACAAAAGATTGATGCTAAGTATAATATCGATGATGGTGTTCAATATTACAAGAATTCTCCACAATTGATCCATCTTCACATTTTAATCGATAAGCCCATGGCCAAATGACTTCAGCAATTATAAATGGCCCTTTCCATAACGGAGACAGTTTGTGTCTATCCTTTATTGTTTTTATCTTCCTCAAAACCATATCGCCAACAATAAACGCCCGCGGTCGAACATTGCGATTGTGGTAACGCCGAAGTCCTTGGAGATATCTAGCCGATTGAATGAGAGCGGCTTCACGAGCTTCTTCCAGTCGGTTCAAGTCATCAACATGGCCTTGTTCATAACGCTGCTCATTAAAATTATGAACTCAAAGAGATTCAAATTCCATCTCACTCAACAACATAGCTTCAGCAACATAGCTTCAGCACCATAGACCAAAAGGAAAGGCGATTGACCCGTGGCCCGACTGGGCGTAGTTCGTAATGACCACATAACCGAAGACAACTCTTGAACCCAACGCCCAGCATAAGGGCGTAGTCTATAGAAAACACGAGCCTTGATACCTTGAAGAATCATACCATTAGCATGCTCCACCTACCCATTACTCATAGGATGTGCAACCGATGCATAGCATAATTTGATCCCAAAATCTTTGTAACAATCTTTAAAAACTCCTCTTGTGAACTGAGTTCCATTGTCAGTGATAATCCTATTTGGAACACCAAACCGATGCACAATATTAATGAAGAAATCTCGAGCTTTATCTGCTGTTATTGTTACAACCGGCTTAGCCTCAATCCACTTGGAAAACTTGTCGATAGCAACAAAAAGATGCGTGAAACCTCTTGGTGCCTTCTTAAAAGGGCCCACCATATCCAAATCCCAGACAGCAACAGGCTATGAAAGTGATATAGTTTGCAACTCTTGAGCCAAAACGTGGATTTGCCGAGCGAAGAACTGACAACCATCACAAGTACGTACAACTTTATCTGCATGATCTGCAACCGCCGTGAGCCAGAAAAATCCCTGTCGATAAGCTTTTTCCCACCAGAGTATGTGACGCCGCATGACTGCCACATATTCTCGAATGAATGTCCTGCAATAACTGCCAGCCTTCCTCAGGAGTAACACATCTTAATAAAACACCAGACAGGTTTTGCTTGTATAACTCGGAATCTACCATGAGATAACCTTGGCTATGACATCGAACTCGTTCAGCTTCGTCTCAATCTTGAGGTAACTCTTCCCAAGTCAGAAACTTGATGAAAGGCATCCTCTAGTCAGTATCAAGCATGGAAATTTGTTTATTAGTATCGTCTTCAACGATCTCCTTTTTAATAGTCGGTTCATGAAGGTGTTCAACAAAAACATCTGTCAGGACAGCTTCTTGCCTGGATCCGAATTGAGCTAGTTGATCTGTAGCTTCATTGTTATGCTTCAGGACACGAGATAATTTCAAACCGTCAAACTTGTCTTCAAGCTTGCGAACTTCCTGACGATAAGCAGCCATATTGTCATTCAAGCAGGACCAATCCTTCATCACTTTGTTCACCACCAACTGAGAATCTTCTCTTACAATCATACGTCGTATACCAAGGGATACAACCAGCCGAAGCCCGTGAAGCAGTGCTTCGTACTCGGCTACATTGTGTGATGCAGGAAAATGAATTTGAAGGACATACCGCAATCTTTCTCTAGTCAGGGAAATTAAGAAACTCTGGCTCTCGTGCCAGTAACTCGCTTAGATCCATCAAAGTACATGGTCCAATATTCCATCCTCTCCGTAGGCACGCCCTCTTGGCACTTGGTCCACTCAGCGACAAAGTCGGCTAGGACCTGAGAGTTGATCAATGTCCGCGCCTAGAAAGTGATATCTAATGCCATAAACTCCAAAGCCCACTTCGCAATACGCCTAGTGGCCTCCCGATTATGAAGGACATCACCGAGTGGGAAATATGTGACCATCGTGACCAAGTGACTTTGAAAATAATGAGCTAATTTTCTGATGGTAATTAAAACTCCATATAACAGTTTTTGTACCTGGGGGTAGCGAGTTTTAGATCTGGCCAGCACCTCGCTAACGAAGTAAATTAGCCTCTGAACCTTCTGGACTCAGTCTTCCTCTTCTCATTTAACAGCCAAAATTGTGCTGACCACCTGAAAAGTTGCTAATACATAAAGTAACAAGGGCTCCTGCGGATGCGGTGAAGCCAACACCGGCGGTGTTATGAGAAAATCCTTGAAATCTTCGACAACTTTCTGGGCTTCTGGGGTCCAATGGAAGTCATCTGTCTTCTTGAGCAACTTGAAGAAGGGCATGCCTCGTTCCTCGAGTTTGGAAACAAACCGGCTCAAAGCTGCCATGCACCCGATAAGCTTTTGAACATCCTTCTGGTACTCGGCGGCTTCATATTTTGTATATCATTAATCTTCTCTGGATTGACTTCAATGCCCTGATGGGACACCATAAAACCGAGTAGCTTCCCTGACGGTACTCCGAAGGTGCACTTTTCTGGATTTAACTTCATCCTGAAGGCTCAAATATTTGAGAATGTTTCTTCCAAATCAGCGATTAAGTCTTGTTTTTGCTTGGTCTTGATGACAACGTTGTCGACATAAGCTTCCACGTTCCTCCCGAGTTGAGTGTGTAGACATCTTTGAATCATACGCTGGTAAGTAGCTCCTGCATTCTTAAGACCAAATGGCATCGTGATGTAGCAGTAGGCTCCGAACGGGGTGATGAACAAAGTTTTCAAGCAGTCTTTCAGGCTGATTTGATGATATCCCAAGTAACTATCAAGAAAATTTAGAAGCTCGCAGCCGGCGGTTGAATCGATGACTTGATCAATGCGAGGCAAACCGAAGGGGTCCTTAGGGCAAGACTTGTTGAGATCTGTGTAATCGACGCACATGCGCCATTGTCCTGTCTTCTTTCGAACTAGAACTGGGTTGGCCAACCAGTCGGGGTGGTAAACTTCCTTGATAAATCCCGCCGCCAAAAGCTTGACAACCTCCTCCTTGATGGCATCTCTCCGATCTTGTGCGAAGTAGCAAAGTCATTGCTTGATAGGTTTCGCGTCCTCTTTAACATTCAATGAGTGCTCAATCACCTTTCTGGGAATACCGGGCATATCGGATGGCTTCCACACAAATATATCTTTATTAGCCTAAAGAAAGGTGATGAGCGCGTTTTCTTATTTACAATCTAACTCGACGCCTATTACAGCAGTTTTGAAGGGATCAGAAGGGTCGAGTGGAACCTTCTTTGTCTTGGCGTTGCCTTCTCCTGACTTGGATAACTTCTTTGCTGGAATTTTGCATTCTTCAGATGTTGATGCGGCCAGTCGGACTTCCTGTCGGCCAAGCAACCTCTCATGAGATTGGGCCATGTCACGGCTCTCCTTGTCACAGGTGAAGGCTTGCTTGACGTCACTGTACAGGGAGATAACCCCTCATGGTCGAGACATCTTCATCATCAGATAGGTGTAGTGTGGAACTGCCATGAATTTTGCGAGCGCAAGTCTTCCGAGGATGGCGTGGTAGGCTACTTCAAAACCGGCAATTTCAAGCTGACGTTCTCTATACAGAAGATCTCCCGAGTGCCGAACGTGACTGGAAGAGTGATTTGCCCGAGTGGTGTAGATGACAACCCTGGAATAACTCCATGAAAAGGAGCTGAGCTTGGTTTTAACTCAGACCTTTGGATCTGCATCTCGTCCAGTGTCTTGGCGAAGAGGATGTTGAGGGCGCTGCCACCATCGATGAGAATACGCTTGAGCTTGACATTGCGAACAACTGGGTCTAGTACTAGGGGATACCGCCCCGGGTGAACCACTCGATCAGGGTGATCCGAGCGGTTAAACATGATAGCCACCTCCGACCATCGTAAATAATGTGGGACTTCGGGCTGAACTGCGTTGATTTCCCTGTCGGTCAGCTTCTGCTTCCGCTTCCACTCGTAGGCAAGTGGTCCTTCGAAGATATGGTTCAACTCGGTCCTGTGGTCTTGGAAGGGTTCTGCGGCACCATCTTCGTCGTCCTTCTTGGTCCCTAAAGTCCCAGCTCCGTCTATCGATTTCTAAAGTTGGGTTGCGTAGTGCTCAGCGAATTGCTTGTAGATGAAATAGTCTTTGGTCGCGTGTTTATGATTTGGGTGATGCGTGCATTGAGCGTTCATGATCTTATCGTAGGCGCTGATGCGTGGACGTTGCTGCTGGTAGTTTGACATTACGGCCACCAGGTCCTCAGGCTTACGCTTGCGAGCCTTTTGGCCACCGTTGTCATTGTCGTTCTCCTTCTTGGGCCGCCAGCTGCTTCCTGACTGCTTGTCTTGACGTGATGCTTTAACAGCGTCGTCGGACTTGGCGTAAGAGGTGGCTGTCTCAAACATCTTCTTGACTGTCCTTGGAGGCATACGCCCAAACTTGTCGATTAACAGCTCGTTGAAGACGCCCTTCTGAAAAGCGACTATGATGACGTCGTCGGTGATATCAGGGATCTTGTTGCGCTTCTCCGAAAAACGTCGGATGTAGTCTTTTAAGAACTCGTCGGGCTTCTGGATTACGTTGTAGAGGTCGAAGTGAGTCCCGAGTCTCTCAAAGGTGCCTTGGAAGTTGACGATAAAGTGATCTCGAAGCTCGCCCCAAGAGTCGATTGAGCCCCTTGGTAAACTGACGAGCCAATTCCTGGCTGAGTCAGCAAGTGCCATGGGTAAGTAGTTAGCCATGGCTTTGCTATCCCCTCCTGCTGCACGGATTGCTAGGGTGTAGATGGTTAACCATGACTTGGGGTCGGTTTTGCCATCGTACTTCTCAATCCCAGTGGACTTGAAACCACTCGGCCAATCCACTCGACGCAGGTTTCAGGTGAAAGCTGGTACTCCTTCGTCACTGATGTCTGGAGAGTTCCTGTGTTCTTCACGGTGAGGCCTATTATGCTTGCGGTAGCGTCAGTCGAGCACCTCCCTCCAAGAGCCGCTCTGGTAACTGGAGCTGCTATTGTGGCGGATCCGATCATGAACTGGTGGTTGGTGGTGACGTTTTTCACGTGAGTCTGCCAACTAGTCTTGACGCTTCCAATCTTCATGATGATGGAGTCCGTTGGATTTGCCATGGGTCCTGCTGTGTTCGGGCCTTCAATAATCCTTAGACCACAGCGATGGTAGGCGACTGCCATCAGGTGTTTCCGCAGTAGACTCGACGACCCCCCGACTAGTTTCAGGGCCAAGTGGAGCAGTAGCCGCGACCATGGTTTTGACTTTGTCTAGTATTGGAGACACATTGGGTGGCGCCACTTCCATGACGGTGTCGATTGAGGATGAGGGCAGCGACTGCATTCTGCTGGGGTGTGAGAAAAACGTTAGTGTTGTCTACTCGGGTCTGAAGTATGGCATCACGGGCGGTACGCTCGGCTACTACAAGATCTCGTTTCCTCTTGTCGTCGTCCTCCTTGTGTTTGCGTTCCTCCTCCTTGCGCTTGCGTTCCTCTTTAAACTTGGCTCGTTCCTCTTTCACAACCCTCCGAGCGATGGTCGAGTCAGTTTCTCCTGCATCGGCCATGAAAACACCGAAGAAGAGTGGAGTGTAGTTATCATTGAAGTCGGAGCTGAAGTGTTCGGTGGAGATGCCGTCGAAATCATCAAAGTCGGAAGAGCTGATGTAGTCGACAATCTCAATAGATGAGCAGGATCCGAGAGGTTGAAGCATGACGCCGATCTCCCTGGAGGTTGAACCGGGTGACTTGCTGGGGAAGTCACATTCAGGAGTTGATGTAGAAGATTCTCCCGAGTGGTTTGAAGCCGACTTGGAAGAGAAAAGATTGAAGTGGGTCTCAGTAGCGTTTGGTAACCCAAATGGTACCGGGAAGTTTTCTCTTCCCGACTAGTTAGAATCCTAGTCGAGAAGAGAAATCTTGCCAAAGCTGTCGGTGATGAAGTCAAGGCTGCCGAAGCGGTACGCCTGCCCCGGAGGGAATGCAAAGTCGTCCATGCCTGATGTAGATCCCATCGCGCTTGTCAGTGAAAAAAACTTGACGCACCCCTACCTGGCACGCCAACTGTCGAAACCTAATTTTGGCAATGAGAAAAGGGGGTAGTGCACAAGCACCAAACACGATGGGTTATGAGACAAAAGTTTATACAGGTTCAGGCCTTCTATAAAGAAGTAATACCCTAGTCCTGTTTTGGGGATTGTATCCGCCGAGTTATGTATTGATGACGGGAGTTTGTCTGAGAAGTTATGCCCCTCAGGGAGCTCCCTACCCCCTTATATAGCTTTAAAGAGCAGGTTTACAAAACAGAGACTTAACCACCTATGGTATCAATCTCCTAATCCTTATCTGTAATTCTCCTGACTCAGGACTATAAGTCGTTCCTTAATACACAGGTAACGTAATACTCAAGTCCTAAGCCGTTACATAATCATCACATAGAAACTATCCCCTATAACGAGTTGGATAGGAAATGGCTTCAATTTGTGGCAATATGAAGCTAAAGGAGTTCATAGAAAAAACATTGCAATAAATAAGACAAAAGACGTATATACATATAAAAACTGGTACAAATCAACTTACAGGTTAACCTCTAGTATTATATATAGAATTTCTGTAGTTGATCAATGTTCCAAGAATTGGATAACTCGTGGCCTTAGTTGTTGGTGATTTTGTATGCACCTGGTCATAACACTTGTACCACCGTGTATAGTCCCTCTCACTTTGGTGAGAGCTTGTTGTGCCCTGCCTAGTTCTATACTTGTCGGAGGACGTAATCGCCGATGTCAAGTGTACAAGCTTGAATGCGCTTCTCGTGATAGCAACGTAAGGCCTTCTAATATCCGGCTGCTCGGATGACAACTCGTTCTCGATGTTCTTCCAGTAGATTGACATCGTCTGCTCACCTGTTGTCCTGGTCCTCGTTTGAGTACTCCCCAACTCGTGTTGGTCGATAGCGTAGCTCAATAAGCATGGCTTTAGATCTATACATGAGAAAGAACGGTGTCTCTTTGGTTGGTGTAGTCAGCGTGGTACGGACAACTCATAGAACAGAAGGGACGTCCTCAACCCATCGTGAGTCGTAGGTTAAAAGCCTATCGTATACATGTGTTTTCATCCCTTGGACCACGATCACGTTTTCCTGCTTGACTTGTCCGTTGCTCTGAGGATGAGACACTGATGCAAAGAAAATCTTGACCCGTGTTCCGAGCAGTAGTTCTAGAAGGCAGCGCTCGTGAATTGGGAGTCATTGTCCATCAATATCCGATTTGGAAGCCTGTATCAACAAAATATCCCTTTGATCAACTTGATTGTGTTTTCGGCTCTGATTTCTCTTGTTGGCTCCACTTCAATCGACTTAGTGATTTTATCTATAGCCACGAACAAGAATTTTTGTCTGCCTTGTCCTCTCGGGAAAGGTCCAAGGATGTCCAGCCCCCAGCACGAGAATGACCAGGACAAAGGGATAGTTTGGAGGGCTTGAGCTGGTAACTTGGTGTGCTTGCTGTGAAACTGACAGGCTTCGCACCGTTGTACCATGTCGGAGGCATCTTGAAGAGCTGATAGCCAGTAAAAACCTTGTCGGAAAGCCTTGCCAACCAACATTTTTGCTCCGACATGTGATCCACAGATTCCTTCGTGGATGTCGAGCAGTAGGTCTTTGCCATCGTCGGATGCGACGCACTTCAGTAGTACTCCATTGGCGACTTTCTTGTATAGATCGTCCCTGATCATACAATAAGTCTTGGCTTGTCGGGAGAGCTTCTCTGCTTCTCTGTCGTCGTCCGGTAGCTTGTCGGCGTTGAGGAATTTGATGAGCGGCGTGCGCTAATCCGTAGTTATCTCGATGTCTGTGATAAGCTTGTCATTCTAAGTAGTAGCCCCCGAGCCAACGTCGGTGGTGGTAGTGATGTCATTGTTCGGTGAGCTCTTGACTGAAGGATTAGTTAGCACTTCAAGAAACATACCTGGTTCCATTGGTTCTCTTTTGTAAGCTTGACGGGCAAGGTTGTCGGCGTCAGCATTATCCTTACGGTAGACGTGGTGTACCTCAAACCCATCGAGCCTTCTTTCCAGCTTTCTGATTTCGGCGAGATACATGGACAACTCAGAGTTAGAGCACTTGTAGTCCTTATGCACTTGGTTAGCGACTATTTCTATGTCCCCTTTCACAATTAGTCACTTGACCCCAAGTGATACGACAGCTCTTAGTCCGGCGAGATGTCCTTCGTACTCGGCAGTGTTGTTGGTTGCACGGCATGTCGACACTGATCTCCGGTCGATGAAGTTAGAACAAAACTGTCACACCCCGAAGTTTGTCTCCCAGGGTAAAATTCGTAAATTAAATCGCGAAAAACAAATTTCCTTTTTAACCTAGAGCAAGTTCTAATTTAAAAATATATTTAATCAAGTGGAAATGGCATGGTGGGATTTTTCTTGAGTTCCCCATGTTAAAATACATTAACAGGATTTTTAGTAGAATTTTCAAAGCCCAAAAAATAATTTTAATCAATTAAAAACATCAAGCGCAATAAATAAATCCCAGGAGAATTCCTTTTTCCTTTTTCTTTTTCTTTTCCTTCTTTTCGGGCCGTCGGCCCACTCCTCCTCCTTCCTCCCGGACCGGCCCAACCGACCACAAGCCGCCGCGCTGCCCCCGCGCGCCCCTTCCCCTTCCCGGCCCAGCCGGCCCACGCCGCGTCGTGCCCCCTTCCCCTCCCCGGGCCGGCCCAAGCCGCCCACGCGCCCCCGCCGCTTCCCCTTCCCGGACCGGCCCGAGACCGCGGCTGAGCCGCCGAAGTCCGGGCCGCATCCCTCACCCGCTCGGGCGGCTGACAGGTGGGGCCACCGTGACCGAGTCATCTCCGACTCGGCCGGCCACCGCGCCCAAGCCGCCACGATTTTCGGCGTGGCTTCCGCCCGCGCCGCTCGGCCCTCCCTTATTTATTTTCCACCACGATCTCCTCTCCCTCGTTCCCGAGCGCCGCCGCCCCTAACCCTAGATCCGTCACACCGCCGACGCCCGCATCACCGCCGCCATCTCCTTCGTCGTCGCCGGTGAGCACCCGCCGCCGCTTTTTCCTCCTCCCTCCTCCCTCGGTGCCGCCGCGTGCGTTGCCCGCTCGCCGCGCTACTTGGCCGCCGCTCCGCGCGCACCCGCCGCTGCCCGCGCCGCGGTTCCGTGCGCCGTCGTGCCGCCCGCCGCGCCTTAGCCGCGGCTCGACTGCCGCGCGGCCGTGCCGCGTGGCGTCGCGTCGGTGCCGCGTCGGCACCGCGCGCGCCGCGTGGCCGCCGTGTCGCCGTGCCGCCCGCCGAGTGGCTGTCGCATCGGCGCCACGTGTGCGCCACGTGGTGCACCGCCGCCGCCGGCCGGTGGACTCGGTCCACCGTGGATCGGGACCACCGTGCCACTGACAGGTGGGGCCCACCTGTCGGAGCCACGCCGCCCGCTGACGTCAGCCCTAGCCGCTGACGTCAACGATGACATCAGCCCTAGCCCTCCGCCGTCGCCTGCTGACATCAGCATAACGTCAGCCCTAGGGTTTTATTGCGCAATAAATCAATTAAGGATTTTTCTGTTATAGTAAAAACACCGATAACTTCAAAAATTCATAACTAATTCATCCGGACTCCGTTTGAGTCTGTTCAAGTTGCAGAAAATTCATAAAAATGTCTAGAATCCATTAAAAATAGTTTTGTTCTCTGTTTCAGTAGGCTTATAGCCTGTTTGCTTGTGTGCTTTGTTTGTCGTTTAGATTCCGGTAATTCCGACTCTCCAGTTTACTTCGAGGTCGTTGCCGCAGTCGACCCAATGCAAGAGCAAGGCAAGTCATGCTTCACATTGATCATATTGTTTCTAAATTTACAAATACCTTATTTTGCTGTAAAAGCTGCATTATTTCATAATGTCATTTTATGTGGGTTCTTACCTATTGTACTCAGCCAATTATATTGATTATCTTGTACCTTTGATAGCTTGGGTAATTAATTCTTCATTTGCTGATTTAGGAGTGCTTAGCCATGCTTAGCTAACTTAGCTCACTAAAGGGGATCATCTTAAATAATTAATTAATGTAGTCCCTATGGTGACACTTTGGTTTAGGAGCCACCATGGTAATAATATTTAATTAAAATATGCTAATGGTGGGTTGTGAGCACATAGTTTTGAAGGTCATGCTCATGACAATTAAGGACCGGTTTGCGGGAAACCCTGAAAGAATTACCATACTTTCCAAAAGCCAGCGTGGGTAATGGCTGGATTTGTAGTATAGCTTTTTCCTAGCCGACGTACACCGGCGAGGGTGGGCATGATGGAGTTGGGTCGGCGGGGGTGTGTTAACGGTGGATTTTCGTAATCGACCCAGAGAGGAAAGTGAAAACCAAAGCAGAGAGAAAGGATTGAGTTGAAGTCGGACCAAGTATCGTATCGAACCTGGTAGCCGTATCGGACTGGGAGAGGCGCTATCAGGAAAAGCGTATCGGCCGATACGGATTCGATGTGGTCATCGGCCGATACGGATTAAAAGTTGACAGAGTCAGCGTGGGCTTGGTCTGGGCTCAAGATAAGCTTCAAGGAAGTTGCCAAATAGAGATAAGGCTCGGTTTTAGGCAATTGTATCTTGTAAATCAGGTAAGTTTAGATCTAATCTGTGGCAAAAGTATGCCGTAAAGGCTTGTTGTTTGTTAGAGATAAGATCGTGTCCTACAAGGACCCTGTTGTAATCACGGGTATAAATATCCCGGTAGTTTGTACATAGAAACTCTCTTACAACTCAATACAACAAACCAGTTTCAATCTACTTCGGCGCATCGCCAACCCTCGCAGGACGTTAATCTCGACGAGTTCTTGCTTCCCGGAGCAGAGGTAAGAACTCGTTCCCGACGATCTGCATCGTCGGGGCTAGCGTGTCGCTTTAGACACGTTAAGCCTCGATGATGTGATCGTCATTTATCATGTTCTAGCTAATCTTGACGTGACTTTCTAATTCCATCTCGCCGGCGGTTAACTCGTTTCAGGGTTTATTGCCGACAACGATTGAATTGGTTTGCTCGTTTAGATTATCTAAGGCATCTACCATCCCCAAAAGCAATCGACGGCTTGATTTTCTTTGTGTTAAGTTTCAATTCACACTTTGAGTTGCTATCGACCTTAATCCTGTTTTGAGATCTAACACAAAGCCTGCTTTCGATCGTAATTAAGGATAGCATCGGGGTTTCAGCCGGTCTTACCTAATGCATGTGATTATTTATGTTTTTGCATGTATTTGCCACTTATATATGCGGATTGACGAATATAAATGTATCGATCACAGGGTATTCTTAAGATCTCTCTGTGATTGGTGTATTTATATTGGCTGATTGGCTTGTATAAGTTTACACTAGGGTATTAGCTAGTGTATCTATCTTCATGAAATCTTCATCGGCCGATTCTTGTAATTTGTCATACACTTATTAACATAGGCCGATGAGATTAGATCTGTTTTGTCAGTTCAATATTATTATTATCTTGAGTAAGCCGATACAGCTTTGCCCTATCGGCTGGGCTGTGACAATGTGTCATCGGTCTATCGGCCGATCGGCCGTTGTTTTCTGACGTGGTTTACTTGTTTCTTGTTGATTGCAGATCAAATCAACTGGCACACTCTGCGCACAACTAGGCAAGCCATTTGGACCTGCACTGGAGTAAAGCAAACCTCCCAGGCCACCGTGGAAACGCGGAACCCGTTTGGTTGCAAGGCGGGTCGAAATTCTACGCCAACACGCTTTTGGCACGCCTAGTGGGACCTCAAGAACGCAAGCTTTGCAACAGCAACAAGATCATCTCAAAATGTCGAAGCAGGCCGAGATCTCTGAGGAGAACGTCGTCTCCGTAACCGTCGACCAGCTCAACGCAGAACAAAAAGCCGAGATAGACAAGCTGGTTGAGCAGTTCCAGAATATGTACTTGCAAACATATTCTAGGACTCGGCAAGACACCTTGATCCAAAAATCTAAGGTAGTAATGCCGAGTCCTGGAGATGGAGCTAGCACATCGGCGATGGCACACGACCACACTGTCAAGACCGAGGATACTGCGGCGCCGACGTTGCAAGACAGGATTGACTCCGCAGTTCATTCTGCGCTAGTCAACCAGTCGGGGGTCTTGGTGAACACATTGACCAATACGGTCAAATCGATCCTAGATGGGTCGATCCACCAATACAAGCCTCAAGGCCCAATTTATCTACCGGAGAATAAGTTCCCTGCCTATCGGACCCTCAGGAACGACCTGAGCACGACTTAGCAGACGGTGCCGATGCCACCCCCATCGGCGCAGCCAACAACGACACTGCCGTTGGTCCTCACCAGGCAGACAGGAGGGAGCCCTCAGTATATCACGGAAGAGCAATATGCACAATGGACCAAGGGGAAGCAACCAGTGATCGAGCCGATGCAGCAAGTTCCTGTCAACCAGCCATCGGCCGGACAGCCACAAGCCCCTGTGTTCAACAACCCTCCACCACAGGCTGCTTACAACACGCCACAAGGCTACCAGCAGCACATCATAGGGCAGTATGGCGCGCAAAATCTTGATCACCATTATCAGCCGTACTCCCCCAGGCAGTATCAAGCAGAGGGTTTGCAACAATCATATCAGCAAGACCTCCCGCATTGGCCCGCAGGATACTGGGCTGATATGATAGCCGAAGTGATGCGAGATCAGTTCGGCTTGAAGCCCAAGGAGAATTCTACGGTGTATCGGCACCCGTACCCTGAGGAATTTGACAGAGTGCCATTGCCAGGCCGATACAAGATCCCGGACTTCTCCAAATTTTCGGGGCAGAACAACGTCTCGACATATGAGCATGTGAGCCGATTCCTAGCACAGTGCGGGGAGGCATCGGCTATCGAGGCGTTGAGGGTGAGGTTTTTCCCTCTGTCCTTATTAGGGTCTGTGTTTACATGGTTTTCATCCTTACCCTGCAATTCCATCAGAGGATGGATAGATCTTGAGAAACAATTTCACAGATATTTCTACAATGGTGTACAAGAGATGAAACTGTCCGATCTCACCGCCATTAGGCAACGAGTTGATGAATCGGTCCCAGAGTATATCCAAAGGTTTAGGGACATAAGGAACAGGTGTTACAGCCTCAGCTTGACCGATTCTCAATTGGCCGATCTGGCGTTTCAAGGTTTACTCGGGCCGATACGAGAAAGGTTCTCGTCACAGGAATTTGACAGTCTAGCTCAGCTAGCACAGAGGGTATCGGCCCACGAGCAACGATTCCAGGAGGCAAAGAAGTTTGCAAAGAAGATCAATACGATCTATCAGTATGCCTCCGACGACGATGATGAGGAAGATGTCGATGTCGACCTGGCCGAGTGGGCCCGGATGAGGAAGCCGACAACATGCCAGTGGGCAAAAAAGGGTGACAAAGAAGACAAGTTTGACTTCGATATCAACAAGGCCGATAAGATATTTGATCTACTATTGCAAGAAAAGCAAATTCAACTGCCAGTGGGTCACGTATTGCCATCGGCCGAAGAAATCAAGAAGAGAAGATATTGCAAGTGGCATAACTCTTATTCACACCATACCAATGAATGCAAGATCTTCAGACAACAAATCCAATCGGCCATCGAACAAGGCAGAATTAAGATCGATGACGCCAAAAAGTCGATGAAGATAGAAGGACACCCGTTCCCAATCAACATGGTGCGGGCAGACAGGGCCGACGGCGGTGGCCATCGGACCGGCAAGCGACCTTATCAGACCTCCGAGGGCCTGATCAGAAAGTACCAGCGGAGGCAGGAAGAACAAGCTCAAGACTACGCCGATCAAGACAACTCTTACGACCCACATTGGGAGTGCGAGTTTTTCCGGTTCTGCTGGAATGAGGGGATGAGATTGCCATCCATCCAGGAGTGCCCTGCGTGCAATGAGGCAAAAGACTCTTATTAGGGCAGCTCAAGCAGGCAAGCGCATCGGCCGGCCAAGCAAAGAAAATCTGTGCATGAAAGGCTGGGGCCGATGCACCAAGAGGAACAGATTCAAGCTGAGGAGCAGATCCAGAACCCCCAATGGTGCCCAAGCGATGTATTCAGCAAGACACAAAAATGGCGGGTTCAGAGACTAAGAAGGAAGGAACAAATCCAAGAACAACGGGCGACAATGGCCCATCGGCCGGCCAAGACCAAGAAAGAGTGGAGGATAAAATCCATGGTGGTCACAGCCGATGAGGGCACCTCCAATACAGCTCGGGCTTCCGCGGCTTCAAAAGGTAAAGGAGTGGCATCGGCGTCTGTTAATATGGTTTTTATACTGCCAGCAGAATACAGCGTGCAGGCGGCCGATGAAGCAGTAGCCGACGATGAGCAATCCTCGGCTAGGCTACAGTTGTCACCAGATCAAGCTATATTCGACAAGCCAGTAGACACCAGCCATAGGCACCTACGGCCATTATACATCAAGGGATACATTAACGGGCGGCCGATGACGAAGATGTTGGTTGATGGCGGCGCGGCAGTCAACCTAATGCCGTACACAACCTTCCGGAAGCTTGGAAAGGTGCCAGAGGACCTTATCAAGACCAATATGGTGTTAAAAGACTTTGGTGGCAACGCCTCTGAGGCGAAGGGGGTGCTCAACGTGGAACTCACCGTGGGCAGCAAGACGATACCCACAACCTTCTTCATCTTCGATGGAAAGGGTTCCTACAGCTTGTTGTTGGGACAAGACTGGATCCACGCAAACTGTTGCGTCCCTTCAACAATGCATCAATGTTTGATACAATGGCAAGGGGACCAGGTCGAGATCGTGTAGGCCGATCGGTCAGTACACGTGGCCAATGCCGATCTCGCAGTTTGGGAGATGGAGGGAATCGATTACTTGTCCGGGCGAGTCTGGGACGCCGATTTCCTCAAAGTAACTGATTGCGATATCAAGACGATTGAAGATCAAGATAAGCAGTTGCTTTAACAAAGATGTGCCATCCACTGTCCAAGATGAACAAGTTAATCCCTACACAGACGATGCGGTGGATGAGTTAGATGGAAAATTGGGACAAGGCTTTACGTCGGCCGATCAGCTCGAGGAAGTTGATATAGGAATAGGTGATAAGCCTAGGCCGACGTATGTAAGTACAAACTTACCAAAGGAATATATGAATAATTTGATAAATCTTTTGAAAGAGTTTGTAGATTGTTTTGCATGGGAATACCATGAGATGGCAGGATTAAGCCGATCGATCGTAGAACATCGGCTACCTATCAAACCAGGCTATCGGCCATTCAAGCAAGCTCCTAGGAGATTTAAAGCCGATATGCATGAAGCTATCAAAGCAGAGATCACAAGACTTTACGACGCCAACTTTATCAGACCCTGCCGATATGCGGAGTGGGTTTCTAATATAGTTCCAGTGTTAAAGAAAAACGGCAAGCTTAGGGTATGCATCGACTTCAGAGATTTGAATAAAGCAACACCAAAAGATGAGTACCCCATGCCGCTGGCCGATTTGCTGGTAGATGCCACGTCTGGACACAAAATCATCAGTTTCATGGATGGGAACGCAGGCTACAACCAGATTTTCATGGCCAAGGAGGATATTCACAAAACAGCCTTCTGGTGTCCGGGTGCAATCGGCCTGTATGAGTGGGTTGTTATGACCTTTGGCTTGAAAAATGTTGGAGCTACTTATCAGAGGGCTATGAATTATATTTTTCATGATCTTATCGGCTCACTGATCGAGGTTTACATTGATGACGTCGTCGTGAAGTCCAAGGAGTACGATATGCACTTGGCCGATTTACGCAAGGTACTAGAAAGAGCAAGGAAATATGGTTTAAAGATGAACCCTAACAAGTGTGCCTTTGGCGTATCGGCCGGTCAGTTTCTGGGTTTCTTGGTCCATGAAAGAGGTATTGAGATCACGCAGAAGAATATTGATGCCATAAAAAATATCAAGCCTCCAACAAACAAAACCAAGTTACAATCTCTGCTCGGGAAGATCAACTTCGTCCGGCGTTTCATATCAAACCTGTCAGGCAGAATAGAGCCATTCACTCCATTATTGAAGATAAAGGACGATCAGGAGTTCATATGGGGTGATAGGCAACAGAAAGCGCTGGACGATATCAAAGAATATTTAAGTTCTCCCCCAGTCTTAATTCCCCCACGGAAAGGGATTCCATTCAGGCTGTACCTATCGGCCGATGAGAAATCCATCGGCTCAGTCTTGGTTCAAGACATTGATGGCAAGGAATGAGCTATTTTTTATCTCAGCAGGAGGTTGTTAGACGCCGAGACAAGGTACACGCCAGTGGAGAAACTTTGTTTGTGCTTATATTTCTCATGTACTAAGTTGAGGCATTATTTACTTTCCAATGAGTGCATTGTGGTAAGTAAGGCCGATGTGATGAAATACATGCTATCGGCCCCTGTTTTAAAAGGAAGAATTGGGAAGTGGATTTTTGCTCTAACAGAGTTCGACCTGCGATACGAATCGGCCAAAGCGATCAAGGGACAAGCCCTGGCCGATTTTATTGTTCAGCACAGAGATGATTCAATTGCATATTTAGATATTGTGCCATGGACATTGTATTTTGATGGGTCTGTTTACAGACATGGATGCGGTATCGGCCTAGTCATTATATCCCCTCGGGGGGCAAGCTTCGAGTTTGCTTTTACTATCAAGTCTTATTATACAAATAATCAAGCAAAGTATGAGGTTGTTCTCAAAGGCTTGCAGTTATTAAAAGAGGTTGAGGCCGATTCCGTAGAGATCATTGGTGATTCACAGCTAGTCATTAATCAACTTTCTGGGGGTTACGAGTGCAAGAATGATATTCTCAGAGTTTACAATGAGGAGTGCCAGGGGTTGTTACAAGCCTTCAAGATTGTAACGATGAGGCATATACCCAGGAAGCAGAACTTCGAGGCCAATGACTTAGCTCAGGGGGCATCGGGATACAAGCCGATGGCTAAAGATGTTCAGATTCAGATTGCCGTCGTAGATGCCGATGACTGGAGGTTCGGTATCATCGAGTATTTGAGAAATCCCTCTCAATCGGCGTCACGAAGAGTGAAGTATAAAGTTTTACGATATGTCTTATTGGATGATGATCTGTATTATCGGACGATTGATGGTGTCTTGCTCAAATGTTTAAGTCTTGAAGAAGCCAAAGTTGTCATGAGCGAGGTCCATAAAGGGATTTGTGGAACACATCAATCGGCCCATAAAATGAGATGGCTTTTAAAGCGCGTCGGATATTTTTGGCCAACGATGCTAGAGGATTGTTTCAAGTACTATAAGGGATGTCAAGATTGTCAGAAATTTGGAGCAATTCAGAGAGCACCGGCATCGGCTATGCATCCAATCATAAAGCCGTGGCCGTTTCGTGGATGGGGCATAGATATGATCGGCCAGATAAACCCGCCATCAAGCAAGGGACACAAATATATCCTGGTGGCTACAGATTACTTCACGAAGTGGGTTGAGGCCATTCCCCTTAAGAAGATTGATTCCAAGGATGCGATTCAGTTTGTCAAAGAATATATCATATATCGGTTTAGGTTACCTCAGACAATAACCACTGATTAGGGATCAATCTTCGTGTCCGATGAGTTCGTCCTGTTTGCCAACAGCATGGGCATTAAATTATTAAACTCTTCTCCGTATTACGCGCAAGCTAATGGGCAGGCAGAGGCTTCTAATAAGACTTTAATCAAGCTAATCAAGAGGAAAATCGACGAACAGCCGAGGCAATGGCACACGACGCTGGCCGATTCCCTTTGGGCGTATCGGATGGCTTGCCATGGTGCGATTCAAGTGCCTCCGTATCAGTTGGTTTATGGACATGAAGCTATGCTGCCATGGGAAACCAACATCGGCTCAAGAAGGATTGCTTTGCAAGACGACTTGACAGCCGATGAGTACCATAATCTTATGGTTGATGAGTTAGATGACTTGGCGCATGTCCGATTACGGGCATTAGAAAAGATTAAACGCGATAAAGACAGAGTGGCTCGTCATTATAACAAAAAGGTTGTTGCCAAGTCATTTGAGGAAGGGGATCTTGTATGGAAGCTAATAATGCCGATTGGTTCCGGAGATAATAAATTCGGCAAGTGGTCACCTAATTGGGAAGGTCCTTTTCAGATTCATCGATGTGTCCCTCATAATGCTTATTTGCTTAAGGGGCTAGATGGTGAGATTTATGGACGAGCTCTTAATGGCAAGTACTTAATGAAATATTATCCTAGCGTCTGGATTGATTCATGATCGGCCCCTCAGCCGATTTATGATAATAGCCGATGAGTTATACATCGTCTTTAGATGGCCGATATATATTATCATCCTTAGTTCAAATTTTACAACATGAGCCCTCATCTTTTAAAATTTGGGGGGCATATATACATACAACAAGACTAGGATCTTTCAAGCTTATGGAATTTTTCATGGAATTTTTCAAGACTTTCAAGCTTGCGGAGTTTTTTTGAGATTTTTCAAGCTTATGGAATTTTTCAAGTTATTGATCCAAGCTCAAAGTTTCTCCAGAGTTACCAAGAGTGGCTTAAGTTCAAGGTCTTCAAAGTTTTTCAGACTTGGCCTTTTTCAGATTGAGATCGACTTCGGCCGCTTGGCCGATGAGATTAATTATAATACGGGGATATTCGTTTACAAGATGGACTTCATAAACAATTTTCAAGTTGGAATTTCTTCAGTTTCATTCAGATCAAATTCGGCTCCTCAGCCGATGCGGTTTGTGTTTACAAAATATGAATCAAAATATATTACATTACCCTAAGAAGTTTTCAATAGCTGCAATCGCCCTGCGACGGATTTGATCAATATTTTCTATAATTTGGGCGTCATCGGCCATCAACCCTGGGATCAGCTTTAAAGATTTACTCAGGGTCGCCAAGTGTATGGCCGATACCTTCAGCTTCGTCGTCTGGTCTTCTATAGCTTTCGGCGATGCAGCTATCCCGGCCTGGACTTCTTGGATTTCCTCGCGAGTTCCTTCTAGCTTGGAGATGAGGCGTCACACCCTGATTTTCATTTCAGGGATTTATAAATTATTTAATAAATTATTTCTAGAATTTATATTAAATGTTTATTAATTTACAAGTGAAGTTGATGTGGCACATAAAATTTCATAATTAAACATGGCTGAATTTATTTTTTATTAAATTCTTCATGGTTAATTCTACTCTCTGGAATTTTCTCGGATTTTTTGGAGCTCAAATACTAATTTTAATAATACAAATAACATTTCAGTAAATATTAAAAAAATAAATTAATCATTAAAGGATCTGATTATAATTTTATTAAATAATTTAAGTGTCCAAGTATTTTCAGGATTTTTCTTAGAATTATTTGATCATTGAAAGTATTTTTAATAATCAAAAGATCATTTCCGCAATTATTTAATTGGAAAAAGTAATTTAAGTCTCTTTCCTGATTTGGGCCGAATCTGCAGAAGTCGATTTCGTGTCCCTCTCTTTCTCAGCCCGGACTGCCCCTCCCTTCTAAAGTCTGTTCTGTGTCGTTCTTCAACTGGCCCAACAAAAAATAAAACCAAAAAGTCTACTTTTCCTCCCTCGTTACTGTTCTTCTTCAACCTCGGGCCAGCCGAACTGAGCCCGAGTTGGCTCGGTTTTTCTCCTCCAAATCCGGCCTTTTCTCTCGTGTATTCCTAAAATTAGTTGAGGGGATTTGTTTCCCTTATCTTCTTCTATCTCTTCCCCCAAAAATCCGATTTTATCCCTTTTGAATTCGGTGTGAATTTGGATTCGTTTTCGAGTTTATCTCTCCACCAAACCCTAGGTTTTCCCGGCGCAATTCCTTGCGTTTCAAGCTCGATCTCTCTCTCCCATGGCTATAAATAGAACCCCCTCCCTCTCCTCTTTCGGCCGCCACCCCTCCCTCTCTCCGCCGTCGCCGGAAATCTCCTCCCCGCAAGCTCTTTCTCTCTCCGCCGGCGATGATGTCATCGCTGATGTCAGCGATTAAATCGGTAAACTTCATTAATTCATCGTAACTCGGATTAATGTGGTTCCAGTTGCTAAATTTATCTAAAATCAAGGTCTATTTAATAATAATAATAAATATAAATTGTGTCATAAATCTATTTAATCTTTTTAATTAATCTTTAATTGGAGTAAATCTTGTAAAAATCATAACTAATTCATATGAACTCAGAATGAGGTCGTTCAAGTCTCTAAATTCATCTAAATTTAAGCTCAACCCATGTATGTTTTTTTATTTGTACTGTTTATTTGGTTTTTATTAGTGTTTTCCTTGTTTTGCGTTCTAGGTTTAGTTTTCAGTCGTTTCGAAGGATCGTTTGTTCGTTGGAAAAGTTCCTGAAGACGAGTTAAAGACGCTTGTTTGTAAGGCAAGTCACACAGATCCCAAACACAATCCTTTGAGCATGTTGATCCTATATTTAAATTCTCTATTTATTTCAAATGTGCATTTATTTTTGAATGTCATTGGGTGGCGTGAACCTATTCCTTTGTTATGGCCAATTTGCATTGATTATCCTATTCCTTGATACCTTGGGTTATAAATTTGACTAGTTGGACGTTATATATTGGTTCAACTAGATAGCAAGATAATTGCTTAGTCATGCTTAGAAACATTAGCACACTATTGGGATAACTAATGTTTCACTAATACTTAATGATGGATATTTAATGGTAGCTCACGATGGTCAATCGTGATTGGTTAATTAATTTGCCAACTCAAACCTGATTAATGGTGGGTTGTGAGCACATGGTTTGAGGTTTGGATAGTTGTGCTCATGACAATTAAGGACCGGTTCGCGAGCTACTGTTGTGAAGCATTAACCGTACTAACCACAAGCCAGCGTGGGCAACGGCTTTATCTTTTGTATAGTATGGTTCATTGTGGGGCACCAGACTGTGAAGTGGCGATAAGTCCATGGGGGTCGCTGGGGAGTCCATACCTTGGTTAAAGGGGGTGACTATGATCCGAGAACGGTGCACTATTTTGAATTGTGTTATGCGAGGGGTACTGTCACAGCTCCTTATCGAGGTACCGTGGTGGTACTGAGAGCATGGCAACATGTTGTGGGGCTGTGTCTTGTGGGTAAATTTGTACATCTCTGGCCAGAGTAAAACTATTCGAATAGCCGTGCCCGCGGTTATGGGCGAGCCTAACAATGTTTTTCGTGATTAGTCCCACTTGTTCATCAATAATAATAATAATGTGATATATGGTGATAATTGGCTTAACTCCTGGTATGGAATGGTTAATTCCGGTTTGGAGGTTTGATTTGTACGACCGGGAATGGTTGTTCAAGTTTGGTTGGGCCTGTGCAGCATTGGTGTGTTGTGCAGTGATTGGTTAATATTGATATTTAGTAACTCAACTGTTTTATAATTCTCAGATATTTGCTAAATGCTGCCTTTGCAAATGAACCCTATTATTGCCATCCTTTGTATCCCTGTGCACTTGCATACTTGCTGTGTGGCTTGTTGAGTATTCCATGTACTCACCTTGCAATAATCATCAAACCTCAGTTGGAGAAAAAGGATCCAGAAGGAGAAGACGTTTGGCTTATACCCCAGTTGAGCTGCCTGCGAGAGTGGAGTTGAAGCCATCGCTAGATCGTTTGTCCGCTGCAGTTTTCTTTACTTTTGTAAGCATGTAACGTTATTATTTTGATGATTCTGTATATTAAATTGTCGATTTGTGTACCTCGGCTGATTCCTGGACGAGGATTGTATGCACAAATTAGTTCGGAAATTACTAGTGAATTTCCGGGCGTGACATGAGGTCTGCTTCGAGGCGTTGGAGTTCTTCAAGTCTGTTCTTCAAGACAATCGGCTCCACAGCTAGCTCATCCAACCTGGTCTTGTCAGAATTGACTTGAGCCTTGCTAGCAGATAGGGCCGATTCCAGGCTTTCGTGTTCCCGCCTCTCCGCAATCCTTTCTTTAGCTTTCTAAAGCTTGAAGTGATATTGTTCCAAGAAGATGGCCGGTGTTAGGGTCTCCATCAGATCTTCGGGCAGTTGGTCTTGAATTTCTTGTACCCTGACTCTGATGGAAGTACAATCCTCCACCAAGAACTCTAGTGAAGATTCCAGACGATTGACGATATCGGACAGCCGGTCCTTCAGTTCTTCAGGGATCGACACCTTGGCTGTCACGGGGGGCTCCTTGTCCTCATCGTCAAGGAACTGACCGATATCAAAAGAGAACATGTCGGTCAGGTTCTGCAAATATCAATATGGGTCAAGGTTAGCCTTGTCAAGCAAGAATCGGTGAAAAAGGGATCAGAGTAATTCTGGTTACCTGTGTTGGAACATCAGTGGTGCTTGCATCGGCTTCTTTTTGCTGTGATGAAACAGTAGGCGAGGGGATTGGCCGATGTGGTGCAGGTGATGGAGCTCTTGGCTGAAGAAAAGCAGGAAATTGATGAACGGATCTATGTTACTAGAGGCACAATGCAAAATTAACTCTTACCAAAGCAATCGGCGAGGGTGGCGGAGAAGGAGAAGGGGTCTTCAATCGGGCTTTAGCTCGTTCATGCCTCTGTAAGGTTGCCTTTTTAGTCCTGGGCAGCGGAGCTTTTTGAGTCTGTTCTTTCAACAAGGATGACGCGACGACCTATAAGGAATTAAGATGTGACATACTAATAAAGGAAGATTGCAAAGATTCAAGAAGGGATTGTATTGACCTTGCGAACTGCATGTCTGGTCCTTTTTGGTTGGGGGGCGTCGCCCTGGTCATCGGCTGGTGGAATCGCAATGGTTTTGGCCGATGACTCTTTGGTGGTTCCGGCCGATGGGCTTTCTTCTTCAGACACATCGGCGGTTGCTGCATCAATCTCTTCTTCCATCACTTGTTCATCAAGGAATTCTTCCATGGAGGGGTCTAACTCTTCGAGATCGGCTTGGTCATCAGTTTTGGCTTTCTTGCTGGATTTTTGGGATTTGCTCTTGGCTGGCGCTTTCCTCTTGGGATTTTCTTTAATCATCGGCCCTTGGAGTAATGATGATGCCTTTGGGGTGGTAAGGCCGATGATTGGTTCCAGAATAGTTGATCCTGATGGAGCTATAGCTTGAGCATAGAGGATTTTCTGTCCACTGTTGCTCACGGATGGAATCGGCCCGTCTGGGACTTGAGGGCTGATACCCTGGATAAGCTCTGTCACATAAAATCTGGCTGATTGGTGGAAAATATGAGCAGCCCACTCTTGCCACCACGCCTGGAAGCTGATATGAACGAAGGCGCTCAAATGCAATCGGTCACAGTCGCCGAGGTTTGGGAGTGTAATTTCTAGCACTTTGCTCATGACCAGCGCCGATGGAACTATGCCTCTGCTCTCTAGGAGTCTATGAAGGTATAAGTTGATGGGGAGTTGTCCAAGCCCGCACTGTCTAGCAGCTGCCATTGGATTGTAGAATTCGTAGGACAGGCTGGTGCTTCTTCCTTGGAATATACCTACTGGGAGCAGGCATGGGGTGAGGCCGATCATAAATAGTTCCCTTGACTCCATATCATCATTTATCAAGCTCAGCTGGAGATCGTCGGGGAGTTCAAAATCTCGGTCCGAGGTGTAGACAAACATGTCCATCCTAACTGATGGGGGGCCGGTGTAGAATCGGATGAACCAAGTGGACATGTCTTCGGCCGATTGGTCTGCTCCAGGATAAATGGAGGCCGCTTCCCCATAGGACATGCACCTTCTGGTCCTAGGATCTTTGTGATCGGCATATTTTGATGGGAAGTAGGAGTCCGATAGTGGTGGCCGATCAACTATGGTGTTGGTGTGGATGGTGAGCCAAAGCTGAATAAACCACCATGGTCCTCCATGAGCCACAATTTGCTTCAACATTAAATCTTGAGTGGAGGTATGGAGTAGCCGATAGACAGCTCCCAAGAGGTATCGGCCAAGGGGGATTTGCTTCTTGTCGACCAAAGCTTGAGCCAAATGTTGACAATTTGTAGTGGGGCCGTAGGTCGATCCACAGAAGACAAACCTTTCCAACCACAGTGTCAGGAAGGCCACATGTTCTCTTTCTGAGACTGATCCTTGTTCCATGTGTTCAGAGATATATCCGGACCAGCCTCCAATCTTCTTGGTTTTCAATTTGTGACTGCTGTTCACCAGGAGGCTGAAGGGATTGATCTCGGAGTCAATGTCCAATCCTGTTAGTATCTTGATATCAATCAAAGTTGGGGTCATCGGACCTTGTTTGAACAAGAAGGCGTTCAAGGTGCTAGACCAGAAATAGGTGGCCGCCGACATGAGTGGCTCGTTTTTCTTGGTATCGGCCAGGGATAAAGTAATGCATTGGCCGATTCCTATTTCGTCCCAGTGGACCTGTTTGGCTGCAGCGATTCTCTTATGCCAGGTTCTATATCCGTTAAGCTTCGACGGTCAGGATCTGAAGGTATGTTTCCATGAAGAAACATTGGGCTTGGCTTACCTAAAGGGGATTCTGTCTGTTTCAGCATTGGTCAGCCAGGTTGGGTCGCAGTCGCCCATGGGGCCTAGCAAGAATCAGTGTGATTTGTCATTGGTGGGGATCAAGATTTGGTTTTTGAAGACCTATGTCATAAGAACAATGATAAAAATAAGACTCGGGGGGCAAAAGGCAGAACCCTAGTTTGAAGAAATCGACGAAAAAGCGAGAATGAGGATTTAGAAGGGATTGACTTACCACAGGGAACTCGGAGGCGTAGAACGGAGTGGAAGCCATTGTTGTCGAAGAGGTCGCTGTTGGGGGGTTATTGCCGATGGGACGCCGAGGGGTCGCCGGAGTTGAAGAACACGAATAGATTGCTGAATCGGCGGCGGCGGAAGGGTGCGAATCTGGATCTGCGCAGCTTTTAGTCAAGCTATAGCAAGGGAGTCGATGGGTTCCTCGGAGCTAATTCCGCCACATTATATAATGAAGCGGAATTGGGGGGCATGTGTTAACGGCGGATTTTCGTAATCGACCCGGAGAGGAAAGTGAAAATCGAAGCAGAGAGAAAGGATTGAGTTGAAGTCGGACCAAGTATCGTATCGGACCTGGTAGCCGTATCGGACTAGGAGAGGTGCTATCAGGAAAAGAGTATCGGCCGATACGGATTCGATGTGGTCATCGGCCGATACGGATTAAAAGTTGATAGAGTCAACGTGGGCTTGGTCTGGGCTCAAGATAAGCTTCAAGAAAGTTGCCAAATAGAGATAAGGCTCGGTTTTAGGCAATTGTATCTTGTAAATCAGGTAAGTTTAGATCTAATCTGTGGCAAAAGTATGTCGTAAAGGCTTGTTGTTTGTTAGAGATAAGATCGTGTCCTACAAGGACCCTGTTGTAATCACGGGTATAAATATCCCGGTAGTTTGTACATAGAAACTCTCTTACAACTCAATACAACAAACCAGTTTCAATCTACTTCGGCGCATCGCCAACCCTCGCAAGAGGTTAATCTCGACGAGTTCTTGCTTCCCGGAGCAGAGGTAAGAACTCGTTCCCGACGATCTGCATCGTCGGGGCTAGCGTGTCGCTTTAGTCACATTAAGCCTCGATGATGTGATCGTCGTTTATCATGTTCTAGCTAATCTTGATGTGACTTTCTAATTCCATCTCACCGGCGGTTAACTCGTTTCAGGGTTTATTGCCGACAACGATTGAATTGGTTTACTCGTTTAGATTATCTAAGGCATCTACCATCCCCAAAAGCAATCGACGGCTTGATTTTCTTTGTGTTAAGTTTCAATTCACACTTTGAGTTGCTATCGACCTTAGTCCTGTTTTGAGATCTAACACAAAGCCTGCTTTCGATCGTAATTAAGGATAGCATCGGGGTTTCAGCCGGTCTTACCTAATGCATGTGATTATTTATGTTTTTGCATGTATTTGCCACTTATATATGCGGATTGACGAATATAAATGTATCGATCACAGGGTATTCTTAAGATCTCTCTGTGATTGGTGTATTTATATTGGCTGATTGGCTTGTATAAGTTTACACTAGGGTATTAGCTAGTGTATCTATCTTCATGAAATCTTCATCGGCCGATTCTAGTAATTTGTCATACACTTATTAACACAGGCCGATGAGATTAGATCTGTTTTGTCAGTTCAATATTATTATTATCTTGAGTAAGCCGATACAGCTTTGCCCTATCGGCTGGGCTGTGACAATGTGTCATCGGTCTATCAGCCGATCGGCCGTTGTTTTCTGACATGGTTTACTTGTTTCTTGTTGATTGCAGATCAAATCAACTGGCACGCTCTGCGCACAACTAGGCAAGCCATTTGGACCTGCACTAGAGTAAAGCAAACCTCCCAGGCCGCCGTGGAAACGCGGAACCCGTTTGGTTGCAAGGCGGGTCGAAATTCTGCGCCAACAGGGTGTACCCGTTGATCGGCTGCCGGATTCACCTAGGCACGACAGGGGGCTACCTACCTTGGTGTAAAGGTAGGGGCGAAACCTGAGGTGGTACGCTTGGTTAGGAAGGGTTGTGCGAAGGGTCCTGTCACAGCTCCTTTTCCGGTGTACCGTGGTGGTATGTCGGCGCACGGTAACGTGTTGTGGGACTGTGTCTTGTGGGTACAGTTGTACACCTCTGATCAGAGTAAAACTATTCGAATAGTCGTGCCCGCGGTTATGGACGATCAACCAGATTCACCGTGATTAGTTACACTTTCTAATAACCTGACTTAATGAAACTGGTGTAGTTCAGATGGTGGTTTAGGCCTGTCGCAACGTGGTGTAGCTTTGGATAGTGATGGTTCGATTTTGATTAATTAACTCAACTGTTTTACTGTTTTCAACTATTGTTTTTAAATGCGTATTTTATGCAAATTAACCTCTTTAGCCCTCCTTTGTTATTACTTGCATCATTATTTTCCTTTCCGGTATGACTTGTTGAGTACAGTGGGTAGTACTCAGTCTTGCTCTATTTTTCCCCCACACCAGAGTTGGAGTATGTTTCAGAGGAAGACTTTTCAGAAGAGTAGGCTTGTGGCTACCATCGAGGATGCTTGTGGTTTGGAGTTGCTTTGTTGCGAGTGTTTAGTTTATTAGATTAGCTTGTTTATTTTTTTTCCACTGCATTTATGTAAAAGATTTTTATGGTGTTTTGTAAGACGTGGATCTGTATGGCAACTTTGCTGTTTGTGTACCCTGGCTGGTCCTGGACAGGGATTTTAATACACATTCTGCTTGGAATTCGGGTTAGCGAATTTCTGGGCGTGACAAAATCCGGCCCCTGCTCCTTGGCTGTTGAAGGCTCCATTGAAGGCCATTGTCCACTGTTTGTTGTTTGTTTGGTCGGCTTTATCGTCCTTAGGGAAGTCCAGTCGGCAACGAAATCGGCGAGTACCTGAGACTTGATGGTTGTTCATGGAACGAAATGGACATCGAATTGGCTAAGCTCGATGACCCATTTGGTAAAGTGTCCTGTGACTTCCTTGTTTCTAACAACCTCACCAATGGGGTATGAGGAGACGACTGTGATCTTGTAGGTCTGGAAGTAGTGGCACAGTGTCGACCCCTGTTTTTCGAAACAGGAACCATTCATGTAAACTATACCATTTCCCTGGATCAAGTAGTCTGGTACACACGAATCCATAGTTGAAATACCAAGTGCACATACACAAGCGTCTAGCGCGAATTATTATAGCAATAGGCCCGAAGGCGTAGTCTTAGAACAAGGGACCAAACGGTCCAGAATACATCCAAAAGCAGAGATAGATAAGGCAGCAGATTAGAGGCGGCGGCAACGCCATTGCCATAGGCAACGACCGTAATTAAGACCTATTGAGCGCCATCGTCATCAGCAACCTCATGGTAGTAAGCATATGGATCTTCCGAAGCATCATCTCCGACTTCTGGTTGAGTTGTAAATTGCAAGGGTGAGTACCAACCGTACTCAACAAGCCACCACAACAACAATGCATATGATAGAGGGTATTTCAAGGAATGGCTTCAGGTTCTTTTGCGTAAAGCAAGTTTTGTAAATCTTTTCATAAGCCTAAGACCTAGCATAGACTGATCAAATTTTAATACCACAGTTCATTAATCAATGACGGTTCTGTCCACCATCCATTGTGATCCCAAGGATGGCTTCCCGCCATTGGGTCGTCATGGTTTTCTGGGGTCTACCCCTTCTCGCTTCCCGAGAAGTGGATCCACCGGCATAAAATCATCATGCAATATCCCATCCCAATCAGTTTTAACAATTTAGAGTCTAGCTAAGTGTAATACATGTCCCGGTGCTCAATAACCGTAAGCACGGCTATTCGAATAGATTTGATTTACTCACACTGTAGTGGATGTATACTTTACCCGTACTCCACGACTGCCCAACGCATGAGCCTCATCCCAACACATGAGACGCGTCACAGCAAAGCATTTCAATAACCTCGCATTGGCAGTACCCGCTCCATGAACTTGCATCCTCATGCACTCTAGGCATTACAAGTTTCTAGCAATGAGAGGAGTTCTGGCGCTCCCGGGGAGGGAAGACTTACACATGCATTAAGTTATAATTAAGTTTAGGTTTACACATGGCAGTCCAACCGGTGGCGGCCCCACCGTAGGCCCCCGCCTCTCATACACATCAAGAAGGCCACTATGCATGGATACTGCCTCCGCTCGGCTATTTACTCTGCTAGGTCTATACCCATTCGAGAAGTACGGTTATACGGGGGTCGTTTCATGCTTAGCTTCATGGCTCGGTCCTTAACTGACCAGGGTCGGCACTTGCCTTTACCGAACATCACCCGAGTCCTCCAACCGCCCTAGTCAAAAACAGTTGTATAGTTTTATTTTTCCTTTCGCAAATCATGTCATCAATGTCATGGCAATGTGGCGCTCATGTCTCCACATGCCACATCTCAACCACCTTCCCAAAGGTAGTTGCCCAAGCATAAAGCATTTTGATAAATATGAATATGCATGATTCTAAAGTAGTAGGGCTAAGCATTGTCAAATATTGACTAAAAATACACGATATTGTGGACATCACAGACTTGCATGGATAATCAATATCAAAGGCATGGCATATAGCAAGGTAGGGCATTCACATATAGCATGCAAACTTTATTTTAAATCCAAAATAAGTTCACAATTGGTTCAACATGCTCAAGGTTTAGTGATGACTTGCCTTGCTCGTAGTTTTGCGGATCTTGATCCTCGTTCGGAATCGCAACTCCCTCGCGGTCTAGAATTACGTGCGAAAGAATTGATTTGAACTCAATTAGAATTCAAATAAAATCCAATTAAAAAATGAGCGCGAGCGTTGAATTACTTTTTCGATTCGATTATTCGCGAAATAGTACAATTCTGATTTTAATCCATTTTGTCCTAAAGCATTGGCGCTAGTCGATTAAAGTATTTTACCTATTTTAATTTACGCGATTCCGAATAAATTCACCCTATAATTAGATTCCTATAATAATTAACCCACAATTTCTACCATACTTCTATCATTCACAAAATAAATAACTAACTAAAAAATAAATAAATAACCAATTAAATAAATAACGTCAATCTATTTTCTAGAAATTTTCAAAAAATAACCTACGATTAATTCTCCAACTTTTGTATATATATATATATATATATATATATATATATATATATATATTTATTTATTTATTTATTTATTTATTTATTTATTTATTTATTTATTTATTTATTTATTTATTTTTCCCCTATTTTCCTAAATTTTCTCTCTGTCTTTTTTTCTCCTTTTCCTTTTCTTTTCCTTTTCTTTTTTTTTCTTTTCTTTTTCTTTTTCCCTTTTCTTTTCTCCTCTCTTCTCTCCTCCCTCTCTCTTTTCTTTTCTCTCCCTCTCTCTCTTCCTCTCTTCTCTCCTCTCTCTTTTCTTTCTGTCTCTCCCTCTCTCTCTTGCAGGCAGCGGTCGACGGGGAAGGAAAGGGGGTGCTTACCTACGGCGGGGCGTCGGCATGATGGCGGCGGCACAAGGCAGCGGCTTGGTGGAGAGGGGAAAATGGGAAGGGGAGGGTGGGGGAGATGGAGTGCGGAGGGAGGGAGGAAGGAGGGTTTTATAGGGCGGGGAGGGGCGCGGTGGCCGGTGCGGTGGCGGATGGGATGGCCATGGCAACGGAGCGTGGCGCGGCAGCGCGCGGGGCATGAGGCGGCACGGCGACGTGATGGGCGGTGATGGCGACGGCGCAAGGCGGGGATGGCGACGATGCGACGGCGACGGCGACGCACGCGGGGCACGAGGCGGCAAGGCGTGGCGCACGGGCGGCGATGCGACGGTGCAGCGCGGGGCTCGAGGTGATGGCGCGGCGGCAGCGGCGGCCGGGCGTTCGGCTGAGCTAGACCCACGTCGAACGCTTGGCGTGCAATGAACAGTGCCGCCAGGATTTTTTTATTTTCTAGCTAAAAAAAAGATAAAAATCACGAGTTAAATTTATATCCCCGACTAAATATTTGAATGACAATATTTCACATTCAAATGCGAATTTGCCCAACTTTAAAAATGTTTAGATATTCAATATTTATTTAAGTCTCTTTTTAATAATTCTAATACTTAGTGGTCGTGTATATATATATATATATTTGTAATTTCATATTTAATGGTATGAATTTATCCCGATCCAAAAAAAATAGAAAACACGCTTAAGACATCCATGTAGAATATTTTATTTGTTACCAATTTTGCCTAAAACTTTATTTTAATTTATATTTTAATTATTTATTTAGCCAATTTCCTTTTTAGGGTTTATACCTAATTAATTCCCTTTATACAATGATTAAGTAAACTCCGCAAATAAAGATCCAAATAAAAGGGCAATTTAAATTCAGCATGATGCAAATTTGATTTAAAAGTTTTTGAAATTAGGAGTTTTAGGGTTTCGTTTTCGTCGGTCCAATTTTCAGGGTGTTACACACAGCTTTCGGGATGTCATGACCACAGCGTAGAGCAGCTTCTGTATCTGAGGATATCTGGTATTGGCATCATGCAGTAATTCACTAACGTAGTAAACTGGGCGTTGAATCTTCTCGTGCTCGACAGCGATGACGGTGCTTACGGAGTATGGTGTTGCGGCGATGTAGAGAAAGAGCTTCTTCTCGTATAGCCTCTTTGCGGTCTGGAGCGAAATGACGCAATTTTTTCTTGACGGGTTTTGCGTCAGGCTGGACCATCAATTTGTGCTCAATCATCTTCCTGGGGACCCTGGGCATGTCGGAGATTGCCAAACGAACATGTCCGCATTGTCGCGGAGGAATTTGATGAGCTCGAGTTCCAATTTGCTGTCGAGCTTGGCCCCGATCTTGACCGTCTTGTTGGGGGTGCTACTAGCCAGCGAAATTATCTTTATCGCGTCGTCTGGTTTGGACGCTGGGTTGGGCTTGGTCTGTTTCTGAGGAGGTTTAGTTGGGACGGGCGTGGTGGGAGTTTGCTCGACCATGTCGAGGTTTCTCTTGTCACACTGCACGGCCATCTTCGCATTTCCCGATATTGTGATCGTCCCTTTGGATCCTGGTATCTTGATCAGCTGATAAGCATAGTGTGATGCTACCATGAACTTGGTCGGTTCTGTCCTTCCAAGAATAGCGTTGTAGGCTGTGTCGAACTCGGCTACGTCGAACGTGGTGTACTTCATTCCGAAGTTATCAGCTTTCCCAAATGTCATCGGAAACTTGATCTTTCCTAGAAGCCTTGACAATGACTCTAGGGTAATGTCGTGGAAGGGCTATTCTGAAGGGACAAGCTCACTTCTTGGGATCCCTATTGCATCGAGCGTGCTGGCAAAAAGGAGATTGATGAAGCTGCCACCATTAACGAGGACTCGGTTCACTTTGACATTCCGAATAGTAGGTTCAACCACTATCGGATATTGTCCGGGGGCTGTCGTCAGGGTTGGGTGGTCGGCGTTGGAGAACTCGATCTTCTGATCTGACCACTTCATTTTAGATATTGTCCCTCAGGTTGTGGAGCACACTTCACGTTCTACCTTCTTGTATTCCCTTTTTGAAGAATAAGATGTTGAACCACCGAAGATGTGGGCCACGTAGTGGCCAAAGTCGATGAAGTTAGGGAACTCTGGTTTGTCGTTAGTCGGAGGATTACGATCGTCCTTTTCTACCAAGCGAACCCTTTTTCCCTTGTCTTGGGCGATCTTCCTAGCCATAGCCTTCTGGAACATGTTGCACTACGCGAACGTGTGAGCGTTGGTCTTGTGTACCAGACACCACTGTTGTACTGGGCCATCATCTTATGGAAGAGGTTGTTAAGGAGCTTGCTTAACTTGTTCAGCGAGAAGGACCTTCGATTGTGCCTTTCTATTTCCTCCTTTCTTGCGACTTGGTTCTAGGTGGTATTTTAGAGCCAATTGCTTCTCTTCCGCCACCTTCTCCTTCCCGTCGTTTCTCCGGATAGCTTCATTTACATGGCGCACCTATCAATGATCTCAAACAACTTCATGGCGAACGACACCCGCCTTGTCGCCAGTTCTTGAATCGTGTAGCGATCTCGGACGCCGGATTTAAAGGCCGGTATCACAGATGCGTCAGTGATCTCGGGGATTGTGTTCCGACACTTGTTAAAGCACCGAATAAAGTCTTCGAGGGTTTCACCGGGCTTTTATATAGGGCGTGAAGATCGTCCTCGACCGCATGCCTCTTGTAGGTGCCTTGGAAATTTGTAACGAACTGCTTCCAAAGATCCACCTAGGAAGATATCGAGTTTCGAGGAAGATGAACAAGTCATGACCGAGAAGATCCTTTCAACGCTGCAAGTAAATAATTTGCGAGTACATTGTCGTCTGCGTCGGCGGCATATAGAACAGTAGAGTAGACGTGCAAGAACTCCTCTAGATCTGTGATCTCGTCATACTTCTCGACTGTCGCGGGTCAGAATTTTGGGGGCCAATTTACTTCTTGAAGGGAAGGCTTGATGGCCCTACATCCGCCTCCAGGTAGAAAAGGTGGCTGGCGACCACGACGGCCGCGTGAACCGCCCCTAGACGACAACGAAGAATATGATGAGGGATCACCGTAGTCGGGCGTGCGATCACGACGTCGACAGTTGTGGCTTCGGACATGTCTTGGGTTCGGAGATCGGGAGTCATCATCCTTGTCGCGTTCGTTGTCACCTTAGCGTACTGGGGCATCTTGGTGACCATGGGTTGGGTTACAATCTGGGATGTCGTCCTGATGACTGTCCCTTCGCTGATGATCTTGGGGTTGTCGGCATCCGTCATCACGTTGATCCTATTGTTGTCGCCTTCGGCCATTTAGTTGTTCGTAGAGATCACGATCATCTTGTCCGGGAGGCATCTCTTGAGCTCACCGTTGTGGCGAGGCATTCTCAGGGATGCGAGGTTCACCATTCCGAGGGGCATTGGGAGTGCCAACGTTCTCGACAACCACGTCGACCTGAGGGGGAATTGATGGAGGCGGCAAACTGGCCGACGCTGCAAAGGCAGAGTTGAGATTGGTGATAGTGGACTCCATTCGCTTTAACCACGCGTCTGCCTCCGAAAGGGTTACTGGGTCGAAGGGAGGTTGTCGAAGCAGATTGTTGATGATGGTGAAGTGCTCGGCGGGAGTACGGACAGGCTTCGAGCGAGAAAGGGTTGCGTCTTGAGATCGGACGAACTCATCTTCCTCTATGGAACCCCGTGGTGTGCGGTCGTCTTCACCCCTGTCCTCGATCTCGATGTCGACCAAGTTCACATGACACAGAGAACTTGAATCGAAGGATTCCAAGTCGTCCAGGCCATAAAGGATAGATGATTCGTCGGGATCGATTCCGATGAATCCCACCATACGATCTGAAGGGTTGTCGTCCATGGACGTCGCACGAGATCGATCTCTACGAACATGGATCGGATAACATGCAACTCGGATGATCAGTTCCGCAAGCTTTAAGAACATCTTGCAGCTTGTTAGGGGGTGATTCTTGGTTTTGTGGATTGGACACCATGCCTTGTACGGAGAAGTGCGCTGAATCCCTCGCTCTTCGCAGGCGTCGAGTTCAGCTTTCGCCTAGATGATGACACGGCATCCAGCCAGCGGATGACTAGAAGTCTTGTGGACTGGACACCATGCACCTTCTTTTTGGCAGATTTCCTTTTCAGCACAAGCTTGCTGGCTGAAGCCGTCGACTGGGCTACCTTAGGGCTTCCGTCGACAAATTGGGGTTTTGGCACCTCGTTCTCAGATCGAACCAAAGAGGCGGCCGGTGAAGTAGACATATTCACCCGCACCATTGTCATGGCCTCGCTCCCGGCATCTGCTAAGAGGGTCGAGATCGGGATGGCAGCAAAAACTGGGAGGACGATGGAGCCAACTTGGACCATGGCGAAGGCTGGCTGGGTTGGATCTCCTCGGCCAGGTTGGTTGTAGAAGCCCTCGTCAGCGGATCCTATTCTTGAACTCATCTCGTCGTAACCTTGAAGCACCAAGTCCCCTACCTAGCGCGCCATTTTCAACAGATTGTATGTTGACCAAGATATTTGTAGAGTATGGGGATCGTTTGAACCAGGGTATTCGCGAGAATCGATCAAGCAAACAAAAGACAGGGATTTATACTGGTTCAGGCCCTCAAAGTGAGTAATAACCCTACTCCAATTTATATAAATTATTCATGAGGAAAACGCTCGGAATACAATAAGAAATAGAATAAATGACTGATTTTGTCAATTAGAGGCTGCCGAGAACAGCCCGACGAGATCTATTTGGCGAATATGACGATGACTTCCTCCGGATTGCTTCTGATTTGCTCTGATTTGTCACTAATTGCCCCTCCTTGACCATGGGGGCCTTGTTTATATAGTAGAGATCACCTCCTCTTCCAAGTAGAACTCGGAGAAATAGAATGGAATGCGACTCAAGGAAACCTTATCTTCCCTGACCAGGACTCTGACACCTTCTATTCCGGGAAGATAATTTTCTTCTCTTTCAACCGTATTTCTTTGATTAAAAGATACCTTGTCGTATACTATCGGGTATATGGTTCTACCGTATTTCATGAACCCATGTATAGGAGGTATGCCTTATCCTTGACTCTGACACCAGTGGTCTAGTCTGGATTTAATTAAATACCGCCAAGATTCTCAGTAAATAATATATGCCAAATTTGTATGCATCCAGATTTGAACTAATAGAAAAATTATGTTAGCTGAATCATAAATGATTATCTTACTAATTTAATTTTAACTAAATTCTCTTAAATTATTTCTTTAATTTATGTCAATATACGACTTACTAATATAAACCCAGTACTCCTTTTAGACCAAATTTTGATGACAAAATTTTCTTTAGTTTCTGAGAGCAATATGTCTTGCTTGCTAATAAAATGTCCTCAACATAGAGTACCGGTGAATGAACTTCCCACCATTAACATAATTTTTCACCTCATTCTGATTAAAGCTTAGTTCACAAATAACGCAGTGGAATTTAAAATATCATTTATGCTGGATTAAGTCCACAAATGGATTTCTTAAGTCTGCACCCTATATGTGACTTGCCTTCTACAACAAAACCCATAAGCTATGCTATGTATATTCATTGATGCGAGTCACTATTAAGAGATGCAAACTTCAAGCATCCACATAATGGAGCTATGAGTCATAAATGAGGTAGAATAATCTTTTTTATTGAAGCTCTTTATGAGCTCCTACTGACTTTATTGTTTATGCAATGGAAGCATAATATATGAACTTCAATCACATAATTTTAATTTAATTTTACTTAGTGATTGATACCATATAAGTAAAGATTGATGTCAAAAATTTTAAGGGTGAAGTGTCTCTACCTTAATGAGACGTCTACTATTCCCTAGAAATATGGCTAAATAATAAGGCCATAATGATTCAACCCAAAAATAACGCCATTAATTTTCTTATGTAATTACTTTCCTATTTCTTGCAAAAAAATTTACACAAGAAAAATTCAATAGTAGTATACATAAGAAATGGAGGCAATTTTATTTCCCCTTATGAGGAATATGAGCTTTATTATTATTATTAAATTTGGAGTTGTTACACTCCCCTTACCCTTGGTAAAGATTTACATGATCTTACTTAGTTTGTCTCTTAGTTTTCTATATTTCTTATTAATTTACAAAGTGATGGACAAGTCAACTATGATCTACTTTGTCTTACTAAATATTACAATTAATCTGAAAATGACCATAGTCTAAGAGGAGAAAAGTCATATGAAATGGACAAGTGGCACATTTGAAATGTGCGATGTCCATCCCTCTAAGTTTGTGCGCCATGTAATTTATTTCTTATTGCAAACTTTCTGATTATGGCGACAAATGTGCATGCGCACTTTAAGTGTACTTAGCATTAGCCTTTGACAAACTCCTAAAGTTCGTCTCAACATTTGCTAGATACTGTTTTCACATTGTCAAGCTCAAAAAATCTTCCCTAATAGTGACAGGGAAGATAATCTTAGTATATATTAGTGGCATGCGAAACATAGCATAACATTATATTGGCCTTCTCCCAGGCTAAAAATACCTCTTAAGTTTAGGAAAAATTAGTGACATTAGCTGCGGGAGCCATAAGGGATCCTTTGTTAATGCTAAGTCATACTCAAGAAAGTCTTAGGCTCAATTAAATCAATGAGAAAAATAATTCAATAGACTTTAACTGATAAACAATATTATTTACTACTAAAATATTAAGCGCAAATAATGTACATTAGTACAGTTACTACGTAATAATGATAACTTAATCTTTATTACGCTTTGCATCATTGTTGGGCAGAGACAAAACGAAGGAATCATTAAATGAAATTACTTATAATCCAAAATCAAGTCACCGTTGGACAGAAATGATTAGGGAATAAACATTAATGTCTTAAATCACATTATTGTTGGGCAAAAGTGACAAACAAAATAGTATCATAAATACTAAATTTAAAATCCTAAATCAAACCATCAGGTAGACATGATATAGGAAATAATATAGTAAGTTGAGTTTAAAATCCTAAATCAAATCACCGTAAGGTAGAAATGATGTATGAAATAATGTCATTAGTAATGACATAAAATTAAAATACTTAGCCATATCACCATTAGGCAGAAATGGTAAAGAAATTAAGTTTACTAATAAATGAAAATCCTTAATCACATCACCGTTTGGCAGAAGTGATAAAGGGAATGCACTAATAGCATGAATTAAAAATCATAAGTCATATGACCATTAGGCCCAAAAATTACAAAGGAACTAATAATTTATATTAAATTTTCCTCAATTATATCACTATTGGGTAGAAAATAACCAAGAAAAAAATAATCTTAATCTTAATGGAATTTGACATGAAATTATAATAACATAGGTCAAAATAACTTCATATCTTAATGTTTTCTAATTAAATTTCTTGTTGGTTCCATTCAACTAGAAATAATTTAAATGCCTAAGGAAATAATAATGAAATTCAATTTTCCTTAATTATATCACCGTTGGGTAGAAATAACCAAGGAAAATAATAAACGGAATAAATTAAATGATACCACAATGTTGGAGTTTATTCACTTAATCTGATCTTAAGTGTAAGCCTAAACATGATCACCTCTTGCTTATGTGGAATTTAATTGATCTATTGACCTTGATGTGAAGCCATTGAAGCCAATATTTGGATTTGCTGTTATACCTTTGCTTTTTCTCCTTCGGTTCTCCTTCTTCCTTCTTCTAGTTCGGCTTTCCTGTTGACGGAGAGAAAAACATGCAGAAAAGTCTCACGAACCCCTTACGGTATCAAAAATCGATCGGGCGATTAGTTTAGGATTTTAGGGCTAGAGAAGGTTCGGGTATCACCTCTGCCTCTTCTCCTCTTTCTTATATAGGACACTGGTGGGGCTCGAGGGCTTTATCTCTAATTAAATTCGAATATGTTTTTGTACCGATCACACAAAAACGGATTTTATCTCTTAGTTTGTTTCTTGTTAGAGAAGAGAGTGGTGGAACTTATCTCTCCCCAATTATCTTGGCAATAACCGATAAAATCAACCAAAAGTAGAGGCTAGACAGACGATAACCTCCGATGTACCGTCCAGCTAGTCTAGATAATATACCGCACATTATACTATTGTCATTTTTTTGTTATATGTGTAAACACACTCAACAAGTTCAAGAGAATATTTGAGAGAAACAAAAGTTGGTATTTATGGTTTGCCTTATTTTGCAAGAGTAAATCTCCAGTTAGCTTCAAATTAAACCTCCCATTATCCACAAACTCATTGTAACATGAGATTTACTCCCTCCAAACCCCAACCTAAACCATCTGGGTCTTGGTGGGCCAAAAAAAATTGAGCTCCTGTGCACCAAATGTTTTGCAGTTTATCCGTGGTCCAAACGTGATTCATTCGGTCTAGACTCAGCTCGACAATTACTTGATCTAGACAGTTCTAGATCGTCTTTGACTGACTAGATGGGAAAATGGTCTAGGGCATGGTTTAGGCCCTAAACCAGATGATAACCTGTCGTCCGGCGTCTAGACACGATATAGACGATCTAGACCATGGTATAGGTGAACACTGGTGGTGCTATAAACATCACCACCGTTGCTACAATATGCCATCTATTCTATGCCATCGACAAAGCGTGGGTTCTATAATATGCCACTGATAAAGCTTAGTTGTACAATATACCATGAAACAACTCATTTTCTTCCTTATATACCATTAGACAAACATTGTTAGGAGAGAATAAATGATCATTTTTACCCCTAGGGTAAAACTGAGATTTTGCACAGTGTCATGTCGCATCAAATAAAGTATGATAAAAAGGAAAACAATTTCTATTTTCATCAATAAGAAAGAAATAGTGGATCATGATCAATGAAATCCATGAGTGTGCATGATACCCTAAGGATAAAATGGACATTTTCCTTCTCTAACGGAGTTTCACTAACAGTTGATTAGTGGCATTGGCATTTAAGGACAGAAAACAAGTTGTTCTATGGTAATATTATAGAACTGAGCTTTGTCAATGGCATATTATAGAATTCATGCTTTGCCAATGGTATATACTAATAGATTATCTCTTTTATTTTCCACTCCATACAATGCTCACTTTGAACCTTTTCGCGTCTTTCTGTCTTTTTTTCCATTTGTATCTCGTGTTTTGTCCGTAGGAATAAAAGAAAATGAGTAATGAGAAATTTTACCCGAGGGCCTTTTCGACTTTTCACGCCGAACACTTTTGATATTTTATGTTTCCATTGTATAACATCTCTAGAAATATTAGATAGGTTAATGAGATCAATTTATTTATTTATTGTTTTTCTGCAAGATTTTGATTGCATGAAATCGAATGGTGAACCTAATAAGTATGATGGATAAAATACTTACAGGAAAAATAAACAAAAGACATCCCACACTGTTTCACGGTAGGCATAAAACTTATAAAAGTTTTTATTTCTTACAACTAATTCTCAGCAAATTAAATTCTTCAAACCTATGCTGCCTGAATTAAAAATGAAAACCTTCTTTACTCTCACCATGGGCTCGGCCAAGCTGCTTAGTTTGGCCCAACTCTAGCGACTGAAACCAGCTTGCTCAAATCCTCTTCCTTGTCTGGCTGCCATCTGGGACCCATTAGTCAGTGCTTGTCTTCCTCGACACCAGGAACAGCATGAACTCTCCTCTGTCCTAATATCCAACTTTTTCCCTGATTTGAACTTTATAAAACAGCAAAACTGAACTTACGAAGAAAGAAATAGTAGATCAAAAGTGGAACTTCCTAGTAGTCTTCTTAGTTAAAAAAACTGAAACCTGTCGAAACGGAAATTTTTTCCCATAATTTCATCATCAAACTGAAAATTGTTCTACAATTTCACATGCAAATATCAAACAGAAAATTTTTTTTCCATAATGTCGATGTTCTATAATTTCACATGCAAATATCAAAACAGTGTCTTACTGAAATGTTAACTGTTCCATGGTTTCAGGTATTCATGTAAGGACCAAACTGAAAAATAACGAAACAGACGCTTTATAGCTTGAGTGCTGAGCCTTATCGAAGCAGAAACTTAATTTCCAGAACTTCATGATGAAAAGTTAAAAACTGTTCTTTTCCAAGCTATAATCAAGATTTTCATATATGTAGGTTATCTTTTCCAAGTTCACATGTCACGCGCGTTTGACGATGTCGTGTTATTTTTCACTAATCTACCATACAAAAATCTCTGTACATGTAAAACATAGTATGATGAGCAGAGCATAAACAATAACACAATTTTTTTTCAATTTTTTTTAAAAAATATCCAGATCAATTAATACATCTAAGATAGAAGTCAAACACATACGGAGTATAATCTAGGACCATATGGCATATACTTAACTAACAATTTGTACATGTTACATCTACTAATCTCCATTCCATGTTGACTTCCAATCGAACAGCTAAGCTAATTATGCCATATTATTTCATTTAGCTCCTTGGCATACCTCCATTTTACAAATACATCCCTCATCCATCTCATTTCTATACATATCATCATCGTTTCCTCCAAACTCGAAGCCCAAAACACAGGAAGCAAAGCTGCCTCGTCTGTGCCACTGACAGATGGGGTCCATGGAGCAGCAGCAGCCGGCCGAGTCGCCGGCGCCGGCGACGGAGGCGTCGCCGGAGATCATCTTCCGGTCGAAGCTGCCGGACATCGCCATCACCAACACCCTCCCGCTCCACCGCTACTGCTTCGAGCGGCTCCCGGAGGTGGCCAACCGCCCCTGTCTTATCGACGGCGCCACCGGCGACGTGCTCACCTACGCCGACGTCGACCGCCTGTCCCGCCGCCTCGCCGCCGCGTTCCGGCGCGCGCCGCTGGGGCTCCGGCGAGGCGGCGTCGTGATGAACCTGCTGCGGAACTCGTCGGAGTTCGTGCTGTCCTTCTTCGCCGCGTCCCGCGTCGGCGCCGCGGTCACCACGGCGAACCCGATGTCCACCCCGCACGAGATCGAGAACCAGCTCTCCGCCGCCGGCGCCACCGTCGTCATCACCGAGTCGATGGCTGCCGGCAAGCTCCCCTCCCACGGCACCCTCACCGTCGTCCTCATCGACGAGCGCCGCGACGGCTGCCTCCACTTCTGGGACGAACTCATGTCCGGCGAAGAGGCGCTCGCCGGCGACGAGGATGACGAGGAGAAGGTGTTCGACCCGGACGACGTGGTGGCGCTGCCGTACTCGTCGGGGACAACGGGTCTCCCGAAGGGGGTGATGCTGACGCACCGGAGCCTGAGCACGAGCGTGGCGCAGCAGGTTGACGGCGACAACCCGAACATCGGGCTCCACGCCGGCGACGTGATCCTGTGCGCGCTGCCCATGTTCCACATCTACTCGCTCAACACCATCATGATGTGCGGCCTCCGCGTCGGCGCCGCCATCGTCGTCATGCGCCGCTTCGACCTCGCCGCCATGATGGACCTCGTCGAGCGGCACCGCGTCACCATCGCGCCGCTCGTGCCACCCATCGTGGTGGCCGTGGCAAAGAGCGAGGCGGCAGCGGCGGCGGCGCGAGACCTCTCCTCGGTGCGGATGGTGCTCTCCGGCGCGGCGCCCATGGGCAAGGACATCGAGGACGCCTTCATGGCTAAGCTCCCCGGCGCCGTGCTCGGACAGGTACGAGAAAAGTTTTTTTTTTCTGTTTAATTGCTTGTTATTTTTTGTGCGCCACATGTTGACTTTGGAGTCGGACGGTCAACGTGTAATCTCAGCCCTCCATTTGGCTGGTATACAGATCCAATGGCGGGAAATATTAACGTGTGAAGTACAAGAAGCCCTTTTCTTTGCATCTTTTTGTTATTTTTTGATATTACAATATACACAATAGATTGTTACACAAAAAATAAACACAATGGACATTAAATTATTATTATTATTATTATTATTATTATTATTATTATTATTATTATTATTAGCAAATAAAAAGGACATAAAATAATTAATGAAACTATGGGCAAAGCTCATTTCGCTAACATGCCTAGAAAAGGCTTTTTTAGGTGTGTGTGGATAGAGTGGAGCTCCACTCCCACACGCAACCATGATGACATGAATATTTTAATAAGCTAAGTTGTCTCAAGTCAACATCTGAGCCCAATAATCTCTTTCCAGCTAAGTTTATCTGTTTTTTTAAAAAAAATATAGCCAACTGATATAATACTAGCTTGCAATTTGCTCAAAAGAAAAGAAGTATTCTTAATCCCCAATGCAATAACATAGTGCTATTGTTCTTAAT
>BDMV01000008.1:11382167-11771667 GCA_008326285.1 Oryza officinalis
CTACAATGTTTGTAACAACATCATAACCATGTGAAAGTAAATTTAAATGCCAACTAAGATATTATTTTTATCAAATAAAATTTAATTTATATTAGACTAATCGTTAGTCAAATATTTGAAGAGCTGAATTTCAAAAAGCGTGTGCGCCTTATTCAGTGAGATAGATGGAGTACTGTATAATTCTACATGAAAGATAGATCAAAATACAAACAGCATAAAGGACATAATACACAGATGCTTTTTAATGAGCAAATTATAAACTGAACATATTATATAGTATATACTAATATATGATAACACGCTTATATTAAGACCAAAATAAGGACACACTTAGCAAAAGTGCCAACAGCCAACCATTTCTTGGTCAAATAGATTAATCATAACAACTGACTCTGGTGACTAATATAAAAAAAAGTAATTGAGTGAACAAATTTTTGTTACCTCCTTCAGCTTCATATGATCAAGATCAATATTTGAATTGGTGGAGGGATCTTTATACCATTGGATAGCTTTTACTGCTGCGGTACAGCCCATGGGATGAGCGGTATAGGAATGGCCATGCAAGAGTGCTGTTAGCTGGGTTAGATAAAAAGTGTTAACCTAAAAGAGCTCCTTGTGATACTTTCTCATATAACATAAAAAAATTGTTAATGGACTGTTTGTGCATGCCAAAAAATACATAAAAAATAATTAGATGAATACCTTAGAATCACTTCTGAAGGCTTCAAAAATGGGCTCTGTAGCTAAAGTTGCAGCCAATGGTACAATGCCACCAGTCATCAATTTAGCATAACAAGAGATATCAGGTAAACAGCCAAGCAACTCTGAAGCAGACTGGAAGAGAGGAAAGTAGTAAAGATTCTGAATACACTAGTTAGCCTCCACCATCCATTTCTATAAGATGTGGTTTGACTCGGCACAGTCCATTGAAGTGTATTTCACCACAAATTTATCTTGCAGTACATTGTTACTACTAAGAAAACCACAACATGGAAGTACATTGAAATGCTAATGTGGTGGTGACACTTTTATGTCACTAAACATCTAAACCTATATATAGCTGGCCTAATTGGTCAAAGCTCACTAAGTTTGAATCTCAGAATAGTTGTGAGCCATATGAATTTGGATGGATGGAGTAACTTATAAGGTATAATCATCCAAAAGAACATATTTTATATATTACCTCCACACCGAGACGCCAAAATCCTGTAAATACCTCATCAAATATGACAGGAATTTTTCGATTTTTACACTCTTTGACAAGTAATCTCTGGAAAAGGGGATCTATCAAATGCATCCCCCCTGCACCTTGTATTACTGCATGAATAAGAGTTAATGATGTTAAAATCCTATAATAGAGTTTACACAAATTAAAAGGGGCAAGCAAATTAGACTATTGAAGTGCATCCCACCCTAATACACAAACACTTAGTCCGATTTAAAATAGTGAATGTGAATACAATTGCACTAGCAAATTTATCTGTGCTCACACATTTGCCAGAAAATATCAGCATAAGATTTTGTATAGTCCAAACATAAAAAGTACTACTAAAGTACCAGAATAGTCAATACAGAGATATTAAATTCGGCATGAATGACATCATATATTGAAAAAGGGGTACTCAAAACAGGGAAGATTTAGTAACCTGGTTCTATAATTAATGCTGCAATATGCCCTGAATTATTTGACATAGCATATTGTGATAGTTGTTGTGATATGTATGAAACATATAAATTAGCAGCAGACGATGTGTCCCTGGTCTTGCAAAAAACTTCAGTTAATGAGGAAAAACCTGCAGTCCCAATAAAAGAATAATCAGATAAGAACCTATACAAAATATAACTTGACATGTAAAACTTGTGTTACTGACATGTATCACAAGAACTCAGTTGATCATGCCATATCGATAGGGGAAGAGAAAGGTGGGCGGTTTTGTTTTTAATGTACACTGTAGGAGGATCTAGAAAAAGTCCTCGCCCTGAGTACCTACAGAACAAAACTCAAGTGAATGATCTCAGATTTATTGATTTCAGAAGCGAAAATTCAATGATAATGCTTACATGTATGGGGAAAATATGCAATATGCTTTAATGACAAGATAAGAAATCTCTACTAGGCTGCTATAGCAAATCACTTAAGAAGGCTACAGATACTTCAATGCACATGAAATTCATGGTTACCATGGCTGCTGAAGAAAAGATGTGTAAGCTGATGGAGCTTGTGCTTCCATAGCACCCAAAGTATCCCCGTGGTAGGAACCATTTAAAGCAAGGACCTAGAGAGGATTCAATTAAAAATACATATATCAAAAGAAGAAGAAACATGGAGCGAGAATTCCACATCCCATTATTGCTTCATCCATATTAGTATTTACAACAAAATGGTAAGATGAACTATAAATACAGGTTTTCCTTTAAAAACTCTATTTCAAGATTGGTAGTTCACTGAGAACGCGTGAATAGCGTGGCGGTAAGCCACCTAGTCATGGGACTGCTAACCAGGGTTCGATCCCTGGGTGCCACCAAAAAAGGTCCTTGCTGAGATAACTGCTTTCAGAGTCATACATGACAAGCATCCTGGGCAGTCAGTGTTCAGGCCTTTCTCTAAGTTCAAAGCCTTGTGGGACACCTCTCCCAAGAGTCGAGTTTAATATGGGCAGTTCACTGTGATCAAATGAAAATGGTAGTGGATAAGAAAAAAACAGAACACTGCACAGAAATTAGCTTCCTCGTTGAGCTGGAGGTGTAACTACTTCATGATACTTTGGGTTTTACTCCATATTTCATTCTTTTGGAGTTCTGGTTCTACTGACCTGATTTTCCTGATACAAAATATCTGCCAGTGTGGATGGGTAGATGATCACAACATTCACTATGTTTTATGAGAGCTATATCTAAGCCATGCCGATGACCACAGCATAGATGAAAAGTCTACTAGACAAGGCAAGTGATGAGGTATTGCAAAATCAGGAGATGTAAAGGAGCAGCTCAGATACAACAGTTTCTAATGCCTTGCAAGAACTCGACAGGAGGATAAGCAGGAAGAAGAGGTCACTAAATCAGAGTTAAAGCATCTAGAGGGGTGAAAACTGCTGGCCCTACAGCTGTCCAGGAATGTAGCCATGTCGCTGGAAAACTCTGCTTTCTGGTGGGCCTAGACGCTGGCCCTGATAGCTGTAATGGTCAAACCATCAACTACTGCAGTCTGCATTCACCATGTCCATCCATGATCTTCCATGAACACTTAAATAGACTTGTATCAGATCAGCACAGAGGAATGGAAGGACAACATCAGCATTACAGATTGTCGAGATCAGCAAGGATGGCATAAGAGTTGGGAGGGGAATGGGGCAGAGGGAGCGACACTGAGCCAGGGAGGAAGAAGACAGAATGCATGTAGGGGTCCAACAGGTATGGGTAAATAAGGAAAATTGATGCCTGTACTATTCTACAGTGGTGATTTGCCAAGTGGAAAATTTGGGCACTGTGTTACAAAAAGGGTTCATTCCCAAACAATTTACTCGACACTAAATGCATTTCCTAACTCAATCAAAAGGTCAATTTAGCATGCATTACACACTTAGACTGATGCTGCGCTCTGGTCAATGCACACATTCATCATGCCAAATAATAAACAAAATAACCAATTCCACACCATTGATCATTGCGTAGAAAATAAAATGAATTAAACATGAAATCCATACAAACATGTGCAAAAAATCTATTTTGTTCATTTGTCACTAAAAAATATACAAAATAACTGGTGGTTTACAAAATGTATTGCCAAATTCGAGTAGCTGGATGATTACTGAAGTTACTATGCAGATATTGCCCAGCATTCAACTAAAAGCATAAGAAACAACAGTGCATCAAGTCATCAATACATATACAAATCATGTTGATTCAACATCTATGGATTATAGGGAAAATTCATTTTTTTTCTTGCAGTGAACTTTAATATAGTTGAAAAAACTTAGATTGACAAAGATATTCAATATAACCAGAACAGACCTTAAACTGAACACTTCCTTCACTTCTGATATCTTTTTCGCTGTCCACTATAATCCCATGATCACATGCATATTTACGAAATGCCATCTTCAAAGCAATTTCAATTGCAGTAGATCCATTGTCTGAAAAATAAACTCGAGAAGCCCAATCTGACCAACAAGAGAAGAGAAGATGTGTCTAATGAATTAAGTGTTTCTCAACAACGTGACTTGCATAGTAACATAAAAGTAACAATAAACAACAGCTGTACTTAGAACTTGTCAGTGATAATAATAATGCAAAAATCATAGTGAGTTGAGCACATACCTTTACCAACACCGCCAAGCAAAAGTTCTGCACAACGAAGAGCAGGCTCATGAACATTCTCTGGAAACATCACATGACCATACCTTGCAGCAGCATAACCCATATCTCTTGCAAGTTCAATCTAATGAGCAAAGAGAAGTTTAGGCTACAAAAATTGCCTGTCAAGTTCAACATACAAAGTTTTAGAAATAAAACACTACTAACAATAGTTCCCTTAGCAAACTGAGAAGACAAGAAATTTCACAGATGATGGAAGATGTGTAGACAATAATAACCTGTAAGTTAGAATCAGGTCCTTGTGTCCACCAACTAGCACATGCATCAAACTGGGGAACAATCTTTTTGTCTTTAACCTGCACCAAAAGAATGAGCTTGGCAAACCTATTAGACTTTCATCATAATTTTCCTTTATAACAAATAGTCCTAGATGCTTGGCTAACCTTGTATGCTGAGAAATTCTCACCAAAACGTGAATCAATAACTGTAACAGAATCTACAGGTACAAGATCATGCTGAGTGAAAGGCCACCACAACAAATCCTTTGATTTTTTCTGCATACTGTTTAGCCTTTGAATTCTTCTTGAATGAAAATATTGCAGACTATCTTTAAGTGAACTAAAAGCAGAGGATGACTCAGAAAACCAATCAGTTAGGTCATTTTTGGAATCCTCTGGAATTGGTGGCAGGACATGCACAGGTACCCTAAATAACAGAAATAGCACACATCAGTCATATATTGAAATATAGCAACATTACAAGCAAGTTGCAATAGGTTTATCATAAATCCAAATGAAAGACTGAAATAATTATTAACAGGATAATATACTTAAAATAAAAGAGATGCTTCTATGCTCCTGCACACCTCCAGAATGATTTGACCAAGAATAGAAAGGCATTAATCACCTCTTTCTCAAGTAAGAAAGCAGGAATCTGTCATTTGACAAGCCACGATCTTCCAAAATAACTGAACCCACATCATATCCTCTGAGCAACAGAGTTTCGTAGGCAGATAAAGTGGATGAAATACCACCTAGACGACCATCTCCAACAAGAACTGCAGGTAACCTGGAGGACCTGTTAAGAGTTGTATGTGATCAATTACACCAGAAAGTAAAGCAAACCAGCATGTAGAGATGAAGTTTAACTTTGACATATTAGAAGGTTCTCCATAAATCGTTCTAAGAAATTCAAGGTATCTACAGTACTTTAATGCATGATAAGAAATATTAGGTGGCATTGCCAGTTCACCACAGGTGATAACTTCTGAACGAATAAAACATTTATTAAAAAAGTGACTAGTGGATATGCCACTGTGTACAGCAGTGTAAATTGAACGTATAAATTGATGTAGGGCATGAATATTTACTCAGCTCATGCATATCAACTACTCAAATGAAAAATACTAACATGTACAAAACATAAAACCTCGCAAAATCTTAAAACAACAGATTGCTCACCACAATTTAGCATAGCTATATGTTCATTCACAATTTGCACGTTACTCTCTTACAGAACATGACTAAAATTGCGATTTCCATGTAAGAGGCTGATAAAATTTCCTATGTAAGGAGTTATACAGCGCATGCGTCGCATCAATTCGCTCAACCAAGCAAATGCCACTGAATGAATAATATGCAAGAAGCACAACATGCTAAAGTAACCAAACGTACCCAATTTAATTTCTACTTGAACCTACACATTCAAGTACTCGAATTCACTAGGACTAGCCAAAGAATTCACTAGGACTAGCCAAAAATGAACAATGAAGAATGACATAAATCAGAAGCTGAACCGCGCGCACCGATAGAGATCACATTGGAGCGTGCCGGAAGGGCCAGGGCTGGCGACGCCGCCGGCCGTCTCGAGCACCTTCCACACCTCCCCATCCCCGTCCGCCAGCCACCGGTCCACGAGCCACCTGACCTCCTCGTCCTCCACCGGCATCCCCTCCCTCTCTGCCGCCAGGTGCGGCGACACGGGCTCCCGCCACGCGTACACCGTCCTGCACACGAGCGCCTTCTCCTCCACCGCCGCTACCTCTCCCTCCCCCTCACCGCCGTAGTTGAAGACCGCGTCCTGGCGCTCGGGGAGGGGATCCACGGCGGGGGAAGGGAAGAGGGTGTGGTTGGAGGCGACGAGGCGGGTGGCGCCGCCGCCGGCGAGGGGGAGGCGGCGGAGGAGCGCGGGGGCCCTGTGGAAGACGAAGCGCGCGTCGGAATCATCGGGGAAGCCGGTCTGGAGCGGCTTGAGGTAGGAGACAGTGGAAGGGGAAGGGGAGGCGAGCAGGGAGGCGACGAGGCCCGTGGAGACGAGCGTCTTGCCGACGCCCGTGTTGGCTCCGAATACGGCGAAGGCCGGCGAGGTGAGGGGCACGGCGGCTGCGGCGGCGGCGGAGGAGGAGGTGGAGTGACGGCGAGCGTGGCGGAGGAGACGGCGGAGCATGGCGACGGGGTGTTGGGTTTTGGACGGGGTAAATGGCCGGGGGTAAATGAGTAATAATCGCCTAATCGGTTGATGTAGTGTTGTTAAGTGAATGATAAGATTCGGTTTAGCTGCATAAAAAGCTTATTAAAAGGGGTATAGCACGTGGCTTTCGGCCTGTTTGGAGATTCTGGCTGTTGCAGCTTTTTTTATAATTTTTAGCTGCCAGAGACTTCACCAAACAGTATAGATTTTTACCCAGATTCTGAGAAGCTGTAGTTGTAGAATCTAAACAATGAAGATTTTGAAAAGCTGTAGTTGTAGAATCCAAAAGATGAACTAGAAGCGAGAAGTTGGGTTTTCTAGATTCTCATCAGCTAGCTTCTCACCAGCTATTTTTCATATTCTTAAGCTCTCCAAATAGGGCCTTTGTTAGGGATGGGCACATGACGCCTTTGCTACTAGGGATGGCAATGGGCAAATCCACGCCTGACCCGGCGCCTAACGTTGCTCGCCCGAACCCTACCCGATAGGGTTAGTGGACAAAACTTCATACCCGTACCCATGCCCGACAGGTACGGGTATGCCCGATGTGTATCCAATGGGCATACCTACTCCGCTCGTCGGTGACCTCGTTCCCTACGCTCGTCGCTTCACTGCCTCCACTGTGCGACGGGTTTGAGGCATGTGTGACTAGCGACCGCGTCGGTGAGAAGGGAGCGGAGTGGCGACAACAGTGTGATGGAAGAGCAGTGGCGTTCTCTCGCCAGATCTAGCAATAGTGGCCACTAGATCTAGTCAGGTGAGCGACGGCGGCGATGAAGACGACGGTCATGCGCGATGGAGACGATGAAGCTGTTGTTGCTTACCATCGTGGCTGCCGCCCCTACCTGCATGCGCCACCACTGCTGCTTGTTTCCCTGTCGTCGCCCCCACCTGCATGCACCGCCACCACTTGTTCCCGCACCACTGCCCTCGCCTACATGAGTCGCCGCCACCGCATGTTCCCCTGTCGCCGTCCCTGCCTACATGCATCGCCACCGCCGCTTGTTCCCCTGCTGNCCCCCCCCCCCCCGCCTGCATGCATCGCCGCCGCTTGTTCCCTTACCACTGTTGCCGGACTAGGGAGAGAGGCAGCTGGGAGAGGTGGGGTGGAGATTATCTTTGGGTATCAGGCGGGCATACCCACGGGTAAAATATTACACCCATGCCCGTGTCCATCGTGTCGGGTAACTGCAGGTACCCGAACGCGTGGGCAAAATTGCCATCCCTATTTGCTACCGAGCGACAAAGTGGAGTAGATATGGTAAATTTTCCTGCGGCATATCATGGCGTCGTGATTTTAGACATTTTCAAAATATAATTATTTTACTTCTAGACACCACTCCATTAAAATACTAATTTTTATTGAATAGTGAGAGAGAAATAGCTGAATGAACACAATGTCAGCCGCAACCCAACGAAAACCCTCAAACTCTCAGTTGGCTGGAGGTAGAAGATGATGAATAGTGAATTCGCCCGGTGTTCGACTCGGGAATTCTTTTGGCGTTGCATAGAACGTGCAGTATTTTCTGGTTTATCTTCAACTTAAATAGCAAATTTACATGCAGACTCAAAACAAACGGAAAAACAAAAAAACTAGAGAGAACCGTTGAGGTCTCCGCCATGCGCGCCACCACTCCATGTGACGTGCGCCATCCCCCACGTCGAAGTCTTGGCGCGCCGATTACTCCTACAGACTCGCTCTGCCCTTTAACATGGCTAGAGCACGACGCCCACACTGCACGCAGGCAGATGTGTTCAACAGACACAAAACAATGCAACAAAATGAAACGCTACAGTTAGCTTCCTAAGATACAGAACTGTTGTCAGCATAGGATTACATCCGACAAATCTCCCCCTAATCCTGATGCCGACTAACAACCTCGACGATGCCCGCTTAGAGCGCAGATCACATAACTTGTTTCGTCCCAATGGCTTCGTCAGGATATCTGCAACTTGCTCATCCGAACGAACAAACTCCACCTCAATTTTCTTCTCCTCTATGCACTGTCTGATGAAATGATACCTTGTATCGATATGTTTGCTTCGATCATGAAACACCGGATTCTTGCACAGGGATATGGCAGATTTGTTGTCCATCTTGAGGAGAGTTTTCTTCAGATCTTCCCCGGTGATCTCAGCTAGCAAACGAGCCAGCCAAATCCCCAGACACGCTGCGCTTGTGGCAGCAATATACTCTACTTCGCAGGAGGAGAGTGCGACCACCTTTTGCTTCTGAGATTGCCAGGCAACTGGGCTTGATCCCAGAAAGAACATCACCCTGGATGTGCTCTTCCGGTCATCCGTGTCTCTGGCCAAGTCACTATCTGAAAACCCCACCAATGGTGCCCTTTTCTCCCCTGAATTAACAAAACAACAACCATAGCTCAACGTACCGGCGATATAGCGCAGGATGTGCTTTACTGCTGCTAGATGATCATCTCGCAGGGACTCCATGAATCGGCTGACGAACCCAACCGCGTAAGCGATATCTGGCCGGGTGTGAACAAGGTATCGAAGGCTTCCCATGATGCTGCGATACTGTGTGACATCAACTGGAGCTCTGTCACTTTGTTTGCTCAATTTCAGCCGATTCTCCATAGGAACGCAAGCTAAGTTGCATTCTGCCATCCCTCCAATCTTCAGTATCTTCTGCGCGTACGCCGTTTGATTAATAGTTATGCCATGTTTGTCTTGATGTACCTCGATGCCGAGGTAATAGCTGAGTAACCTAAGGTCACTCATCCGGAACAGAGAGTGCATCTCCTCCTTGAACCTCCGGATTTCTGTGTCACGGGCTCCGGTGATGATGAGGTCATCGACGTAGACGCCCACGATCAGCCGCTCGTCCCCTTCGCTTTGAGTGTACACAGCATGTTCGGTTGAGCTCCGTTTGAAACCGAGCTGATGTAAGCTAGCATCCAGCTTTGCGTTCCAAGCCCACGGAGCTTGACGAAGTCCGTAGAGCGCGCGGTTCAAACGCAACACTTGATGTGGGTGTTCATCAGTGAAACCAGGCGGCTGTGAGACGAACACTTCTTCTTCAAGCTCTCCGTTCAGAAATGCCGACTTGACGTCCATGTGGTGGACGGACCAGCTCGCGTGTACAGCAACAGCAAGGAGCAGTCGTATCGATTCCATCCTTGCGACAGGGGCAAAGACCTCAGCAAAATCGATTCCCTGCCACTGAACATATCCTTTGGCTACTAGCCACGCCTTGTACTTGACCACCTCGCCCATCTCGGTTTTCTTCAACTTGAAAACCCACTTGAGTCTGATGGTTCGCTTGCCAGCGAGAAGATTAGCAAGTGTCCAGGTGTTGTTCTCCTTGATAGAAGCCAACTCCTCCCGCATAGCCTGGCGCCATCGCTCGTCTTGTTCAGCTTCCGCCAGAGAGCTTGGTTCGTCGGCAGCAGCCAAATGCAGCTCCTCCAGGTCGAGGTCAGTTGGCGATGAGGTGTCCAATATGTTGGACATTGTCCTAAACCGCCGCGGCGCGCCGAAATCATCATCAATGTCCGGGTCGGCGGTAGGGGGTGAGACGAACTCAACGGTAGGAGCCGCTGGTGTCGCCGCGGGAGTCGACTCAGGGGTCACTGTCGGTGACACCGCGAGAGTTGAGGGGCCAGAAAACGAGCTTGGCGACTTTGTCTCGGCCTCATAGTGGACGACGAACGACTCATTGTGGGAACCGGTTGCTGATTCACCAGGTCGTCCCCAGCCCCACTTCGCCATTTCGTCAAACACGGCGTCGCATGTGATGCAAATTCGCTTGGTGAAGGGGTCGTATGCACGATACGCCTTGGATCCTGGCTCATAGCCGAGAAACACCATGGCCTTGCTGCGGTCGTTGAGTTTCTTCAGATGTGGTTTCACATTCTTGACGTAGATGATGCAGCCGAAGGTTCTGAAGAAATGCACGGCACGGCAGGTGTTCGACCGTGCCATGCCTCAAACGGAGTCTTGTCCCGAACGCTCTTGGTAGAAGACCGGTTGAGGATGAACACAGCCGTGGTTACGACCTCCCCCCAGAACTCGCCCGGCATGTCCTTAGCCTTCATCATGCAGCGTGCCATCGCGACAATCGTCTGGTTGCGACGCTCGACGATGCCATTTTGCTGCGGAGAGTAGGGCGCCGTCAGGTGGCGTGCCACGCCTTCGTTGGCGCAATACAGGCCAAACTCCACCGAGGTGAACTCGCCTTCATGATCCGTTCGGAGAACGTGAAGTTTGCATCCAGTTTCGACCTCGACGCCGGCCTTGAAACGCTTGAGAGTCGCCGGTGTGTCACTCTTAGCCGCCAACAGAAATAGCCACATATAGCGGGTCAAGTCATCAATTAGCAATAGGAAATATTTTTTACCCCCGTGAGTTGATGGCGAGATGGGTCCGCAAATGTCGCCATGTACGAGGTCAAGCTGCTCCCCTGCCCGGTACGCCGCCGCGGCAGGGAACGGGGTTCGCCGCTGCTTGCCAACAAGGCAGCCATCACAGACTTGGTTTACGCGTTCCAGTTCCGGCATCCCACGGACGAGACCACGTTGCGCCAGTGAGCGGAGGGAGTCGAAGTTGAGGTGTCCGAACCTGGCGTGCCAAGTCCAAGCTACCTCAGTGCCATTCGCTGCAAGGCACACAGGCTGCGCGATGTCGACTTGAAGGACGTACAGTCGTCCAACGCCCCGGCGAACCCGGCAGAGCAGCCGGCGTTGCGGGTCGGGCAGTGTGAGGACGTCGTCCTCTATGACAGTCTTGCAGCTTGACTCGTCCAGTTGGCCGAGCCTGACCATGTTGCTCCGGTGGCAAGGAATGTAATACACGCCTGTTAGGGCGCAGTGGTCGCCATTTTTGCAGGCGAAAAGCACGGTGCCACGGCCCTCGATGCGGACCCGCGACGCGTCGCCGAATTTGATGAAGCCGCGCACGGATGTGTCGAGCTCGGAGAAGGCGCTGCGCGCGCCCGTCATGTGGTTTGAGGCCCCCGTGTCTAGAATCCATTCCGGATCAGCTGGTTCTCCTTCTTCTCGCAGAGAGGCGAGTGCGTGCTCCTCGTTCAAGGTGATTTCGCCGTCGCCGAGGTCCTGCTCAGGGACTGGAGAGAGCTCGCACACCTGCGCCATTAACAGGGTTGGCTCCTCCTCTCCGTCGGCCTGCTGTGGCTCTACAACAAGAAGGTTAGCCTGGGCCAGCTTCTCGCGATCGCGTTTAGCCTTCCGGCAGTACTTGGCCTAGTGGCCCAGCTTGCTGCAATAGCGGCATTTGTCCTTGGTGATGTTGCGTCCTTGCGTCTGAGATGGCCCGGACTTCGTGTCGCCTCCATTGCCGTCACGCCCGCGCCCGCCACAACCTTGCTGGCGAGAACCTGACGCGCTCCTCCCAATGCCAGCATCGTGTGAGGATTGTCCACCGTCCTTGTTTGCCCGCTTGGCGCCCTCCTTCTCGCTGAACAGCACTTGGCCCGCGTCCTCCCCGTCGGAATCAGGGTGGTCATCAACGGTGAGGAGCCGGCCAGTAAGGTCCTCGATGGAGAGAGTAGTCAAGTCAATCAAAGTTTCAATGGACAGAGACATCTGGCGATACCTGCGGGGCACGACACGGAGCAGCTTGTGCACGAACTTCTCCTCGGACACGTCCTCACCAAAGGAGGCGGAGGTCGCTGACAACCCCCTGGAGCCGCAAGCTGGATTCAAAATTTTGTAGAAGCTTCTGTGCTCGTGACTGCTTCACTCGATCTGCGCCCACTCGCATGGACTTGAGCACGTCCCAGGAGTCCTTGGCATTGTCTTTCTCAACGAGTGGCCAGAGCATCTCAGCCGGCACGGCTCGGAGAATCGCCGAAAGTGCCTGGCAATCTTCGTGGAACGGCACGTCACCTGTGCCGACGGCTTCCCACAGGCCTTGAGCCTGCAGATTCACTCGCATCAACACCGCCCAATCGGAGTAATTGGAACGAGTGAGCGTGGGGTAGGTGACGGATCCTCCCTCCTTGACAAACCGCTGCACAACAAGTTGCCGCCCACGGTTCCGCGGAGGGGACGGCGATTGCCGTCGACCACGCCGGTGTGGTGTGTGGGACTGCCCACCAACAGGAGCCGACATGGCTCTGATACCAAATGTCAGCCGCAACCCAACGAAAACCCTCAAACTCTCAATTGGCTGGAGGTAGAAGATGATGAATAGTGAATCCGCCAGGTGTTCGACTCGGGAATTCTTTTGGCGCTGCGTAGAACGTGCAGCATTTTCTAGTTTATCTTCAACTTAAATAGCAAATTTACATGCAGACTCAAAACAAATGGAAAAACGAAAAAATTGGAGAGAACCGCTGAGGTCTCTGCCATGCGCGCCACCACTCCATGTGACGTGCGCCATCCCCCACGTCGAAGTCTTGGTGCACCGAATACTCCTACAGACTCGCTCTGCCCTTTAACATGGCTAGAGCACGACGCCCACACTACACGCAGGTAGATGTGTTCAACAGACACGAAACAATGCAACAAAATGAAACGCTACAGTTAGCTTCCTAAGATACAGAACTGTTGTCAGCACAGGATTACATCCGACACACAAATACCTCTGATCCCGGTTGTCATATTCTTCTTCCCCGTACCTCTCCTATTTTATGACAACGACATCTTTAGGCGATGGTGCCAGCGGTGAAGCCTGCCATCACGTGTCGTGGAGGCTGAGCTGCAGAACGTGCTAGGGCGAAATGCGGAGCTAGGCGAGAAGCTCTGCCAGATAAGCGTGGAAGGGCAGACATGGCTGTACATCGCCAAGAGCCATGAGGCTGCCGCTCCCGGGCTTCACCCCACACTCAACAAGCTCTTGCAGGGCTTGTTCACTTTGTGTCAATTTCAACCTTATTAAATTTTGAAAATATCAAATTTTGACAAGTTTTGGTGTTGTTAAATTTTGAAAGCGTTGAATTTATTTAGTTTGATTTTTTTAAAAAAAATTATAATATTTTTATGAGATGAGAATTTTGGAACTACCAAAATTTGGTAGGATGAAAAATTACCCATGGGTTACCTATGGAGCCCCGAAGTACACAATACATAGAAGGTGGCCCATTAAAAAAAATAATCCGTAGCTTAGCTAGTCCAGTTCGGTGGACACCAAAATAGCTCCAGCCATAGTAAAGCCCATCATAAAGAAGGCCACATCTAGCCCAGTTGGCAGCCCAATTCGATGGATGTGTACAGCAAAGAAAACCCTAGATGAAGTCACGAGCCGATGATTTGATCGATTCCCCAAATCAGCGATCTCAGCAAGAGGCCGTGCGTCGCCAGCCGTCAACGTCGTCGCCAACGGGAGGTCGCGCGCCGCCAACCACCGTCGCTCCTCACTCCACAACCCTTTCACAAGCTCAACACTAGCAGCAGCCATCGCCGCAGCTAGGTCGCCATGCCGCCTCGCTGCTTCGCGCTTGTCGTCTCGTCTCCTCATAGGTCCTCTCCCAGGCGTTACCCTGCCGCGACTTGACGGCAGCCGTTGACGTCCCAAGCCAACGCCGGCCTAGCCACCGCCGCCCCCAGCCAGTGCTGCGTTGTCACCGTTCGTAGCTGACGCTGGTGGCCGGCCCCGCCATCGTGGCCCCTAGCCAACACTGCATCGTTGCCGTCCCTAACCGGCCCCGCGATCGCCGTCCCCAACCAGCCCTGCCATTGCCGTCCCCAACCGTTGCTCCATCGTCACCGTCCCTAGCCGACACCGCCCACATCTGTCCCTAGCCGGGTGCTGCAGGGCCCCGCTCACCCGACAGGTCCCCTGCGGGGGCAGGGGGCGGGTGGGGTTTTCCACCCGGCTAGCAATGCGGGGGCTGGGGCCGAGGGATAAATGCGGGGAGCAGGGGCGGGGCCGTTCTTACCCAACCCGGCCCCACCGCGCCCCGTTGCCACCCTTAGTTGTTGACTTATTGTATATGTATCATAGCAGATCAGAGTTGCTTGATGAGGATCAACAAGAAGGATACGTTTGTGGCTCACAATATTAGTGTGCTATGCGTGTGTATCCATGGCCTTCTTAGCAAAAGAGTACATAACATTTGCATGAAGCATGAAGAGGGTGCTAAGATATCAGCCTACCACCATTATATATCTCTGAGCTAGTAGGAGCCTAGCTACCAGGCCAACGTACGTTATTGCCATATATCATTCAGCCAGTAAACCTCATGTCAGGATTTATTTTGCAAGGACTATCTGAGCCGCTAGAAGTTGATGTGTTTAAAATGAGGTGCTGGAGTAGAACAAAAATAATCACGGAACACAACATGCTGTTGAGATAAAGTTAGGAAGTGGAAATTACTGATGATGTACTGGGTTAACTGATATTGAAAGAGAGCATCCCGCTTAATCTAGAGATCAGTTAGCCAGACTTCTCTAAAAAAAAAGAAATCAAATGTACAAAGAGCGAAAGTGACTGATGTCTTGCTTGGTGATAATAACACCAAGTATTACCATATGGTCACAAATGATAAACATAGAAAAAAACACATCTTTTTCCTTTAACAGGATGAGGGAAAGATTGAAGGCAATGTAGTGCTGAAATCATATATTACTAATTTCCAAAAAAAAAAACTTTTTGGACCACCTAAGAATACTTTCATCACTTTAGTTGAGTCTAGAGTTGAAGATATATCTTACCGCGCCTTTCTTAAAGGTGGAGGTTCGAAGAGCTATGTTTGTGATGAAACACAATAAGGCCCCTGTACCTTATGATTTTCTAGCAGAGTATTATCAAAAGTCGCAGGATATCATCAAAGATGATTTGATGAATCTATTCAAGCAACTCCATGTGGATGATTTACCTTTGTTTACCCTCAACTTTGGGGTTATTACTCTCCTCCCAAAAGTTTAAGAGGCAAACTGAATACATCAATACAGACCAACAATTTGTCTGTTGAATATTAGCTTCAAAATTTTCACCAAGGTCGAAACAAATATAATCAATTTTGTTTGTTGACCATGTAGTGAGCCCTTCACAAGTAGCCTTCGTGTAAGGACCAGATATCCTTGAGGAAGTCATCATATTACATGAAAGGATGCATGAATTACATTGTAAGAAATTGAATGGGGTGATATTCGAAGTAAGGCTTATGACAAAGTCAAGTGGCCTTTCCTGTTGCTCTACTCATGAAAGGTTTTTCACCTAAGTGGATTTCTTGTGTGGAGCCTTTGATTTCAGGAGAAAGCTTGTAATCTGAAGCTATTGCTTTATTCTTTTGAGCAATTATCAGGTCTCAGAATAAATTTCCATAAAAGTGAACGATATTATTTTGGTGAAGGTAAAGCTTTTGAGAATCAATACTCTAGGCTCTTTGGATGCTCCATAGACCAATTTCCTTTTAGATATTTGGGTACTCCTATACATTATAGAGGGCTAAGAGAATGCAAACTAGAAAGAAGTGGTGGAACGCTTTGAGAAAAGACTAAGGAGCTAAAAAGAAAAACTCCTACCCACCAGAGGATGACTAACACCGATTAATTCAGTGTTTAGCATCCTCCCTATGTACAAGCTATCTTTCTTTGCCATACCAAAGGAGATACTTAAGAAACTTGATTACTTCTGCTCTAGGTTTTATTGGCAGAGTGATGGCCAGAAGAAAAGGTATCACCTTGCTAATTGGACATAATGTGCTGACCCAAAGAACAAGGGGGACTAGGAATTTATGATCTGGACATTAAGAAAATAGCTTTACTTAGCAAGTGACTATTTAAGTTGCTTACTACAGATATATTTGGCAACAAATGATCCGTAATAAATAATTGGGAGATAAGCCACTTTTGCAAGCTCGGTGAAAAGCTGGAGACTCATGTTTTTGGGCTAGCCTGATGAAGGTAAGACGATATTTTCTTTATGTTGGATCCTTCGTGATCAAAGATAGCACCCAAATTAAGTTTTGGAAAAATAAATGCTAGGGAAATGCAACCCTCATGGTTCAGTATCCTTGCTTATACCATATTGTTAGACATAAACAAGTTACCATCGCACAAGTCCTCCAAACTTTTCATGGAGAAGAGGCATAATAAGATCAAAATTAGTGGAGTGGAATAATTTAATGCCATACATCACTAATGTACAACTAAGTCAGGAACAAGATGAATTTCGATGGAACTTGTCACAGACTGATTTTTGTATCCAGGATTTCATAAATTATTTTTAGAATTTATATTAAAGTGTACATTAATTTACAAGTGAAGTAAATATGGGAAATCAAATTTCCTTTAGTAAATTGTGTCTTGGAGTATTTTTATTAAATTCTCCAGGATTAATTACACTGTCTGGAATTTTTTTTGGATTTTTCAGAGCTCGAAGTAATTTTAATAATGCAAACATCATTTTAACAATTAATTTAAATGAATAGATCACTTCCAAAGCTCTGGGCCGTCTCCAGCCATTCCCTACTCTTCGTGTCGGCTCTGGCCTATTTCTGCAGCCTGCTTCCCCCTCTTCCCGTATCCTAGCTCTTCTTCGCCTCCTCCTTTCAGTCCAATAGCCATCCAGCCCAGCCAGTTGAGCAGCTAAGCCAAGCTCGCCATCCGTGTCTTTCTCTCGCCTACGGACCAGGGGCCCACCTGTCAGCTTCTTCTTCCTCCTCCGGACGGACGGAGTCCTACCGCTGCCACCTGCTTCGCGAAATCCGGTCTCCTCGTTGCATCTCATCCAAAATTAGTTGAGGGGTTTTGATGCCCTAGATCTCCTCTTCCTCTCCTCTCAAAAATCCCGAGAATCCCACGTAGAATCTCCGCCGTTCAAGCCCGCAAAGCTCGGGATAAATCCTAGCTTTCCGCCGCCTTTAGTCGTCATGTCCATGTCGATCTCCTCCTCCTCGGTCTATATAAAGGATGCCCAAGGACTCCTCTTCCGTTTCCAACCCTAGCCCAAGCTCGCTGCATGCTCTAGCTCTGTCGTGCCGCTTGTCTCCAGCCGTGTCGTGCCTCCGTCACGGTCGTCGTCGCTCTACGCCGGTTCCACCTTCAGTATCGTAGCAACGAAAGGAACCTCGGCCGCCACCTTGCCTTCACCGCAAGCCGTCGGAGCTCCGTCGTCGCCGTCCACCCGAACAGCGACGCCACTTGGAGCTCATCGTCGGCCATTCCCTTCGCTGTTTCTCGACAAGTTTGCGCTGGTGAGCTTCGCCTCATCTTCCTCTATCTCCCGATGCCCTCGCCTACCTACGCCATGTTCTCCGGCGACCATCGGTTCCCAAGCTGCTTGCCGCCAGCGTGTCCACGTCATTGCCCAGTCAGCCGCCACATCGACGTTTTTATCTGCGTGGCAGTCACCCAGTCAACCTTAAATCAAATCGATCCGGGCCATCAGATCTCAGTAAACAGCAGTCAACCAAATCCTAACCGTCAATCTTGGTGGACAGTTGTACTTTCTCGGTGGACCGAGTCTATGGTGAACTCGATCCTTCATCTCAATGATTTAGGTGGGCCCCACCTAATCATTGACTTTGGTCTCCTTTGTCCAGGGCTGATGTCATAAAATTCCTTTTCTAGTTCAGAAATAATTAATAATGATGTAATAAATCTACTTAATCATGTTAAATAAGTTTTAATTGGATTAAATCTTGTAAAATTCATAACTAATTCATACAAACTTAGAATGAGGTCGTTCAAGTCTCATAATCCATCTAAATTAAAGCTCTACATGTTTTTTTTATTTGGAGCTTCTTAGTCTTTTCCTTTTTTATTTGTAATCGTGTAGTTTTCAACGTTTCGGATGAACGCGTATTTGTCGGAAGAGTTTCAAAAGACTAGTTGAGGACTTTTCATTACAAGACAAGTCATGCAGATCCCCAAAATCCTTTTAGCATTTTGATTCTAGTTTTAAATTCTTAGTTTACTTAAAATGTGCATTTATTTTCTAATGTCATTGGGTAGTGTGAACGAATACTCCTTTGTATGGCCAATTTGTATTGATTACCTTATTTCTTGATACCTTGAAATATAATTTTACTATGTTAGACTTTATATATTGGTTCAGCTAGATGTTTAGTAGAAATGCTTGGCCATGCTTAGAAATATTAGTATCATTTTATGTGGGATAATTAATGATTTACTCCTGATTAATGATGGTTAATTAATGGTATCTCATGATGGTTGGCCATGTTTGGTTAATTAATATTCTAACTTAAACTTGACTAATGGTGGGTTGTGAGCACATGGTTGTGTTGGTCGTGCTTAATTATATAATAATTAAGGAATGATTTGTGAGCTATTGTTGTGAAGCATTTACCGTACTAACCACAAGCCAACGTGGACAACGATTAGATATGTTGTATGACATGTCCCAACAAGAGGCGCCATGGTGTGTTTGTTTTGGATGGCGGATTATAAGTCCATCGTGGTAGGTTATAAGTCCACATTATTGTTTTGGCTGCTAAGTAGTCACCCTGTCTAAGTAATTAGCCATCTCTAGCGAAGACAGATGTTTAGTGGGTGTCCATTCTGTTGGGCGTGTTATATGAAATGTTTTGTCACAATTTCACAAGTGGTAACATGTACAACATGGGCACATGATGGCATGATGATATGATGGAGAACTGTGTCTTGTAGTTAAATTTGCATACCTCTAGCCAGAGTAGAACAGTTCAAATAGCTGTGTTCACAGTTACGGGTGAGTCTAACAATGTTTTCCGTGATTAGTCTCACGCCGCTTATTAATTGCAATAATTTGGTAATTGATGATAACTGGTAGCTCCTGGAATGGAGTTAGATCTATGCAACTGGGATTGGTTGTTCAGAGTTGGTTTGGGACTGTGCAGCATCAGTGTGCTGTTAAGTGATTGGTTAATATTATTATTTAATTACTCTATTGTTTTACTACTCTGGAATGTTTGTTAAACGTTGCTTTTGCAAATGAGCCCTATGAGGCCTTCCTTTGTCATACCTTATGCATGTGCATATTTGATGTGTAGCTTGCGGAGCGTTCCATATACTCACCTTACAATAATCATCAACCTCAATTGAAGAAGGATTCTAAAGGAGAAAGCTTTTGGCCTATACCCTAGTTGAGCTACTTATGGGAGTGGAGTTGAAACCTCGCTAGTTTTTCTTTCCTCTGCTATTTCTTTGTGAGGATTAAGTATCTCTTTGTAAGTATTTAATGTTTATATTATGTTGGATCTATATACTAAATTTCAATTTGTTTATCTTGGCTAATTTTTGGATGAGGATTGAATGCATAAATTAGTTCGGAAATTACTAATGAATTTTCATGCGTGACAGAACTTGATCCCAAATGAAGAGTTTTCTATGAAATCCCATTATCTTGCTCTGGTACACTTTGATATTCCTAAAAAAATAAGGGTCTTTGAAAACTAAAAATGCCACTGAAAGTCAAAATTTTCTATTTGCGTCGTGAGGTGGTATTGACAAAGGATAACTTAGTCAAATGAAATTGACAACGCAGTAGAAATTGTTGTAAGAGGAGACAATTAGACATCTTTTCTTTGAATGCCGCATTGCACATTTTGTTTGGTCCATCGTACAGGACTTCCTCCACCGCATAGCTTAGGGCATAAGTTTTGAGGAACTAGTTGAATGGATTAAAAATGCTATGAAATCACTTATCTTGTTAGAGGCGTCTACCACATGTTGATCGCTTTGGTTATGCATGAATTATGTGGTTTTTGATAAAAAAAAGAAGTTATCTCCTCTCCTTTGCAGGCTATTTTTTTACTTATCCATTGGCTCCACACATGGGCTATTCTCCTAAAACTTGGTTCGTGGGACCTGGCGGACAGGTGGTCAAGGAGTTTTTTTTTATCTAGAGTTATGGGTGACGATCTAGTCATAGGATTGATGGTCCTTTAAACTCCTTGTGATCCTTTATTGCTTCTATTTGGGAATGTGTGATTTTGGCTGTGTGCATCTTCATTATGCAAAGGCCGGGAAATTTCTCAGAGCAATTGTATCACCTCAATGTAATTGATTGAGATCAATAAAAGCTTCTATTATCTAAAAAGTGTGTCAAATGAGGCATTGTAATATATCACAAAATGTCACACGAAATGCTGAGTAATAGAAGATCACATGGGACACTTCTCCAGCATTAGCGGACATATTCAATAAAAACCTCCTACAACCATAAGAGATATAACAAGGATGGTATATCAAGTAATAGACAAAAAAAAATCAAGTGTATGGGATACTAAAGCCTTATTTAAGTGTACATGACACTGCTGGAGAAACCCACTATAGTCCCGGTTCGTAACCGCCTTTAGTCCCGGTTCTCGAACCGGGACTACGAATGTGGGACTAAAGATCGGCATCTTTAGTCCCGGGTGAAATACCCGAGACTAAAGATCATCTTTAGTCCCGGTTGGTGTTACCAACCGGGACTAAAGATGGCTGCCACGTAGCTGCCTCGGCCATCTTTAGTCCCGGTTGGTGTTACCAACCGGGACTAATGATATTTTTTTTAAAAAAAAACATTTGCTGGTTCTGCCAGCTGTTTGTTTATATAGTATGCATATATCTGTATAAATACATATATATGCATAATATATATGTACATATAATATGCGTATATATGTAATATATGTATTTATATGTATATATATGCAATATGCATATATATATATATATATGTATAAATACATGTTTTACATATATATATATATATATATATATATATATATATATATATATATATATATATATATATATATATATATATATCCTACATATAAGCACTCAAGTAAATATATACTTTTATTATCGAAATATACTCACACACATAAGTACATGAATGCACATCTGAATATACATATATTACAATCTTTCGTTAATTATAATGTTCTATTGTATATTACGAAGAAAGCTAAGACATATTATCCATGGGGAGGATGATGAATAGCACTTGCATCGTAGTAGAATTCTCCCGCGGGATCAATTATTTGTTCATTGATAAATCCCATCAGTTGTTCTTGAACAGCCTTGATAAATTCTTCATTGGATAGGTTTTCCCTCATGTAAATAATCTATCATTCGAAAAAAAATTGAGATATAAGTATATGAAGTCAATAAGAAATCGGGACATAATGTATGAATAATTTTTATGTACTTCCAGATCCCTGTCATTGTTGATTTGCTGTACAAGTGTGTGAGTATATTCGCAGACGTAGTAGCCGCACAAGTTATTCCCCTTCTCCTGTTTTGCACACTTAAGGAGAAACGACGAGAGATTTAATGTACTAATTTTTTCTAGAAGCAATGAATGATTAAATAATTTTGGAGCATGTACTCACCGGAAACTTAAATCTCCTACCAAGATTTTCTTTCCAAACCCCGCGGACCAATGTACGGAACTTTGCCCATGCCCTATGTACAGTTGGAAGCTATGATTAAATACCGGAGATCTGCATAGTACCAATAGCGGTGTTCATAATTAATGACGGTTAAATAGATGGCATTACCTGTCTATCACTTCAAAAACCTTGGTGAAAGTAGACTCTGGTTTATCCATTGAGTCATAGACATGGACTTTGCAAAGTTCAAGGTCGAAGAGTAAAAGGACCCAGTGAAATTTGCAAATTGCGTCCGACGATATATATGTGACGTTATGAGTACGGGGAGGAAGTTGGTACAAATTTGAAAGACAGTTAAAACTCACTCTGTGTTGTATGGCAATAGTATGTAGGTCTTGTAATGCTGCTGCACCAGGAAATGAACAATATTGTCTTCTGTATCTTACTCAAAGTCCCGTATCATTACGTCATTGACTTTGCGAGGGTCCATGAATCCAATATTGAAAATCCCCTGCCTACGGCACGATTGAATCTCCATTCTACAAAAGACAAAGGAATTTGCATCGGTCTTATCGTCACATTCTAACCAGGGAATGATACATAGAAGAAGCTAAGGAACAAAATGAAGTTTGCTAAAACGATACTTACAAAACCCAGCAGCTGAGAATGGAGACGTCGAGAGCGTCTAGTTGGTATACATCGAACACATTCTCGAAGTTCATCCACAGAATATCATCTCCTTGGTAGTAGTCTGTGTTTCTTATCCTCGCTCCAAACATTATTCTACCTCTGGATGAATGTTCCATATACCATTGATGGAATCGATGCATTTGTGTTGAGAGACTGTTCACCTCGCCAGGCTTGACAAGCGGTTCACCGACTTTAAATTTGTATTTCAAGTCGGCTTCTGTCGCCATGATTATCGGTGTGTCTCCCACCAGTTGCGCCCTGCTCAGATCCGTCTCTTTCATCCATTGCCTCAGCTCCTCTTCACCGGATGGTAGCAACGGCTCAACCGATTGTTTCCGCTGCTTTCCGAGCTGAGGCACTTCTTTGGCCTTTGCTCTTTGTTTCTTGTACGACTTCGTCACCGACCTTTCATAATCGGAAAGTACAGCCCTCCTGACCAGTTCGCTCATCTTCTGGAAGAACTTCTTAGCAGCCGAATCTATTGGAATCTTCTTTGGTGGTTTCCGTGCCTCGAAGAACGCCTTCACTTCTGCTCGTACGACCTCCTCATTCTCCTCGAGAGTGCGGTCGTACGCCCTTTTCTTGAGAGCGGGGAGTTTTGGCTCGTCAAGTCTTGGCTTCTTTCTTGGTGGTGTGGACTTTGACGGCGCGGGACGAAGTGGGCACGACTTTTTAGGCCGTGCAGGCGGAGCAGACGGTGACGGTGCAGGCGGAGGAGCCGGTGCAGGCGAAGAAGAGGTTGCATGCGGAGGAGACTGCGGTGGAGGAGCCGGTGCAGGCGACGGATAGGTTTCAGGCGGAGGAGACTGCGGTGGAGGAGCCGGTGCAGGCGGAGGAGAAGGTGCAGGCGGAGGAGACGAAGGAGAAGACGCCGCTGCTCGCCCGGGAAACACGATGTGTCGCTTGCACCATAGTATAATGGCGTGGGCTGTGTCTCCTAGTTTCGTCTCCACGTCTCCTCCGGGGATGTCCAGCTCGAGATCGTATAAAAACTTTAGGTTTGTGAATTTCTTTTCCTTCATGCTTATTATTCTCTTTATGTTCGAGAAGTATCCAGACGGTACCTTGATGCTCTCCAGGCATTCAAACATACTTTCCTTCTCTTCCTTGCTCAGGGTGTAGCTTGCAGGACTCAAGTAATGGCTTCCTTTATCTTTCGGTTCTGGGTGAAGGTCTTCACGTTGTTGCATATGCTTGAGATCATTACGTGCTTCAAGTGTATCTTTCGACTTACCATATACACCTAGGAAGCCTAACAGGTTGACGCAAAGGTTCTTAGTGAGGTGCATCACGTCGATCGCGTGCCGGACGTCTAAGACTTCCCAATAGGGTAACTCCCAAAAAATAGACTTCTTCTTCCACATCGCCGCGTGACCATCTTCGCTCTCTATAGGTTGGCTGCCAGGTCCCTTTCTAAATACTACTTTCAGATCTTTCACCATAGCAAACACGGTTTTTCCGTTGCGATGTTTAGGCTTAGTACGGTGGTCTGCCTTCTGTTCGAAATGCTTGCCTTTTTTCCGTACAGGATGGGTAGCAACAAGGAATCGACGATGGCCCATGTAAACAACCTTCCTGCAGTGTTTCAGATACGTACTTTCAGTTTCATCCATGCAATGGGTGCAAGCCTTGTACCCCTTGTTTGACTGTTCTGATAGGTTGCTAAGTGCAGGCCAATCGTTAATGGTCACGAACAACAACGCTCGCAGGATAAATTGCTCCTATTTGTCCTCGTCCCACACGGAGACACCTTCTTTGTTCCACAACAGAAGAAGATCCTCAACCAGTGGTCTTAGGTACACATCAATGTCATTACCAGGTTGCTTTGGGCCTTGAATGATAATTGGCATCATGATGTACTTTCACTTCATGCATAGCCAAGGGGGAAGGTTGTAGATACACATGGTAACAGGCCAAGTGCTATGGCTGCTACTCATCTCTCCAAATGGATTCATTTCATCTGTACTTAAACCGAACCTTATGTTTCGGGCATCCTCTCCAAAGTCTGGAAATGTTCTATCGATGTTTCTCCACTGTGACCCGTCGGCAGGGTGTCGCAGCATCCCGTCTTGTTGACGTTCTTCTGCGTGCCAGCGCATCATGCTAGCATGCTCTTTGTTCCTGAACAAATGCTTGAGCCGTGGTATTATAGGGAAATACCACATCACCTTAGCAGGAACTCTCTTCTTCGAAGGCTGTCTGTCAACATCACCTGGATCATCTCGTCTAATCTTGTATCGTAGTGCTTTACAAACCGGGCATGCTTCTAGGTTCTCGTACTCCTCACCGCGATAGAGGATACAATCGTTCGGACATGCGTGTATCTTATGTACTTCTAGTCCTAGAGGGCATACCACCTTCTTAGCTTCGTACGTTGTTTCGAGCAACTCGTTTCCCTCCGGAAGAATGTTCCTGACGAGTTTCAATAACTCGTCAAATGCCTTGTCACTCACACCATTTTTTGCCTTCCATTGTAAGAATTCTAGCGTCGTACTCAATTTTTTGTGCCCCTGTTCGCAACCTGGGTACAACGAAGTTTTGTGGTCTGCTAACATACGGTCCAATTTTTGGACATCCTTCTCACTTTCGCAGCTGTCCTTTACGTCTCGCAACATTTGACCAAGATCATCTACAGCGACGTTATCTTGAACAGCTCCGTCCGCCTCGTCTTCCGGATTTTCGTCAAATCCACCGTATTGATGAGCCCAGCCCGAAATATTCTCGTCTTCTAATTCATCTTCTTCCATTGTAACCCCTAGCTCTCCGTGCGAAGTCCAACAATTATATCCAGGCATGAATCCAGACTCAAACAAGTGCGCATGAATAGTTCTTGATGATGAATACTCCTTTCGGTTACTGCACTTTTTGCATGGACAACACATGAAACCCTTGTACTTGTTAGCATTAGTCACCTTCAAAAAATAATGCACGCCTTCAATAAACTCTTTCGACCGTCGATCCGCGGTGTACATCCATTGTTGATCCATCTAGACATCAAATAGTCTAATGTTACTAACGAAATCCACATTCTCGAAACTAATTAAATAATCATACAAAAATTTAAAACATCATTATTCAAAGCGAAACTAATTTCTACAAAAGAGAATGGAGAAAATATTCTAATTTTGCCTAACATCATTATCCAAATTTTCTAATCTCAAAATCAACCTAATTTTGCCTAACATATTTTCTCCCTCATCATTTTGCATAAACATTTATGGAGAAAATATTTTATAGAAACAAAGCTATAAATGCAATATGCTAAGCATACATTATTAGAGAATGGATTTGCTAACCTTTTCGATCTCTTCGATTTGTATATTATCACCAAAACAAATTTATCAAAAATTTTGGCAGCACTTCCCTTCTTCCTCCTCCTCTTGGCAGCAATGGCTCGGGCTAGAGGAGGAAGAAGAAGTATAAAAAGGTGGATCACTATAGTCCCGGTTAATAACACTAACCGGAACTATAGATCTAAATTATCTTTAGTCCCGGTTTATACCACCAACAGGGACTAAAGTTAGGATCTTTAGTCCCAGTTGATTACACCAACCGGGACTAAAGATCCCCGCCCCCCTGACACCAGCCTGACATGGCCGGTGGGATCTTTAGTCCCGGTTTATACCATCAACCGGGACTAAAGTTATGATCTTTAGTCCCGGTTGATTACACCAACCAGGACTAAAGATCCCCGCCCCCTGACACCAGCCTGACAGGGCCGGTGGGTGTTTGAACCGGGACTAAAGATGATATTTAGTCCCGGTTGGTGTTACCAACTGGGACTAAAGATCATCGCGACCCGTTACCTTTTTTAACCGGGACTAAAGTTGATCTTTAGTCCCGGTTCATATTCAAACCGGGACTATTCCGGTTTTTCTAATTCCGACCAAAGATCAGTTCTTCAGTAGTGTGATACTAAAGCCACAGATTTATTGGTTTGCTATAAATGTAGGAGACTTAGGCACAATGTCCTTTCAATTGCCAGAATTGCTCCCCTTTTATCCATCTCCTCTTACCTTTAACTCTAGTAGTTGTTGTCGCCGCAACCAGCTCTATTACTGCTCCCACACATTGAGCTCTGTTGGCTGCCTAAACTCATTGATGTTCAATTCTATACCACAATTACTCATGAATGCTGGCCCGCCGCTGCACCACTCTTTGCCAGCACTATGCTTATGGATGTGTTCCCACTGCAGTTGCTTACTGGAGCTCTGCTCAGGACAAAAACTAGAGAAGGGAAAAGAAAGAAGATTGAGGAATGGGGATGATCTGGGGGCAAATTTATCGTTGCAACATGGCAAATGGGAGAGGATATCCACCTCTACTTGTTCATCAAGAATGGCAACATGTGATGGCAAGGGAGCTTACTGCACTTGAGCATAGTGGTTGTTGGAATCTTGTTCCATTGCCATCTTATGTTCGTCCTATCACGTGTAAGTGGATCTATAAGGTCAAGACTCACTCTGATGGAACTCTTGAATGTTATAAGGCTCATCTTGTAGCGTGTAGTTTTCAACAAGAGCATGGTCGTGGCTATAATGAGACTTTTGTTCCTGTGACTCATATGACCACTGTTCTAAGACTTCTTGTAGTAGCCTCTACTCGCCATTGGACTATCTCCTAGCTTGATGTTAAGAATGTCTTTCTCAATGGAGAATTACATAAGGAGGTTTACATGTGGCCACCCCTAGGCTATTTGGTTCCTGAGGGTATGGTTTGTCATCTTCGACGCTCTCTTTATGGGCTCAAGCAGGCTTCTCGTGCTTGGTTTCAGCGGTTTGCCTCTATAGTTACTGCTGCTAGTTTTTCAACAAATGCTCATGATCCTGTGTTTTTTGTACATACTTTGCCTCATGGTCAGACCATTCTTTTTCTCTATGTTGATGATATGATTATCACTGGCGATAATGCTGAGTTTATTGCTTTTGTTAAGGCTCGTCCCAATGAATAGTTTCTGATATCTAATCTTGGTTCTCTTCGCTATTTTCTTGGGATTGAGGTTTCCTCTACACTTGAGGGATTTTATCTTTCTCAGGCGAAGTATATTCAGGATCTTCTAGATAGGGCTTCTCTCACTGATAAACGCACAGTTGAGACTCCTATGGAACTTAATCTTCACCTTTCTGCAACTGATGGTGTGCCGTTAATTGACCCCACTCACTGTCATCACCTTGTAGGGAGTCTTGTTTATCTTAGTGTCCCTTGTCCTAATATTTCATATTCTGAGCGAGTTTGTTTTTGCTCCCACCCAGCTTCACTATAGTCATCTTCTTTGTGTTCTCTGTTATCTTCGTGGGACTATCTCTCATTGTTTTTTCCTTCCTTGCTCCACAACTTTACATCTTCAAGGTTACTCTGATGCTACTTGGGCTAGTGATTCATCTGATCGTAAATCTCTTTTTGCTTATTGTGTTTTTCTTGGTGACTCCCTCGTTGCTTGGAAGACTAAGAAAAAAACAACAGTTTCTCGTTCTAGTGCAGAGGCTGAGTTATGAGCTATGGCCCTTTTGACAGCAGACGTTACTTGGTTACATTTGTTACTTGAGGATTTTAGTGTTTCTGTGACTTCACCGACTTCTTTGTTGCCGGACAGTACATGTGCTATTAGTATTGCTTGTGATCCTGTAAAGCACGAGCTTACTAAGCATATTGGTGTGGATATATCTTATACCCGCACACAAGTACATTATCAGGAGGTTGCTCTTCTGTATGCGCCTTCCGAGTTGCAGTTGGCTGATTTGTTTACAAAGGCGTAGACTAGAGCTTAACGCAGATTCTATCTCTCCAAACTCAGTGTTGTTGATCCAACCTGAGTTTGATTGGGGGAGGGGGAGGGGGTTGTTAGATGTGTGTGTGTGTCTATATATATATATATGTGTGTGTGTGTATGGGTCTATTGTCCTCAAATGAATACAAGTGCTATTCATAACACTTTGGTGTTGATAAGAGTACTTATATGATGATCAATATAGAATGGAGTGAGTAATAGGAACAAGTGTCGATGCAAATTGAAGTTGGTTTCGGAGTTGATTGTTAATGGCACATGGGACTAGTAATTCATAAAAAGTCTTCTTGCCCAATGATGTTGAAGAAAATTGAAGACAGATTTCTTCAAGAGGAGACACTTTAGTGAACGCTGGCTGCTTAGGTACAACATCGGGTGGGTGGCATGTCGTCATGAAACTTTGCCTGTGACTGAGTTGATCCTGTGGTATGATTAAAATATTTTCCCTTTCCCCGTGAAAAAAAAATATTCACAATAACCTAAGTACTGTCTACAGTACTAGAGTGAAAGTGAACCTTCCATATTTGAAACTGAAAACTGTTGGGGACATGGGGTTGGGCCTGAAGAATCAGACCATGCATGAATGAGAAGGGATGAAAAAGGGAAAACACAGCACATCACAAGAATGAGAAAGTTAACTCGAAATTGGACAAATTGACACACGGTTTGTGCTGCCGAAACAGCGCCGCTTTTCTTGTTTTCGTTCCTCTTATTTATAGTAGCTAGCAAACAAGAACTAATTCCCTTTTGCGTGTCAAGAACATGACTAGCACACTAACTGCTAAAAACATGTTGAGCTGAGCCCGATGGCCATGGGTCACCTCAAGTGATAATCGTTGAGATCAAATGGAAAATGAAATTCCTAAAGCCAAGTGTGTTTTGGGGTTTATTCAACTGCCACAAACTGCAGCAGAACCAGGTCCACTTGAGAGGATAAATGGCAAGTGTAGGCTGTAGAGGAAGAATAAGAAGATGGATTTTGGTGGTTTCAGATCCACTGCCCGGTTCTTTTCTGATTAAGACTAAGATTTTATCTTGACTTTCATTAGCACGTTTTTCAAAACTACTAGTAAAAAAACTTGCTATACTGAAATTACTTTAAAATATCAAATATATCCATTTGTCAAGTGTGTAATAATTCAAACTTAATTAATTATGTGCTAGTGACTTTCTCGTTTTACGTGCGCCAACTTAATCTTTTATTTTTATCAGTTTCACAGCAGTATTTCTCAACTTAGGTGAAGGTGGTGGTCATTGTCTCGCTGACACTCCCCATGGTCAAGGTAATGAACATTGTTCCAAAATAATTTCTCATTTTTCAATGACTGTAACAAACTTGTAGGGCCCTAAGGGGACCTGACCTGAAAGTTCGGGGAAATGACAAATGATACACAAGAGGAATTTTGATGACCATGAATACAGTGTGACTTCGGCTGTGTTCTTTTGTTACTCTTCCCAACTCACCTCCCTCGTTTTTCGCGCGCACGCTTTTCAAACTGCTAAACGGTGTGTTTTTTACAAAAAGTTTTTATACGAAAGTTGTTTTAAAAAATCATATTGATCCATTTTTGAAAATTTTTTTAGCAAATACTTAATTAATCATTTGCTAATAAGTCACTCCGTTTTACGTGCTGAAGAGATTAACTCCAACACCAACTCAAGAACTCAGCCTTCGTCGTACTACTACCCAAGAGCTTAAGAAACAATTGCTCTAAGACAAACTGCTTGTTTGAGATATTACACTTTTTTTATACTACTTGAGATGTATATCAAGTGACCTCGTACAATTTTGTGTTCTTGTTCCAAATAGGCCCTACAAAGGTCAATAGTCAGTTTCTTTACAAATTAAAGAAATAAATAGAGTTACTTCCACTCAACTATCATGAAGTTCCAATTGTAATATTGCTGTTAATTACAACTCTGGGTATCCCCTAACTAGTATAAACTTGAAAAACAAGGGACATAACCCCTTTTATATTAGTTTACCCATGAGCAGGACATGATGTATATACCACTTCAAAAAGATGCGAGCTGCAATAATCAGATCTGATATTGGACCATATTTTGGATAATCTGTAGTACATATGTCAGCAAAAGTGAGGTTATGAAGAATGTGTTTTGAACTAATCAGACGAAACTATAAGATGCAAAATGGACTACCACAATTTAATATAAATTATTTTAGAAAAGCTTGCGGACAAACTTTTTTTACATAGAACTCTCAATATGCATCACTTTCTGGTTGAGTTGACGTTGCCAAGTGAACAATGGTTCTAAACAATTTATCCCTTTGGGACTAAATTATTGATAATGTCAGCTTTTAAGTACGAGATTTCAGCATCATTGGAATAATTCAAAGTTTGGTTTTTCATGCAATAGTCTGTCACAAATATTTTTTTTCTCATAGAGACCACAATTTAAAAACTAAAATATTCTAGTTATTTAAAAAGTATCATTTGCAGGCCTAATTTATGCGTAGTTGGCCATTTTAAAGATGAAATATTTAGGTATTGATAAGTTAAGAAACAACCTGTAAACAACATGAAGTGCAAGCCTCAAACAGTAAGTTCTTTTTTTGGAATTGTTATCTTCAAATATATGACATTTGAAAAGTATGAAAACTTCTGTTTGTTCAGCAGCTGTTAAGTTCAACCTAGAGGAGTTATATTAAGGCTCCATTCCATAACAACTACTCCCTCTGTTGTTCCCTCTGTTTCATATTATAAGTCTCTTTGACTTTTTTCGAGACTTTTTTCTAGCCAAACATCATTAGATTTGATCAAGTTTATAGAAAAACATAATGATATTTCCAACACGAAACAAACATATTATCAAAATAAATTCAATGTTACATTTAATGACGTTAATTTAGTGTTGTAGATGTTGCTAATTTTATTTAATAAACTTGGTCAAACCTAATGATGTTTGGCTAGGAAAAAAGTCAAAGCGCCTTATAATATGAATATATGTTTCTTTTGCATAAGAATATTTGAAATTACATTCTGAACAAATGTTTATAGGTGAAAAAGAAAAAAGGCACACCAATGTTTAAAAATTTCAATTGAATATTAGGATGCAATGTGAGGATGTAGATCAATGACTCCTATGTATGTGTGAGGCCATCTACCGTTCTTTCTTAATTTTTATACTCTCGATTTCAAAATAAGGTGTATTTTGTTTTGTTAGGACAAGCTTTGACTAACGATTGCTTCCTTAATATATCATTTATGTGACACAAAAGTACAATCATACGAAAGAACTTTTAAAAATGAATCTAAAAAAACAATTTTGCTACATAAAAAAATATTATATAGAACAATTGTTGGTCAAAGTCCCTAACACAACAAAATACGCCCTATATTTTGAAACGGAAGGAGTAACAATTAGCTATACATCTTTCATTCGGAAATTCTTGCAGTCAGAATTTTTGAAATGTTTTGGCACTAAGAGACAAAAATAATTAGAATTTCTTGAAAAAAGGGATAAACGAATTTAGCATGAGAAATTCTTTCATATCATTATTGTTTTGCAGTTTTCATGAACTTATGATTAGTAAAAGTGTTGGCAAAGAGTGTGTTGGAGTTCATGTCGATGTCATAAGTAACATGTAGAAAAATAACATAGGAAATAATTATTCTCAGAGATCATAATAGAACTATATATTAAAAAAGTATGATATAATGATATGTAGCTTTGCTATTTAACATGTAAATTTAGAGCACAAAGCAACTGTTCAATGTGGAATAACTAGGATCTTGTATTTCAGTATTGATGGGAGTGGAACCCACTTGTCATTGTTGAAAGGACCTTGATGTCGCCTAGAGAGGGGGGGAGTGAATAGGTGATTAAAACTTTTACGAAAATGCAAAAGCTAGACTTTTCGGATATTTCTGAATATTTTCAAATATTTTTCATATTTTCAAAAATCTCATATTTACATGCAATCTAGCAAGACAAGCAACAAAAAGAAAAGTAGCACAAGTAGGAAAAAGATTACACAAACAACAACTAAGCTACTAGCAGCTCCAAATAGCAAAGCTAGATGAGTTAGAGAGAGATATCATTGGGATTCTTGTAAGACGATGTGTTCCAGAGATTCAAATCCTTGAGGAGATTCTACTCTCTGTTGAGGAACTCACAATGAGTCGAGTCTTTTCCAACCCTATCCTCGTGAGGTTGCCCAAATGCACTCCTCCTTTCAGTATGGCTGTGTTCGGGAGGAGGGGTTGGGAACCCCTCCTCTTCGACACGCAAAACAAAGTATTCATTAACATATGATTAATTAAGTTTTAGTTAATTTTTTTTGAAAAATAGATTAATATGATTTTTTAAAACAACTTTTGTATAAATTTTTTTAGAAAAAACACACCGTTTAGCAGTTTGAAAAGCGTGCGTGCGAAAAAGAGAGATGAGTTGGGAAAGTGAACAAAAGAACTCAGCCTAAGGGTATCTCTTCCCTTTCGGAGGTGAGATCCAACCTTCATAAACTCCCTCGGCACACCATAAACAAATTGGTGTCTCGAGGTTGACTCCTAGCCGTTTAGGTATCCTCAACCACCAAGATTAACAAATGTAATAAAGATTTCTTGGGGATGAATAGAGTGCTCAACAAATCTTCACGAAGTCAATACCAAGCACTCAAACAAACTCAAATCAACCACTCTCACACATATACGAAATCCAAGCTTGTAGATCGATGGAGAGGAAGAAGTGAGAAGGCAAGACTCAAAATGAATCTCAAATCAAAGCAAACCAAAGGCAAAAGATTAGGAATGGAGCCAATAGCCCTAGCTTGTGGGTGAAGGAGGCTATTTATAGTCACACTCTCAAATCTGTCCGTTGAGGGCAAAGATTCAATTTTTTTGAAAATTTCTGAAGAGTTTTTGGAAATATCTGAAAATCACCAGAGAGAAAAACAGCTTTCGGAACTTGCTATAGTACATTCGGAATTTTCTTCGAAGTTTGCTATAGTACCTTCAGAATTTTCCGAACAGTGTAAAATTCCAGCACAAGCAGAGTAGAAAACTGGGCAAAATAGCATTTCAGAAATTTCCAAAAATATTTCAGAAAAATCTGAAAAACATTAGTACCGAAATCTGCAAACTCAACACAGTATGGAAATTTCCGAAACACTTTCGGAAGCTTCCAAAAAGACCAGTACTGATTTTCTAAGATCAAAGCTGTTTGAAAATTTTTACAGTACTGTCGAAGTTTTCTTCGGAGTTTGTTATAGTACCTTCGGAATTTTTCGAAGGGTGTAAACTTCCAACAAGAGCACAACAGAAAACTGGGCAAAATAGCATTTCGGAAATTTCTGAAAATATTTCAGGAAAACCCAAAAAACACCAGTACTAATTTTATCAAGTTCACAATGCTTCAAAATTTTCCAAAGCACCTTCGAAAAATTCCCAAAAACACCAGTACCGTTTTTCGAAGGCAAATACACTTCGAAAAAATCCGAACTTGATTTTAGAAAACTCCAAAAGCTCCAATACACAAATCAAAGAGAGAGAACCACTTCAACAAAGATTTTGAGCACCAAAGTCATCCCTGGTACCAAGGCAACATCCCACTTAATGGTACGACTTTCCTACCAACTCAAAAGCAAATAGAAAAGCTATACCAATACGAATAACTTTATGTCATCTTCTTTCTTTGCCTTGATCAATGCTAATATGAAATTTGGCTTGATGTTCATCAATGAATCACATTCTCTTGATCTTCAACATTTCATCTTGCGCTTCTTCTTCACCAAGGGTTGATCCTTAGCAACTTGTGATATCCTATGGCCTCGATCGATTCGTCGGTATTTGGCCAAGCACTTGCTTCTTCACCGCTACGTTTGGACCTTCGGCGCCAAGCCTCCGTTTGCCTTTCTCCCATGCATGGTCCATTGCGTAGCCAAGTCTTGCTAACTCTTCACCGCATCTTGCCATCTTCCGTCACTTGTAGCCTTGGATCGCAATGAAACCTCGCTGTGTTGCATATTCTTTTTCATCATCATCGTCGGTTCTTCATTGGACTAATCCCTTGCTTATACACTCAATAAGCACATATTAGTTCCTTAATCGTTTGTCATCAATTAACCAAAACCCACTAGGGGCATAAATGTTCTTTCAGTTGTCGCTATAAAGTCAATTGTATGTTAAGCTAAATAAGCTAGAAAACATCAGCCATTGGATCTCTCCTGAGCTAATCTCAACTACCATGCATGCATAATGTTTTCGCTCTATTTTTCATTTATTGGTATCCTTACTCTATCCACCAGAAACTGGCACAAATGCTCTCCTATCATTTTGATTTATTTATGTATAAAATGTTTCTTCTGTTATTCTCCTCCTTGCAATTTTTTCTTCCTGATAAGTACATCTGAATCTTCCTTACTTCAGCAGGTTGGTCCCCTCAGATTTTCTTTTAAGTTCACCACAATTTTCCCCTAAATTTTCTGTAGCATCCATGTTCATAATACAATTTTCTTATCCCTTATTATTTCTCCCTTTCATGGCCATTTGTGTTGCAAAATAATATTCCACTCTATGGATTCAATAGCTTCTCAATGTATATAATGATAACTAAGTGTGACATATTATTTTCTCTGAAAAATATATTTTTGCACTTTGTTCATGTACAAACATGGTGTTAAAGTTGCATCACAAATTTCAGAGAAATGACAAATGATACACAAGTTCAAGAGGAATTTTGATGACCATGAGGACATTGTGACTTCATCGTACTACTACCCAAGAACTTATGAAACAATTGCTCCAAGACAAACTGCCTTATTAAGATATTACAGTATTTTTATACTTGAGATGTACATTAATTGACCTCCTGCAATTTTGTGTTCCTGTTCCAAATAGGTCCTACACAGGTCAATTGTCAGTTTTTTCTACAAAAGAAATAAATGGAGTTATTTCCACTCAACTTTCATGAAGTTCCAATTGTAATATTGCTGTTAATTACATTGCTGGGTATCTCCTAACTGGTAAACTTCAAAAACTAGGGACATAACCCCTTTTATTAGTTTTAGATATGGTTTTTCACCCATGAGCATGACATGGTGTATATACCATTCCCGCAAAAAAAGATGGTGGATATACCTGTTCGAAAAGATGCAAGCTGAAATAATCAGATCTGATATTGGACCCTATTTTGGACAATTGGTAGTATATATATGTCAGCAAAAGTGAGGTTAGGAAGAATTTATTTTTAACTAATCAGATGAAACTGTAAAATGCAAAATGGACTACCACAATTCAATATAAATTGTTTTAGAAAAGCATGAGGACAAATTTTTTTTACATAGAACTCTCAATATGCATCACTTTCTGATTGAGTTGATGTTGCCAAGTGAACACTGGTTCTACACAATTTATCTCTTTATGACTAAATTATTGGTACTGTCAGCTTTCAAGTACGAGATTTCAACATCATTGGAATAATTCAAAGTTTGATTTTCATGCGATAGTCTGTCACAGATATATTTTCTGATAGAGACCATATCTTCAAAACTAAATTATAGTTATTTCAAAAGAATCATTTGCAGGCCTAATTTATGCTTAATTAGCATTTTAAAGATGGAATATTTAGGGATTGATAAGTTAAGAAACGACCTGTAAGCGACATGAAGTGTAAGCCTCAAACAGTAAGTTCAGTTTTTTTTGGAATTGTTAGCTTCAAATAAAAAATATGAAAACTTCTGTTTGTTTAGTAGTTGTTGAGTTAAACCTAGTGGAGTGATATTGAGGCTCCATTCCACCACAGCTATATGTTTATTTTGCATAAGAATATTGAAATTACATTCGGAACAGGTGTTTATAGGTGAAAAAGAAAAAAAGACACACCAATGTTCATAAATTTCAATTGAATATTAGGATGCAATGTGAGGCAATCAGATCAATAAATCCTATGTATGTGTGAGGCAATCTATGTTATTTCTTAATTTTTATACACCCACTATTTCAAAATATAGGGTGTATTTTGTTTTGTTAGGATAAGGGTTTAACTAATGATTCCTTCCTTAATATATAATTTATGTGACACAAAAGTATAATAATAAGAAAGTACTTTTTAAGACGAATCTAATAGCATCAATTTTACTTCATAAAAAATATATTATATAGAGTAATTGTTGGTCAAAGTCCCTAACAAAACAAAATATGCCCTATATTTTAAAACGAAGGGAGTAATAATTAGCTATACACCATTTTCTTTCAGAAATTCTTGCAGTCAGAATTTTTGAAATCTTTTGGCACTAATAGACAAAAATAATTAGATTTTCTTGTAAAAAAGGGATAAACGAATTTAGCACGAGATATTCTTTCATATCATTATTGTTTTGCAGTTTTCATGAATGATTAGTAAAAGTGTTGGCAAAGAGTGTGTTGGAGTTCATGTTGATGTCATAAGTAACATGTAGAAAAAGAATATAGGAAATAATTATTTTCAGAGATCATAATAGAGTTCTAGAGAACTATATTAAAAAGGTATGATATAATGATATGTAGCTTCGCTATTTAGCATGTAAATTTAGAGCACAAAGCAACTGTTCAATGTGGAATAACTAGGATCTTGTATTTCAGTATTGATGGGAGTGGAACCCACTTGTCGTTGTCGCTATAAAGTCCATTCTATGTTAAGCTAAATAAGCTAGAAAACATCAGCCATTGGATCTCTCCTGAGCTAATCTCAACTATCATGCATGCATAATGTTTCAGGTCAATTTTTTATTTATTGATATCCTTACTCCTATCCACCAGAAACTGGCGCAATGCTCTTCTATCATTTTGATTTATTTATGTACGAAATGTTTCTTCTATTATTCTCCTCCTTGCAATTTTTTCTTCCTGATAAGTACATCTGAATCTTCCTTACTTCAGCAGGTTGGTCCCCTCAGATTTTTTTTAAGTTCACCACAATTTTCCCCTAAATTTTCTGTAGCATCCATGTTCATAATACAATTTTCTTATCCCTTATTACTTCTCCCTTTCATGGCCATTTGTGTTGCAAAATAATATTCCACTCTATGGATTCAATAGCTTCTTCAATGTATATAAGGATAACTAAGTGTGACATTAGTGATTTTAGTTATTTTCTCTCAAAAATATATGTTTGCACTTTGTTCATGTATAAACATGGTGTTACAGTTGCATCACAATTTTGGAGAACACCCCCCCCCCTCCTATCTTTCAAATATATTGTAGTAAGATTTTTTTTCCTGGATTGCCGCAGCAATGCAGTGGGGGAATCGTCTAGTTTATTTATTTTCATTGACAATCATTAAATGAGTTAAGAATAGGAAATTTACAAAAGAAAAGGTGTCACCATAAAAGTGTCTTTCATGAGTGGGATATGGTCCCTCTGTTACTACTACTTGTTCTACCTAGTACAACTCTGTTCCGCTGGTGCAGACTTCTACACCACCATATATGCTGAGTTGCTTTTTGCTCCCAAGTGTTATCACCATACTGCAACCTCTCAACCTCCTTCCTCTACCATGGCAATCAAGTGGACATGGCAACTTTGGTTGCTCTCTCTTCTCACACATGCCATCCTATTGTTCACAGCCAGCTCTAAGTCCATCAATGGAGATGACCTCTCAGCACTCCTGTCATTCAAATCCCTCATAAGAAAAGATCCAAGAGAGGTGCTGTCAACTTGGGATGCCATCGGCAATGGTACCAACATGACAGCACCTGTCTTCTGCCAATGGACCGGCGTGTCCTGCAACGATCGCCGGTATCCTGGTCGTATTACCACCCTCAGTCTGAGCGGTGCCGGCCTAGTCGGCACCATATCCCAGCAGCTTGGAAACCTGACCCTCCTCCGTGTCCTTGATTTGTCAAACAACAGCCTCGATGGTGATATCCCAACCAGCCTTGGTGGTTGCCCAAAGCTTCGTGCCATGAACTTGAGCAAGAACCATCTGTCAGGTACCATCCCTGCTGATCTTGGACAGTTAACAAAGCTTGCGGTTTTTGATGTCGGCCACAACAATCTTACCGGTGATATTCCCAAGTCACTCTCCAACCTCACTGCACTTATGAAGTTTATCGTCGAGAGGAACTTCATCCATGGCCAAGATTTGAGTTGGATGGGCAACCTCACATCATTGACAGACTTTGTTCTTGAAGGGAACCGTTTCACTGGTAACATCCCTGAAACTTTTGGTAAGATGGTTAACCTTATTTACTTCAGTGTCCAAGATAATCAGTTGGAAGGCCATGTTCCTCTCTCAGTCTTCAATATTTCTTCCATTAGAGTCTTTGATCTTGGCTTCAATAGATTGTCAGGATCAATTCCACTCGATGTCGGTGTTAAGCTTCCCAGGATAAATCGTTTTAACACACTTGCTAACCATTTTGACGGTATAATACCACCCACCTTCTCAAACACATCTGCACTTGAAGTGCTGCTTCTTCGCGGAAACAAATATCATGGCTTGATTCCTAGGGAAATTGGCATCCATGGTAATTTGAAGGTATTGATGATAGGAGATAATTCGCTGCAAGCGACACAGTCTAGTGATTGGGAATTTTTGACATCGTTAACCAATTGTAGCAGCTTGCAAACGCTAGATGTTGGCCAGAACAACCTTGTTGGTGCAATGCCAATTAACATTGCAAACCTGAGCAATGAACTGTCATGGATTGACCTAAGTGGCAACCAAATAATTGGGACCATACCTGCAGATTTGTGGAAGTTCAATAAACTTACTTCTCTCAACCTGTCCTATAACCTCTTCACAGGAACTGTACCTCCTGATATTGGCCGGCTTCCAAGGCTCAGTTCTTTCTACATATCCCATAATAGAATCGATGGGAAAATTCCACAATCATTAGGCAATATCTCACAGTTGATCTCTCTCACTTTGTCAAATAATTTTCTGGATGGCAGCATTCCAATTAGCCTTGGTAATCTCACAAAACTTCAATACTTGGATCTTTCCGGTAACACCTTGATGGGCCAAATCCCACAAGAAATACTTACAATACCTTCCCTTACAAAACTTCTCAGCCTCTCCAACAATGCTCTAAGTGGCTCTATTCCAGGACAGATTGGGCTCTTGAACAGCCTTGTCAAAATGGACCTCTCAATGAATAAGCTATCAGGTGAAATCCCAAAAGCTATTGGCAGCTGTGTCCAATTGAGTTTCCTAAATTTCCAAGGAAATCTTCTCCAAGGACAAATCCCAGAAAGCCTGAACAATTTGAGGAGCCTTCAAATCCTTGATCTCTCTAAGAACAGCTTGGCAGGTCGCATACCAGAATTTCTAGCGAACTTCACGTTTCTAACTAATCTAAACCTCTCCTTCAACAAACTATCTGGCCCAGTTCCAAATACAGGGATTTTTCGTAATGTCACTATAGTGTCACTCTTAGGTAATAAAATGTTATGTGGTGGCCCTCCATACATGCAATTCCCTTCATGCTCATCTGAAGATTCTGGCCAGGCTTCAGTGCATCGACTACATGTCTTAATCTTTTGCATTGTTGGAACTTTGATTTCCTCTGTGTGTTGCATGACTGCATACTGCTTCATTAAAACAAGGATGAAACTGAACGTCGTTGATAATGAGAACCTATTTCTCAATGAGACGAATGAGAGGATATCTTATGCCGAACTACATGCAGCAACTAATTCATTCTCGCCGGCAAATTTGATCGGTTCTGGAAGCTTTGGCAATGTATACATTGGAAATTTAATTGTTGATCAGAATCTAGTGCCAGTTGCAATCAAGGTTCTTAATCTTAGCCAACGAGGAGCCAGTAGAAGCTTTTTGACCGAGTGTGATGCTCTTAGGATAATTCGACACCGGAAACTTGTCAAGGTGATCACCGTCTGTAGTGGATCAGACCAAAATGGCGACGAATTCAAGGCACTTGTCCTAGAATTCATTTGCAATGGAAGTTTAGATGAGTGGCTTCATGCAAACACGACATCAATTAGAAGAAGCTACACAAGGTTAAATTTGATGAAAAGGCTGCATATTGCTCTTGATGTTGCAGATGCATTGGAATATCTTCACCATCATATTGTGCCACCTATAGTTCACTGTGATATTAAACCAAGCAACATTCTTCTAGACGATGACATGGTGGCGCATGTTACTGACTTTGGTCTAGCAAAGATAATGAATATTGCTGAACCGTGCAAAGAAAGCAGCTCATTTGTAATTAAAGGAACAATTGGATATGTTGCACCAGGTAAGTGGCTATTATTTAATTCAACTATGTCAGCATCTCAATAATTATTTCCGTTCAATATTTTACTAGTTTAACAAAATGTATGGATAGTATTTTACTGTGACTAGAGACGCAAAAACAAAATGTAATATTGATCTTATATTTGACTGAAGAATTGTAGTGTGGGATCCACCTTTTACCCCACTACTCAAAGATTCTTATATATATATGTTTTCAGAATATGGCTCCGGATCTCAGGTCTCCATGGATGGTGACATATATAGCTACGGGGTGTTGTTATTGGAAATGTTTACTGGAAGAAGACCAACTGACAATTTTGACAATGGTATAACAAGTCTTGTCGACCATGTCAAGACAGCCTATCCTAACAATCTACTGGAAATACTGGATGCTAGCGCAACCTACAATGGAAACACCCAAGATATCATAGAACTAGTTGTTTATCCTATATTTCGACTTGGTCTAGCATGCTGCAAGAAATCACCAAGGGAAAGGATGAAGATGGATGATGTAGTCAAGGAATTGAATGCTATAAAGAAGACATTCTCAGCTCATACATATGCCCGATGATGAATTTCGAGCAACGAAATAATCTGGGTAAGCTATGATATGTAACTAGATTTGGTTGTCTGCGTGAGAAGTTGTTACTTACAGAAGCATGCCTTTTTTTCTGAAGTCCAGTATATTGTCAGTACAGTTTACTTCCTTTTTCATCTTGTAATTTTTATCCATTTCATTTTTGAATTTTGGAGGTGCTATCCATGGTTTAAAAGAGTAAACTTGATGAATTTGCGCCAATATTTAACCGCCGCCTGGACTTGCAATTTGGTTTCTCAGACCCCTGAACCTGCTCCCATTTGCACCTTTGCAGTATTCAATCGTTTTTTTCTTTACTAACGAAAAATCTCACCAGAATAACAATATGGCATTAAAAAGAACAGCACAAATCTTACCGTTTAATACATTTTTTTATAAAATAAATGTTACTTAGAGCCTGGTTGGAAGATTAGTAATATTTTTAACGTATAAATAAAATTATTTTACCGATGTAGTAATTATTTGGGAACAAAAAAATACAGCTATATTATTTTACTAGTCCAGAAGGTTGTTTGGGTGGACTGTGCAATGGAGAAATTAAAGATAACAAAGGGGGACAAGATGATAGGCTGACCTGGGCTTCACCTTCACCGAGGCCTGAAGACGACAATGCGGACGGATGGTCGCGGCCGTCGGGACGGCGTGGGTGGATTCCAGCGGCCACCCGCTTGGATCAGCGACGCGATGAGGTCGGCCGAGCGGATCGACGCCCGGCAGGACGCCGGCCGAGCGGAAACGATAGGAGAATGCCGGCCAAGCAGATCGACGGCGGGAGGAGGCTGGCCAATAGGATCGAGATGGGGAGGCGGTGGCGGCGGTGGACAACCGGCGAACCCAAACGGCCTTTCTCTGTTTGATGCGAGATACAGGTCTTCTGACATGGCCTTGTTTGGTCAGAGTCTACGGTTATCTTGCATGTATATACATTCTTTTTTTAATCATATGTTTAGCTCCCATAAAGTTCATTATATCGTAGGACAAGAGCGGATGGAATCATAAAAAAAATTCTTTGGCTACTATATATACGTAGTACAAATGTATAATGGAGTATATGATATGTTTTACCATTATCCTCTTTCTCCCCCTTAGTTTCATCACAGATGGCATGCATACATGGATATCTAAAGATGATTAAGGCTTCGTTCGGTAGAGGAAGTTCGGAACGCGCACAGTGCCGCACAAAATTCTTTGGCTACTATATATACGTAGTACAAATGTATAATGGAGTATATGATATGTTTTACCATTATCCTCTTTCTCCCCCTTAGTTTCATCACAGATGGCATGCATACATGGATATCTAAAGATGATTAAGGCTTTGTTCGGTAGAGGAAGTTCGGAACGCGCACAGTGCCGCACAGTGTTTTTCCTCCCGCGCACGCTTTTCAAACTACTACACGGTGAACTTTTTTGCAAAAAGTTTCTATACAAAAGTTGCTTAAAAAAATCAAATTAATCCATTTTTGAAAAAAAATTTAGCTAATACTTAATTAATCACGCGCTAATGACCGCTCCGTTTTCCGTGTTTACTGTGCGCGTTTGAAGTTGCCGAACAGACCCTAAGGAGTCACTATACCGAACCAGATCATCTCTGATGGGCTCAAACCCTCATCTTTGACGAGTTCGGTCTTGGTCAGAGATGAGTGATCACTGATGACTCTATTAATCTTTGACGGACGAAGGCTCGTTAGAGATGACAATCACCTCTGATGGGCCTGTATTGTCCGGCCTGTCAGAAGTGAGACACCTGTGACGGGTGCAAAGTTTAAGGCCCATCAAAGATGATCCCATCTTTGACGAATCTACTTTGGCGCCTGTCATAGGTGACTCATCTCTGACGGACTGATATACCAAAGCTGTCATAGCTATGGTCATCTGTGACTGTATTTGTTTATGACCAGTTAGTGATACAGTATTTTCCAAAAAAAATATAATTTTTAAATATTGGCTAGCCTCAGGATTTGCTAGCCATGCACTCTAAAAAAAAATACATCACAGATATTCCAGCCAACTCCCAATATCACAGTTTTTTTTCAATTTAGCACAGATACATCACAAAATTAACATCATACACATGCATTCCAAAATCCCACAAAAATTACATTGATAGGCCGGTGCCCTCACCTGTTACGGCCTCCTGATGGACTCGTCAAAGGTGAGTCCATCCGTGACGAGCACTTCGGTCCATCACTGATGGGCCGTTGGAGGTGAGTGGTTTTGATATAGTGAGTCAACAAGTCTACCAAATTATTAGTAAAATGCAAGTCAGTGTTCAATGCCTCAACTCGGCTACATCTCTAGTTTGAACCAAATGACAAACATTGATTGTAGTTAATGAATATGCAGCGAAGGAGCTAGCTCCCGGGCTGGTCGGGCGCGTGGTCGCCCGGGCTCCGTCGTTGATGTTGCCACTATGGATTTCCAATTTTCCATTGACGTTCGTAAAAAATGGTTGATTGTCAGAAATGCTAGTAGTCATTCCGGCTCAACAACTCATGCTTGAGAGGCGATTGGTAGGACTGCATGCTATTTTATCCATCGTTTTTCAGTTTTCTGACGAACAGATCAGATACATTACATAGCCACAATAGTACAATACTGCTGTTACAGTAACCTAAGTACTGTCTACAGCACTGGAGAAAATGTGAGCGATCTTACAGCCGATGGAGTTGGCCCTTGTGATGAACACCTTTGCAGTAGGAGCACAAAGAATCTGACAATGAACAGGAAAGGGAAAAAGAGGGGAAACATATAGCACATAGCAAGGAGGCACTGAACTCAAAATTGGGCAAATTCAACACGGTTGTGTAGCCAAAACCGCACAGCTTTCTTGTTTCTGTACCTCTTATTTAGAGTAGCAAACAGAAGTTGCACACGAACTGCTAAAAACACGCTGAGCAGATGGCGAGAAGTGCTGAAATCAAAGGAAAATGAAATTCCTAAAATGAAGTGTTTTGGGGTTTATTCAACAATTACCAACAGTGTGGCTGCTTGGCGAGTGGGTTTAGTTGATCTCTGGTCAGCAATTCAGCATCTTTCTCAACTTGGTGAAGCTGGTTGTCATTGTCTCTTCCACAATCCTCATGGATCAAGATAAAGAACAATGTTAGGCCTCAATGATTGTTCATTCCGTCACATCAAGCATCAGATTTCAATATAATGGCCGGCACTAACTTGTAGGGCCCTCATGTCACCTGAAAGCTAAGCCGTCTAGCCTTTGAATTTCCAGGGGAAATGACAAACGGCAAATGTTCAAGTTTTGAAGAGCATGAATACATTGTGACTTCATCGCACTAGACAATAGCATATGAAACTGTTGCTCCCAGACAACAGTTTGTTTTTGTTCCTGTTCCAAATAGGCCCTACATACAAGGTCAATAGTTTATTTTTTTTCTACAAAAGGAACAAATGAAGTTACTTCCCCTAAAGTTTCATAAAATTGTAATATTCCCGTTAATTACAATACTGGATTTTCCAAAAAACCAGGGACATAACACCTTTGATTAGTTTTATAGATGGTTTTCCACCCATGAACATGACATGGTGGATATACTAGTTTGAAATGATGCAAGCTGCTACGGAGACAGCCCTGTGCCTCAGCATAGGTGTTCGGTCAAATGTCATATCTGATATTGGACCATACTTTGGACAGTTAGAAAAGAGGTTTTGAAAGACAAAGATAATAGCATATGGTGCAATCACAAAGTTCACATGGTCTCATGTTGTGCTGAAGTTGGAAAATTGCCTTCAAATCGAGACAACTGAATTGGATTTTCCCTTTTTCAGTATTTTGAAATCGGTGAATAGAAGGGCTGATTCTTTTGTTCAGTGATTACTGAAACTAAACTTGTTAATAGGGGTAGGCAATTGATCCAGACTGAAAGTTTGGTCCAGTCCTTTTGGTCTAAAGAAAGTTCGGACTTCTCAAACAGGAGACCGAAACTGTAAATGATCAAAGCATCAATACATATTTTGAACTAATCAGACAAAATTGTAAACTTCAAAATTGACTACCTCAATTGTAAATAATCATTCTTTTGCAAAAGCATGTGGACAAACTACTTTACATAGAACTCTCAAAATGTCTCACTTTCTGATTGAGTTGATTGTACCAGGTGAACAATGAATTATACACAATTATCTCTTTACGACTAAACTTTTTACACTGTCAGTTTTCATTTATGAGATTTCAGCATCACTCGAATAGTTCGACGCTTGGTCTTGCATGCTATAGTCTTTGTCTCAAATAATAATTCCTGATAGAGACCATACTTCTCAAAGTAAAATGTTATCTAATTATTTCAAAACATCATTTGCAGGGCCAATTCTGCTTAATTAGCCATGTTAAAGATTTGAAATATGTATGGATTGATAAGTTTAAAAAACAACCTCTAAGCATCATGAAAATGTAAGCCTCATACAGTAAGTTCATTATGAATTGTTAACTTCAAATATTTACACTTTGAAAAATACAAACATTTCTGTTTTATATGTATTTGTTATTGAATTAACCTAAAGTAGAGATATTAAGTCTGCATTTCTCAGCCGATATATGTTTCCTTTGCATAAGAATGAAGGAGAGATATTAAGGCTCCATTTCACAGCCAGTAAAAGTGGTGGTAGTGTGTGTTGGAGCTCATGTTGGTGTCATAAATAACATATAAGAAAACATGTAGGTTTCATCACTAGTTTTGCAGAAAAAAACAGGCCCTTTCAAATATACTGTACTAAGAAGTCTTTCTGGCTTGCCGCTGCAACAAGAGGGAATCGCCTAGTTTATATATCTCAATTGACAATCATTGAATGAATCAACAATACTAAAGTTACAAAACATGTGAAATAAAAAACTATCACCACAAAAGTCATTTTATAAGTAACGGATATTGTGATCGTGCGCCGGCCAGGTGAGGGGTGTGTGTGTGTTTTGGTGTGAAAGGGGTGGCCTTTTTGTCCCTTCATGGTAATTGTTTATGTCTTCTTAATGCAATGAAGTGAAGTCATACTGCGTTTTCAAGAAGCCCCACAATTACCACTACTTGCTATCCGGGCACAACTCTATTCTACTGGTGCTGATTTCTACCTTATATTCTGACTTACTCTTGCTGACAAGTGTTATCACCATACCACGACCTCTCAACCTCCTTCATCTACCATGGAAATCAAGAGGAAATGGCAGCTTTGGATATTCTCTCTTCTCATTCGTACCCTCCTCTTGCTCACAGCCACCTCTCAAGTCTATCAATGGAGATGACCTCTCGGCACTCCTGTCATTCAAATCTCTCATAAGAAACGACCCAAGGCAGGTGCTATCCTCTTGGGACACGGCCAACAATGGTACCAACATGGCATCATTTGTCTTCTGCCGATGGACCGGCGTTTCCTGCAACGATCGCCGGCATCCAGGTCGTGTTACCGCTCTTTGTCTTAGTGACACCGGCCTAGTTGGCACCATCTCCCCACAGCTCGGCAACCTGACCCTCCTCCGTGTCCTTGATCTGTCAGCCAACAGTCTGGATGGTCATATCCCAACTAGCCTTGGTGGTTTCCCAAAGCTTCGTGCCATGAACTTGAGCATAAACCACCTGTCAGGTACCATACCTAATGATCTTGGTCAGCTATCGAAGCTTGCCATTTTCGACGTCGGCCACAACAATCTTGCTGGTGATATTCCCTAGTCATTCTCCAACCTCACATCACTCTTGAAATTTATCATGAGAGGAACTTCATCCATGACCAAGATTTGAGCTGGATGGGTAACCTGACATCATTGACACACTTTGTTCTTAGAGGGAACCACTTCACTGGTAACATCCCTGAAGCTTTTGGTAAGATGGCTAACCTTACCGATCTTCAATTTTTCTTCCATGTTCCTCTACTGATCTTCAATTTTTCTCAAATGCATCTGCTCTTGAATCCTTGCTTCTTCGTGGAAACAAATATCATGGCTTGATTCCTAGGGAAATTGGCATCCATGGTAACCTGAAGTTCTTTGCGTTAGGAGACAATGTGCTCCAAGCCACACGGCCTAGTGATTGGGAATTTTTTACATCATTGACCAATTGTAGCAGCTCGCAAATGTTAGATGTTGGCCAGAACAACCTTGTTGGTGCAATGCCAATTAACATTGCAAACCTGAGCAATGAGCTGTCATGGATTGACCTAAGTGGCAACCAAATAATTGGGAACATAACTGCAGATTTGTGGAAGTTTAAACTTGCATCTCTCAACCTGTCATATAATCTCTTCACAGGAACCTTACCTCCTGATATTGGCCGGCTTCCAAGAATCAATTCTATCTATATATCACATAATAGAATCACTGGGCAGATTCCACAATCATTAGGCAATATCTCACAGTTGAGCTCTCTCACTTTGTCAAATAATTTTCTGGATGGCAGCATTCCAATTAGCCTTGGCAATCTCACAAAACTTCAATACTTGGATCTTTCCGGTAACACCTTGATGGGTCAAATCCCACAAGAAATACTTACAATACCTTCCCTTACAAAACTTCTCAGCCTCTCCAACAATGCTCTAAGTGGCTCTGTTCCAGGACAGATTGGGCTCTTGAACAGCCTTGTCAAAATGGACCTCTCAATGAATAAGCTATCAGGTGAAATCCCAAAAGCTATTGGCAGCTGTGTCCAATTGAGTTTCCTAAATTTCCAAGGAAATCTTCTCCAAGGACAAATCCCAGAAAACCTGAACAATTTGAGGAGCCTTGAAATCCTTGATCTCTCTAACAACAACTTGGCAGGATCCATACCTGAATTTCTAGCGAATTTCATGCTTCTAACTAATCTAAACCTCTCCTTCAACGAACTGTCAGGTCCTGTTCCAAATACAGGGATTTTTCGTAATGCTACTATAGTGTCACTCTCGGGTAATACAATGCTATGTGGCGGCCCTCCAGACTTGCAATTCCCTTCATGCTCATCTGAAGTTTCTGACCAGGCTTCAGTGCATCGACTACATGTCTTAATCTTTTGCATTGTCGGAACTTTGATTTTCTCTTTGTTTTGTATGACTGCATACTGCTTCATTAAGAAAAGGATGAAACCGAATATCGTTGATAATGAAAACCTATTTCTTTATGAGACGAATGAGAGGATATCTTATGCCGAACTACAAGCCGGAACCGAGTCATTCTCACCGGCAAATTTGATTGGTTCTGGAAGCTTTGGCAATGTTTACATTGGAAATTTGATTATTGATCAGAATCTAGTGCCTACTGCAATCAAGGTTCTTAATCTTAGCCAACGAGGAGCCAGTAGAAGTTTCTTGACCGAGTGTGATGCTCTTAGGAGAATTTGACACCGGAAACTTGTCAAGGTGATCACCGTCTGCAGTGGATCAGACCAAAATGGCGATGAATTCAAGGCACTTGTCCTAGAATTCATTTGCAATGGAAGTTTAGATGAGTGGCTGCATGCAAGCACAACAGCAATTAGCACAAGCTACAGAAGGCTAAATTTGTTGAAAAGGCTGCATATTGCTCTTGATGTGGCAGAGGCATTGGAATATCTTCACCATCATATTGTGCCACCTATAGTTCACTGTGATATTAAACCAAGCAACATTCTTCTAGACGATGACATGGTGGCGCATGTTACGGACTTTGGTCTAGCAAAGATAATGAATATTGCTGAACCGTGCAAAGAAAGCAGCTTATTTGTAATTAAAGGAACAATTGGATATGCTGCACCAGGTAAGTGGCTATTATTTAATTGAACTACGTCAGCATCTCAATAATTATTTCTGTTCTATATTTTACTAGTTTAACAAAATGATACGATAGTATTTTAATGTGACTAGAGATGCAAAAACAAAATGTAATATTGATCTTATATTTGACTGAAGAATTATAGTGTGGGATCCACCTTTTATCCCATACTCACTATGTATCCACTAAAACATTCATTTATGTTTTATATATGTTTGCAGAATATGGCTCAGGATCTCCGGTCTCCATGGATGGGGACATATATAGCTACGGGGTGTTGTTGATAGTTATTTTTACTGGAAAAAAATCAACTTACAATTTTATCAATGGTATGACATGTCTTGTCGACTATGTCAAGACGGCCTATCCTAACAATCTACTGTAAATATTGGACACTAATGCAACCTACAATGGAAACACCCAAGATATGACACAATTAGTTGTTTATCCTATATTTCGGCTTGGTCTAGCATGCTGCAAGGAATCACCAAGGGAAAGAATGAAGATGGATAATGTAGTCAAGGAATTGAATTCTATAAAGAAGGCATTCTCCGCTCATACATATTCCTGATGTTGAATTTCGAGCAATGAAGTAATCTGGGTAAGCAATGAATGTAACTAGATTTGGTTCTCTGCTTGAGAAGTTGTTACTTACAGAAGCATGCTTTGTTTGTTTCTGAAGTCCAGTATATTGTCAGTACAGTTTATTTCCTTTTCATCTTGTAATTTTTACCCCTTTCTTTTTTGTATTTTGGAGGTGCTACCTATGGTTTAAAAGAGTAAACTTGATGAATTTGCGCCAATATTTAACCTAGCCCCCTGGACTTGCAATTTGGTTTCTCAGACCCCTGAACCTTCTCCTTTTTGCACCTTTGCACTATTCAGTTGTTTTTGTTTAGTAATGGAAAATCACATCAGAATAATAATATGACATAAGAACAGCACAAATTTTACCATTTAATCCTTTTTTTTTCCAAAAGAAATGTTATTTAGAGCCGGCTTGGAAGATTAGTACTATCTTTCACCAGTAAATCTTTTACCGATGTAATTGTTGGAAACAAAAAAATGCAGCCTTGTTATTTTATTATCCCAGAAAAATTTTTTCGTTCGGGTGCACTGTGCAATGAAGCTAATGAGGCCAGCCAAAGTGGGCAGAAGATGAGATGACAGGCTGGCTGGAGGCCAGAAGACGGCGATGGTCGCCGCCGTCGAGGGGCTGGTGTGGGTCGATGCCAGCGGCCACCCGCTTCGGTCGGCGACGCAAAGAGGTTGGCCGCGGGGATCATCAACGCCGGCAGTACAACGGACGACGGGCGAGGAGGCCGACGAATCGGATCGAGACGGGGAGGCGGCGGCGGCAATGGCCCAGGCGCGCCTATCTGGCCGGCGGTGGAAAATCGCCAAACCCAAACGGCCCCTTCTTGGCAGTAAATTTACAGGACTGTAATTTACACCCGTTTCCAGCTAGCCCAATACAAGTCGCCACAGCAGGGCTTATGCTAATTAGTCTTGGATCATCCCATTTTCAGTTGAGTAAATTACAGGTTGATCTATTTTGTACCACCCTCTATTCCATATTTTCACTTGAATATATACTATACCGTCGCCTACCATTTGCATCGCTGAGAGGTTTACAGGTAAAAAATATTAGCAGGTGTCTTCTCTTGTTGGGAGGTGGCTCGTGTGGCCATCGAAAACAGGGGCAATGGATGTGTCTACAACCACGGTGATGCACGCGGCTCACGTGGTGTCGGCAACGGTGGCTCAGGGGCCTCAGGAGCGCCAGATATGGTCGATGCGGGCTACGGAGGAGGTCGGTGGTAACGGTTGTGGCTAATCCACGGCAGCAGCGGGCGGGTCCAGGCGAGGTCATCCATTGCCTCGGCGGGCAGATCCCGACGAGCTTGTCCATGGCAGCTGGTGAGATAGGGTACCTGAGGAGAATCGGATCCGACGACGTTCGATGGCCTTGGCTTTGAGGAATTTTTTACTGTGTGTGAATTTATATACAATTTGAATGTGAATTTGAGGAATTTTTTTTTCTATTGGATTTTTTAATACATGGAATCGGATTTTCGAAGACGGTGACTTAAGCTAGTCACGTGTGGAAAGGTCTTCTTCATAGTCGGCTGACTTAGCTAGAAGCATTAATATTTACATGTAGTTGTCTTAAATAATCGTACGGTAAAAATAAACTTCTACAAGCAACTGCATCCCCGCCTATGTAAATATAACATTTTTCACAAGTGTTTCGTACAGACGGCCGGGCCAACCGGTTTCTATATGCAAAAAATGATTTTTTTAGTAGTGGCATTACAGACGGGGGGGGGGGGGGGGGGCAAATTTGCGAGAAAATTATATATTGAGGTCATGCACACTTTTTTTAACATATGCATGAAATATGTGCTGGAGGTTATGGCTTTCTTGCAGGAGCCAGAGGATTGTCCCAATATATAAACTATATGGTTTGAGAAAATACCACTGTCAACCCTCAAAGCTATTTCATCTCCTTCATGAGATCTACGGTTGCTCTCAATTGCAATGTGTAATTACTATGACTGTGATTTTGGTGTAAAAAACAAAACAACACCGTCTCTCATGTTGTATTAATCACGCTGCAAAACAATGCCCATCCATCCTAGGGTCATCAGCGGTGTTTTTGCCTAGATGAAGCTAAGCACAAGTCGATTTGTTAATCTCATGCTACTTTTCTAGTAGGTGTACGATAAATATGTAAGAACTAATTTTTAAAACAATGATTTGTCAATGGCGCTCAGGTTTTACAGGCACAAGATAAAAACTATGTCCTAAAACAATATATTCTCCGTTACGTATTAAAAATTTTACAAGCAAAGGTGTTTTGGCTTCTGTTTTTCAGCAAAAGTTTCATGAAAAATCGATATATCTTCTTATTCCTATAGAACATCTAGTAACAAGAATATGAAATCGTAAATAGCAAGAAACTATTGCCTTGCGCGGTTGAAGTCTAAGGAAATACAAAAAAATCCACTTATACAATTTCATCTACATCTAATTTATATATCAGAATAGCGGATAGAGGCCTCATTCAAGGAGTCAGGTCCATTTAGGCTCTGTTCGTTGGGGGTGAGTTCCCAACTCACCCTACTCGTTTTTCGCGCGCACGCTTTTCAAACTGCTAAACGGTGTGTTTTTTGCAAAAAGTTTCTATATGAAAGTTGCTTTAAAAAATCATATTAATCCATTTTTTAAAAAAAATTAGTAAATACTTAATTAATCATGTGCTAATGAATCGTTCCGTTTTTCGTGCGGAAGGAATTTCTTCCCAACTCATACTAACAAACACACCCTTACTTTATCTTTCTTTCCAATTTTATGGGGTATGCATCTTGTTACAATAGACATGCATATATACATTTTTCAAACCTATGGTCATATCCACTTTAATTTATTGCATGACAATATAGCCTCCATAACTCTGTCCAAAAAAAAACTACATGCCTACTTTGGCTTTGTCCATTTTTGGTAAAAAAAACAATTGGGAGTCTGAAACAAAACACGTCCATGGAAGGTTAAAGTTGGATGAGCTTGGTGATATATATTAAGGAAAGTTGTGCACAGCCATACTACAATAGCAAGCTGGCAACTAGGTGATCCGAAGTGCACAGCCCCGTTTTCATGTCCAGGGTGTGAGAACACCCACTGGATATGGGGAGGTTCTGAAGCCCACTGTCAATCCCAGCGAGAAGATGAAGATGGCAGCTCTCAAGACTCCCCGCCGATTAGGAGGCGGCTCTCGCCACCTCCCATCAAGAAGCTGGTGGGGGAGTTTGAGAGTAGCGGAGAAAAATCTCCACATGAGCCCATGATAGCTCACCTAGCCTCTACAGTTGCAGACTTGCAGCAGAGAATAGGAGGCTTAGAGATATCGTTGCGGAGGGAAATATTGAGCTAGCAGAGTTTAAGGATGATTTCATTTCCCTTCACCGTGGCCTTTGCACTAAGTGGTGGCGTTTGTGTAAGGCCTTAGGGAAGTAGGAGCTCTACTACGCACTTAGCCCTTGAGCCTTCTCTGGTTACCTTAATTTTCCCGATAGACACGTTGGTTTAATTTATTTAATTCTTATTTTCTTTCTATTTATTTTCATTCTCATTTGTAATGCGCCTGTCAAATAAAATAAAATTAAATAAAAGACTCTTCGAGTTTTTACCTATTGAGTCCCTTTTGCTTTCACCTTTTCTTTTGTTGTTGTTGAAGCAACCTAGGTACAAGAACAAGTATGGGGGTAATCTTGCGTTCATACATCACACTCACATGACAAGATCACCCACGTCTGTGCTACACCACAACTCTGGCACACTCACAAGATGAGACGTAGCAACCATGAATACAAGGCTGCTCATCCTCATACTCACACAGGGTGATGGTTTGCATGTTTATCCTTATATCTCCCTAAATTTTGAGTTTGATATATAATTCTTACCATGGAAAATATCTTAAAACTAAACTCAAAAGAAATAAAATGTGCTTGGATGTTTCAACTACAGTGTATGGTTTTCTTGCATGCTCTTTATTCTAAGCACATTACCTATTGCATGTGAACATATATCTATAGGAACACATGTCATCTAAGTAATTGATGAATGAGAGGCTGCCTGACAATAGGAACCTTTCTTTTTTCTGTTGAATCCTTGGGAATATTTATGAAATAAAAAAAAAGGTATAACTTTACATACTCCTCATTGATGTTCTATTCCTATAAAAGTTATATGTCGATTATATTGCAAACCTTTATACACTGCTTGTTGTCATTTTGAGTTTGGTCAAATTGTTGAAACCCTTGTTAGATTCTTTTCATACTTTCATAAACAAGATCTCGCACACACCAACTATATTTGCTCACCCTCTACAATAGAGGATTAGCAAAAATATTCCATCCACCATATATGCTCTATTTCTACACTGGAAATCAGCATCACTTTGTCCATCCACCAAAAAATGATGTTGAGAAAATGCTCACAAGAGAAGGAACACAATATTATCGAGCATGATGAAAAAAGAAAAAAATGAAGGAAAGAAAAATTAGCCATGTTCTCCAAGTAAAAGTGTAAAGAGAAGGACCACACAAATAAAAAAAGAGCCATCATTCCCTTTCCATATTTCCACATACACGTCCACTTTTCACACATGCACATCTTGATCATGGTGGTATGATTAGTTATCTTGGATCCAGTTTTTGACTTTACAATATATATGACGCAAGTGTGCTATTCTTATTCCCTACCAGAGCTCCACATAAGCCTTATTAGAAGTAGGAATAAGAAAAGGCAAAAACCAATGCCTTGGTGAGGATTAAACACAATGAGTGATCCAAGAAAATCAATTGAGAAATAAAATTAAAATTATGTTTTTATGAACAAAAAGAAAAACCCAACGTACTCATTAGAAGGAGTGGAGGTAATTTGAGTCAAGGTCGTTTCATTCGTCAATCACCTAAGATGACATGATAGCCACTTCAAAGTTCACGGGTGCAGGTATGGGTTGGAATAACTTGTATATTTGAACTATTACACTAGAAGTTATTGCTCTGTTGAGATCCATGGCCTTCAATTAGCGACGAGTAAAGGATAAGTGTAGGGGTGTTGTTGATGGACCTTAAGTACCAAATTTGACCATCAACTCCTGCATAAAATAATACAATATAAAACATCAAACTTAGTGTAAGGGTTTATTACTAACCATTTTTACAAATATTGGTGAATATTTGTATGCAAACGATTTTGGATGAATTTACACCCGCCATAAGACGAATTGCACATTCGGCCAATTATATGCGAGCACAAGGATTGGAGGGCCTACATGATAGTCAAAACCGACTTGATTTGGGCTAATCCACGGTGCACCGTCATAGGAGCCCACCTATCATCCACTAGGTCGGTGGCTAGAGGCGGTTTGCCTGGTTCGGTCGAACTAGGGTCGGCGCCCCCAGCCACCGCCTTACACATGGTAGCTCCTCATAGGCCCCCAATGACGGTTATGGGTGAACCGACATGGAAACTGCCATACCAACCATCATTGGACACTATAAAAGGAGGAGCTCACTTCACTCAAAACACACAGGTAGAGTACAACTCACTTTTATACTTTAGGCATCATTCTAGTAGTGTTGATAAAATAGGTAGAGAGCGAGGGGAAGTTTCGAACGAGTGTAGGAGTTGTCGGCACTCTGTCCTAGCTTGTACCTCGGTGGATGTTTCTTTAATAAAGTAAGTGTTCGAGATTTCCTTTTGGTATTTAATTTGCTTTATTAAGTGAGATATATTCTCATTGTTGTGGGTTTGTCGCTTAGAATTTGTATTAAGTGCTCTAGAACTAGGACTCTGGATAAAGAAGGAAGTTCCTGCGCGAGGCTAGAGTAGTAATCAATAATTTAGACATGGTGTCTATGTTAGCGGTTACCTTGGTTTGTTGTGTGCTCCATGGAATGTGAGATAGGCGACAGGTGGTGACATCCCTGTCTATCCTTTCTATTCCTCCAGGTTCAGGTACATCATAGAGTTGCAGGCCATAGTCTATTGGCAGACTAGGGGTGAAATGGTGCCTGAAGCAATCGATAGAGATTTACCTTAAACTTAAGTCTAGTTAATTAACTCATAGGAATCCTGTTTAGCCTAAGCCTACCATTAGTTGTTGTCCTTGGTTGAATTCTGTTCTTAGATATACACACATGTTCCCTATGATTTGATACCCTTAGAATACTCTAAGGTGAATTGCTACAATGGTATCCATGCGCTTGTGGATTTATCTGTAGCCGTAACAAATACAAACATAATGTAGAGCCAAAATGAAGTTCCAGCTTTAGGCGCTTGCACCACGGGAGGAGATGATATGTATCTTTTGATTTCTTCAAATGCCTCTTGCTATTTTGCCACCCAAGAAAAATTGGCTTCTTTTTTCAAACAAAGTATAGGAACAGAAGCATCAATTTTACCGGCTAAGTTAGGTATGAAATCTTTGAACCTTCTTCTTGCATGTCAGCATTTTGTTCATACCTAAACACTGACATGCAATCAATGTGCAGATACTAAGAACTTCTTGAATAGCGAGTGTGACAACTTCTTGAATAGTGAGTATGGCATCAAATTCACGATGACACTTCCATCCACCAACATCCTAGAGATCAGTTTCCCATCAATGTGTAGATAAAGTGGTTTCATATGATGATTAGATTCATCGGGCTTCTCAAAAACCACATCTCTTGGTCCTAGTGAAAGTTGTGAAATTTTGGCCTCATCCATGACATGAAACTCCATAGGCAATACAAACACTATGTTTATATCTATATTCTCTTTTGGAGGTGAATCCTTGATAATAAATAGTGATCCCTCTCCTTCATTATCGTCCTCACTATCATCTTGATCAATCATCAGCTTCTCAACCTCCATTGGCTTAGGCCTCCACTCTTGTGTTGGTGGCGGCCGTAGCTCATTGAATCTTTCATCTCTCAATTCTTTAGCTTTCTTTTCCTTTAACTCTTGAGCACGGAGACATTGCAACATCCTCTTTTCAGTAGCAGTCAAGTCCGCAACTATCCACCTTGGATTGGGCTCTGTTCTAGGGGCGATGTGGTGACTTCTAATACTTTTGCTTGATGAAGACGTGTCAGAACTACTTCCTAGATCGCCCCGATCAGACCGACCATAAAGCCCGGTAAGACTGACCTCTTGTCATCTCGCCCATGTTGCCCCAGGATGGTGATGGTCAGATCGACCATATGGCCCGATCAGACCGGCATGTGGTTGTTGGTCAGACCAGCCTTCCCTGGGCAGTTTGGCTGCTACGGCTTCATCTTGAATCTTCTCGTCTTGGACCACCTTGGCTTCATTTTTAGTAAGTATTGGAACCTCATGAGACCCCACCTTGATTGTAATCACCTCCAAAGTCTTTGTTTCCTCCTTGACGCGGTTTTCTCCACCTATTTCCTCCTTAAACCAATTTTTTGAACAAAACCGACTTTTGCTTGACAAAGAAACCCTATAATAACTACTTAGGCATACAACAACAAACTCTCGGCGCGTCAGGATTGGGTCCATTGGGTTGCACAGTAAACCACAGTTCACAGACACACTACCAATTCGAGTTGTCACGATCAACTTTCGGCGCTACTTTCTAAGATAAAGTGAATCCTGCTCACGCATGCTCGTGTAGTCACATACAGTGGAAAAAATTGACTCTCATTAAGTTTAGTTCTAGCACTGGTTGCTACCACTCTAAAATAGACAAGCCGAATACAAGCTCTTCATATCATCTTTCGAATTCCCACAAATCTAGAGAGAATTTAAGTTTCATTTGTTGAGCGTCTCAATTGGCGAAGCGATCCTTTCGCCGGTTGGTTTCCACCATGGTGTGACCGTCCATTGTGTGCTTGTGGGGATCGATACATACTTAAGTCATCCCTCATGGTAGAAACTCGGGGTAGGAGATTCTTCTAATGCCCAAACATTGATCAGGTACAATTCATTTGTTCCAAGTTCAATTAACTATACTCCATACATAAAACGCTAACTAGTTTCTGTGCCATCATAACATCTTACGCAGACATACGGTACGGTGTGCAACTTCATTGAGTGGGTAGATACGGAGAATCCACAGAACGATGGAATACATGAATATTCATGTAGTGAAACAAGATCGGACTACCTTAGGCGGAAAGATGAGCACGAACACCGAATTGCTATAGAAGCTTTAGAATGGTAGGTAAATCTCCTGGGACTCCCCACATGGCGGGAACGTCCAGAGTGTCATTGTGGTGACCATTGTCAGGTGATAAGGTCCGTAAGACAATGAACTCGAGGACAAAGATGCTTCGTGTGTCCTAACATTGTCGATGATGATTTCGTCGTAAGTATCATTTTTTCTGTACCAGTAATATCTACTTTCATGCACTTACCTCTCCTTACAAAATTGTACAAATAGGAGGATGTAAGGAAATGTCAATTCGTACAGTGGATCGATATGGTCAGAGTTACTTCCATCAGTCAAACGATAATGCAACCTGAGACGACCACACAATTCATTCAGGCATGGATGGAGTACGAACGTCAGGTACAAATTGCAAGCTTAGACTGGAGGAATAATCCATTAGGTTTACCTAAATGGTCAGAGCGTCCAAAGTGTGGTTGTAGATATCGTTGCCAGGTGGCTACCTCCTTTGTAGAACAAACATTTGGCATGAGATATTTTGTCTGCCCCAACTTAGACAACAACTTCATTGTACGTCTTACATTTTTCCAATTGCGCTAGAATCTCCATAATATTACTACCCTAACTTACTAACTACATTTATTTCTCAGGGCAATCCAAGGAGGTGCAGATTCACTTTGTGGATCGACAATGTCAATCCAACATATCATGGCCAAAAGATAACTGAGTCTGAAACACAAGTAAAGTACCAGCGATTGAAGGAGCACGAAAATGCAATACACATTGAACGACGTAGAAGGGGTCGTTAGATAAGCTCAGGCTCAATTTGTCGGGACTGACAAATTTGTATCATTTATCCATGACACCTTAACTATCTTATCATAATAATGTTTAATTACGATGGTGTGTTGTTGTATGCGTCACGAATTATAAATTAATGAGATTGTATCGTTTCGATTTGCAAAGTTTCGATGCTTGTATTTTCGTAAATTTTACGTCCAATTGTGTACATGATTACATGATTCAACATAAGCGAGAATTATACGCAACTTACGTAACTTGCATTTTAGAGGTAAAAAAACACCTCCTCGGACTCCGATCCGGATGAAAAATGAATCGTTGGAATTTTAAAAAGTTCTTCCCATTTTGTTCATTTCAAAACGATGATTTACCTAATTTATGGAACAAACAGTTCAATATTTTGATATAAAAAACCTCCTTCTCAGGCTTCAATCTGAGTGAAAAATAAATCCTTGCAGTTTTAAAAAATTCTTTCTATTTTGCTCCTGGCGACCCCCGCACAGTGCAAAATCGCCCTCCGGAAGGGCGGCAAGGGGGCCACCTGCAAAAAATCCAGGCCGTCGCCTTTTAAGTAGGCAGCCCCCGCACAGTGTAAAATCGTCCTCTAAGAGACGGCAAGGGGGCCGCTTGCAAAAAGACCAGGCCGCTTTCCCAGCCATTTTACAGGCGGCCCTTATAATGAAAAATCGCTCTCTGGGAGGGTGGCAAGGGGGCCGCTTATAAATTTTCCCTCCCCCATTCACCGGCCGTTAGGCGAGAGCCAACGGTCATCTGCCACGTCAAAAAAATCGTCCTCCCAGAGAACGTTGGACGTCTAGATCTATAAATTTTTGAAATAGATAATTATTTTTTAAATATTTTAATAAATAAAATTAAAAATAAAAAAAATTCGGAGTACCTCCACCCTAACACAGCCCAACACCGGCCTAGAAGAGTTGCCACAATCAAGACCAGCCCAACAGCCCAACATTGTCCGCTTGCAAAACGCACCGGCCGACGTGCATGTTCTAGCTCTATTTGCATGATGTTCCCATAGAATCAAGTATTTCTTTCTTTCACACAAGCAGCATCCGATTAGAGAACGAGAAGAATAGGAAAAGAACGTTAACTATGCATGACTCACGAGCAAAAACTGGATGATTAGGAGAAGCTAGCCAGACTACCACCTCCTTATATATTTTGTTAAGAAAATAGATACAAAAGAGACACGAATTTTTACGTGAAAAAAAACCCTCCAATGTGGAGAGAAAAAAAACCACGGGAGATAATAATCAACTACGATGGTTCAGGGTTACATGTATAAGGGTGGCCCATATATATATAGACACATATTAAACTAGTCCCTAGGACTAATAATATATTTGAGTCATTATCCAACAAACCTTCCCTTGACTCAATAACCCTATAAATATGCTGTAGAAGAAAATGTCTCCAAAACCCCGAAGGGCTGCTAAGCACCACGAATACCTACTAAGTCCAGGCAATGCTTGAACTTAGTATTTGAGAGTGACTTTGTAAGCATATCTGCGGGATTGTCATCAGTGTGTATCTTTCCCACAATAATTTGCCCTTGAGCAACAATATCACGAATAAAATGGTGTTTAATATCAATATGCTTGGTCTTGGCATGAAACATATCATTCTTGGTCAAACAAATAGCACTCTGGCTATCACAATAAACAGTATTAACATCTTGCTGAATACCAAGTTCAGAAACGAGACCTCGCAACCAAACAGCTTCCTTGACACCTTCAGTAGTTGACATATATTATGCTTCTATGGTGGAAAGAGCAGTAACAGACTGAAGTGAAGCTTTCCAACTGACAGCTGAACCACATAAAGAGAAGACATATCCAGAAATAGACCTTCTTTTATCAAGATCTCCGGCATAATCAGAATCAACAAACCCAATAACATTATCTGTCTTCACCTTATTTTTATCAAACACCAAGCCAAAATTAGAAGTACCTTTCAAATAACGAAGAATCCACTTAACAACATTCCAATGTTCTTTGCCAGGATTATGCATAAATCTGCTAACCACACTAACTGCATGAGCTAAATCTGGGTGAGTGCAAATCATAGCATACATAAGATTGCCAACGGCACTGGCATAAGGAACACGTGACATGTAATCTTTGTCATCTTCATTAACAGGACACTGACTTGAAGATAATTTAAAATGTGAAGCAAATGGCGTAGAAACAAGCTTGCAATTACCAAGATTATATTTATCAACTATCTTCTCAATGTAACTTTTCTGAGATAGAAATAATTTACCAGCCTTACGGTCACGCTGAATTTCCATGCCAAGAATTTTCTTTGCAGGACCAAGATCTTTCATCTCAAATTCATAACTAAGTTGAGCCTTCAACTGATCAATCAGTAACTTGTCATGAGAAGCAATGAACATATCATCAACATAAAGCAACAAATAAATAAAAGATCTATTGGGAAACTTCTTGAAATAAACACAATTGTCATAATTGCTACGTGAATATTGTTGTGCAATCATAAAAGAATGCCTAGGAGCTTGTTTAAGACCATAAAGAGATTTCTTCAAAGGGCATACTAAATGTTCTTTTCCTGGAACAACAAAACCTTCAGGTTGTGTCATAAAAATCTCCTCTTCTAAATCTCCATGTAAGAAAGCAGTTTTAACATCAAGTTACTCTAATTCCAAGTCAAATAAAGCAACAAAAGCAAGCATCACCCGAATGGAAGAGTGGCGTACAACAGGAGAAAAAACTTCATTGAAGTCAATACCTTCCCTTTGGTCAAAACCTTTCACCACTAAACGGGCTTTCCATCTTGCAGGTTCAACTCCAGAAATACCTTCCTTCTTCTTATAAATCCATTTGCACTTTAATGGTTTTTTACCTGTTGGAAGCTTTGCCAAATCCCATGTATGATTTTTATGAAGGCTCTTAACTTCTTCATTCATAGCAGTCAACCATTTAGAAGAATTTTCACATGAGATAGCTTCAGAATAAGAAGAAGGTTCAACAGTATCATCAACATCTTGTGCAGCAAGAAGAGCATAACAAGCCATATCATCAGTGTCACGATATCTAGCAGGCAATTGAATATTATTTTTTCTATTTCTATCTCGAGCAACACAATGATCATTATTATCTGAAGATGACAAATCAGAAACTTGTTGTGTAGTAGGAATAACTATAGGAGGAGTAACTGTAGAATCATCATCAATAGTAGGCAAAACTACATCAAATTCTGCATTCCTTGTAACAACTTCAGTTTCAGATTCAATTATGGGTGAATTATCACTACCCGGTGAGAGAAAAACATCTTCATTAAAAGTGACATCACGACTAATGATCAATTTGTGAGCATCAGAACACCATAAACGATATCCTTTGACACCAGAACCATAACCAACAAATATACATTTTCTTGCTCTAGGCTCTAATTTCCCAGTGATAACACGAGTATAAGCAGGACAACCAAAAATTCTCAAATTGGAATAATCAACTGGTTTACCTGACCAAACTTCTTCTGGAATCTGAAAATTTATGGCAGAATTTGGAGAGCGATTGATCAAGTAAGAAGCTGTAGAAATCGTCTCAGCCCACAACGCACGCTTGTTCCATAGGCCTGCATTTGAAAGTATGCAATGGGCTCTTTCTAGAAGAGTGCGATTCATACACTCTGCCACACCATTTTGCTGAGGAGTTCCTGGAACAGTCAAATGTCTTGCAATACCATGATTAGCACAAAAATTATCAAACTCACCACTACAAAATTCCAATCCGTTATCAGTTCTAAGCTTCTTTATTTTTTGCTAGTTTGATTTTCCACCAAAACTTTCCACTTCTGAAACACTGAAAGAGCTTCATCCTTATGTTTCAGTAAATAAACCCAAACTTTGCGAGAAAAATCATCCATGAATGTTATAAAGTACTCACATCCACCAAGAGAATGAAACTTAGACTTACCTCAAAGATCAGAATGAATGTAATCAAGAATTCCTTCAGTTTGATGAGTTGCAATACTAAAACTGACCCTTTTTTGTTTACCAAAAACGCAATGTTCACAGAAATCAAGTTTGCCAATATTATCTAAATGCCCTTTCTTGCAAAGGAGATGCATACCTTTCTTACTCATATGACCCAAGCGCATATGCCAAAGCTTGGTAGTGTGAGGATCTGATGCAATAGTAGAAACAGCTGCAACACCTGTGATTGTAGATCCTTGCAAGTAATAAAGACTATCGATTCTATGGCCTTTTAACACAACAAGATTGCCTTTCGAAATCTTAAGAACACCATTGTCACCAACATATTTATATCCCAAGGATTCAAGAGTGCCCAAAGAAATAAGATTTCTTTTCATTCTAGGAACATGGCGAACATTTGTAAGGGTCCTAACAATGTCATCATGTGTTTTAATTTGAACAGTACCAATTCCAGAAATTTCAAGTGGAGACCCATCACCAATCACAACTTCACCAGTATCAATAGACTCATAAGTAGAGAACCACTCTTTATATTGACATATATGAAAAGTGCAAGCCGAATCAATAATCCAAGTAGTTCGATTCTCAATACTAGCAGTGCTAACTAGAACCTCTCCATCACAATCATTAGCAACAAAACTAGCCTCAGCAGGTTTTTCATTTTGAGTCTTTGATCTTTCTTCCTTCCTTTTCAACTTATAACACTGGAAAATATCATGATTATCTTTCTTACAATAACGGCAAAAAAGTCTGGATTTACTGTCTCTTGGTTTAGATCTGGATTTTGATCTAGAAAAATCATCCTTTTGGGAAGATCTACCTCTAACAATTAACCCCTCAGCTTTAACTTCAGAACGAGAATCAATATCAAATTTTTCCTTGGACAATAAATTTGATTTAACATCCTCAAAACTAAGGGTATCATGATTGTCATAAAGCATAATTTCTTTAAAGTGTTTAAAGATAGAAGGCAAAGAGACAACCAGTAAAATAGCCTTGTCCTCATCATCAATTTTCACATCTAACTTCTCCAAATCAATGATGAGTGAATTAAACTCATTAAGATGAGACTGAATAGATTTACCTTCTGCCAAGCGAATTGTGTACAGGCGTTCTTTGAGGCGCAATTTATTGGCAAGACTTTTCTTCATGTATAGCGTCTCCAATTTCTTCCACAATGAAGACGCAGATGTCTCATTAAGGACTTCACGCAGAACATCTGTAGTTAAACTGAGTTGTATGGCAGATAATGCCTTTTGATCAAAATCCTCCCATTTATCATCATTCATATCCGCTGGTTTAGCACCCAATGCCTTCTGAACACCAACTTGTGTAAGAACAGCTTTCATCTGAACCTGCCATATGCAAAAACTGATCTTGCCATCGAACTTCTCAATGTCAAATTTAGTAGATGACATGTTGGAGAAAAAAAATTGCAGATCAAAAATATATAACAGATTCCAAAAAAGAGGAAAGTTCCCTGGTACGAAGGCTGTGTGGATGTAGCAAAACTGAAACAGAACAGAGGATTCCACAAGGTTTTATTTCCTGGTAGACCTCTGTGTGGATGTAGTAGTTTCACCAAAAAAATTGATCACCTCACGTGATCTGAACAGAAGAACAGTCTAACCTTTTCTTCACCTTGGGACACGTGCGTGAGTTGGGGAGGTAGGCTTCGGCACTGCTTTTTCTCCTGGTGAGAAGGTAGTACAACGCAGACACGGAATCAATCTGTAACTCCGTTTCGCCTAACAGATCCAAACGATCTTGGACGACGATGCACACGGCTCGCCCCGCCGCTGTCTGCTCCAAGAGCAGGACGCCAAACGTGGATGCAGCAGCAGCCGATCTAAACGAACGCGCCGGCGGCCGAAGCGAGAACGTATCTCTTCGCTCTGATACCACTTGTTAAGAAAATAGATACAAAAGAGACACGAATTTTTATGTAGAAAAAAACCCTCCAATATGAAGAGAAAAAAACCACGGGAGACAATAATCAACTATGATGGTTCAGGGTTACATATACAAGGGTGGCCTATATATATAGGTACATATTAAACTAGTCCCTAGGACTAATAATATATTTGAGTCATTATCCAACATATTTAACTTGTGTCGCTTAAGATAGAACAGTAGCAGAAAACATGCCAGTGACACCAAGTTTGTTTTCTAAATAGCCATAAGGTATTGGAGGGAAACAGATAAAGTAAATATTTTGAGATGAGATGCATGTTAGTTGGACGATTCTACTTATCCCTCATTAGTCATGCGACACAGAGCATGACACTAAATTCGATTCAATTGCAATATATGCCCAGATTTTGCTTTCTTGATACAATTTCCTCTAGTTTATTCAAGTTTAGCCTCGTTTAACATGGCATGATGCCAATACCAATATTGCGCGATATATGTCCGTCCGTGGCAATACCAACAAAATGCATGTACCGTTTTTAGTAGCAAAGGATGGACATGAGTCTTCGAGTGAATACGTATGGCCATAAATGAGAAAAAGACCAATTATTAATTTGTAGAACATGGATAGAGATAATTTTTCAAGTAATTGAAAAACAAAAGTAAAATAACATAAACATTATCATAAAATCAAATGATAAACAAATAATAAAGTTTATATTATATATTGGAGACCTGCATTTGGCTGAAATGTCTTTCTAAGAATTGGCACATTAAATTTATGTTAAGTTGGGGGAGAGAGGAGATGGGACAGAAGAGAAGGTTGTTCAATAATACAAGAAGAGAAAGTTATGCCTTCAGTACAATAACACGTAGATGGGTGCATCTGAGAACTATCACTTAGTAAAAATTAAGCGTGCTGGTGTGTTGGCCAATGGGTGCGTTGTTGATCAAAACAGTGTCATGCGTGATTTCTTTTTGCCACATCATCAAATCAGCCTGTTACCTGCAGTCTAATAAAATGAAATCATCAAATCAGCCGTGTGGAACAGCCCCCTCCCCCGTGCCAAACTACCAATCAAGTAGTTTTGCAAAATAAAAGGAAAAGAATTACCCATTTGCAGTTTTGCAAAAAATGATTAGGGTTTTTAAGAAATTTTCAGAGAGACAGCAACTGCCGGCTGTTTCACACGGATGTTTTTGACGTGGACCACGAATGTGACAAAAAAAAAATCATATGTGGCAGCTTTGACCAAGAATGCGTGAAGAGGGCTAGAGCTGAGGTACATACCGGTGAGTTCTTCATCCAACTTTCCCAACTCACATCTCTCATTTTCACGCGCACATTTTTTAAACTGCTAAACGGTGTGTTTTTTGCAAAAAGTTTCTATACGAAAATTGCTTTAAAAATCATATTAATCCATTTTTTAAAAAAAATTAGTAAATACTTAATTAATCATGTGCTAATGAGTCACTCCGTTTTTCGTGCGGAGAGAATATCTTCCCAACACTCCCAAAGGAACAAACCCTAATTTCCTTCGGAAAATTGCAGGCTTGGAATTTGGAAGGACTCATGAAGAAACAAATACAAGTGCATTACTAGACTGTAAAAATTGTGTGAGTTTGTGCGTCTTTGGTTAATTGGTCGCTGAGGAATACTAGTAAAAGTAAAATTGTTCTATTGAAGTAAGAATTTTCATGATAGCTGTTGGGTGTAATCTCATATCGATAATTGATAAGGCAGTTCTCGCCCATCAAACTAATCATTGGGTTATATAGGCTCAGGACCTAAATTGTGGCTCCGGTTGGGTTTGTGGTGGAGCAGACCCAATATGTCCTGGGTGACCCACACGGGCGGACGTACGTTGACTGTTCTGGATGCCCAGACACCCACGCAAATGACGTGGTTACGTGATCAGGTGAAATTTTTCACCCTTGGTGCACCCTCCTCGGCCCAACACAGGGCACCACCCCCACCGGTTCAAGCCCACGTGAACACATCGCTGCTTGGCTGCTTGCCTGCTTGCTTTCAGGAGAAGGAGTCGAGTGAAAGTTTTCCCTGGCCGCGCCGCACGAGTCTGCGAGCGCGCGAGCGCGAGGCACTGGAGGCGGATGTGGCCGCGGCTTTTCGCCTGACGTGAAGGCACCGACGGCGGCGTCGCCAGCCACGATCCATCCATCGCTGCTCTTCTTCCCATTCCCGGCTTCCTACGATCCATCCATCGCAACTGGCATCAGCAACAGCCAACAGGCCAACGACGCCTCTGGCCCTCTGCCTCTATATTCTGGTTCTGCACTTCCGCTCCAAAAGAAGAAAAGGCAAGGAATCAATCCTTCAAATTATTTATCTTATATTTCAATCAAGTTAAGCCTAACATCCGATTTTGATTTTTCCTGGTATCTGGTAATATGGCACTTTAGGGTTAGTGAGTTAATTAGGGTTTTTTCTTTTTAGTATATGCATATACATTTATCAAATTATGGATTTGCAATTTGATTTTGCTTGAAAATGATAGGTAATCATGGAGAGGTTTTATAAACGGAAAGCTCCAGACACGGTCACAGCCAACAATAACAGAAATTCATGTCTAAATGATCTCAATTGGGAAGAGGAGATTAAATATGATCCAGACTTGAGAAAACAAATTGATGCTTACCATCCTAACCACAGAGAAAAGGTCAGAAGAAAATATTTGGAAAATGGACCTTGCCAGCCTCGCACATGTAATTTTCCTGTGTCAGATATTGGAGATAAGTCGAGAAGATTTGTCCCAGAATGGTTTGATGAGTTTGGAAGTTGGCTTGAATATAGTGAGCCGAAGGACAGAGCATATTGTTTTTGTTGTTTCTTATTCAAAGAAAAGAAGGATGCTGGATATGAATCATTTGTAGTTAATGGTTGGAATGGTTATCATAGGAAAGCAAGGCTAAAGTCACATGTTGGTGATGTTGGTGGCTTACACTATAATGCAATGAAGAAGTGCGATGATTTGTTACAAAGACAACAACACATAGATGTTGCTTACAGTCAGATAAGTGAGACTGCTAAGAAGGCTTATTTTACTCGACTGAATGGATCCATTGATACTGCTAGGCTATTGTTGAAGCAAGGATTGCCTTTTCGTGGACATGATGAGTCACTAGAATCCAATAATAGAGGGAACTTCAAGGAGTTTTATGATTGCTTAGCGCAACATGATCCAAAGTTACACAAAGCGATGAGTACAAATGCTGCAGCTAATAGTTGTTTGCTAGCTCCTAAAATTCAAAGGGACATTGTTGAATGTTTTGCAAATGAGATTGTAGACTCTATCCTTGAAGATCTTGGCAATGATGTGTTTTGCTTGCTAGTTGATGAGTCAAGAGATGTTTCTTGCAAAGAACAAATGGCTATGGTCTTGAGGTATGTTGACAAATGTGGGATCGTGAAAGAGAGGTTTGTTGGTGTTGTGCATGTGACTGAAACAACTTCTTCTCACCTAAAGTCATCTATTGATTCTCTACTTGCAAAGTTTAAACTAAGCTTAAAGCAAGTTTGAGGCCAAGGATATGATGGTGCTAGCAATATGCGAGGTGAGTTCAATGGCTTGCAATCATTGATCATGAGAGAGAGTAGGTCATCTTATTATGTGCATTATTTTGCTCACCAACTTCAGTTAGTCATTGTGGCTATTGTGAGAAAACACAAGGGCGTAAGCAATTTCTTAAGCATGATTTCTATCTTATTAAATGTGATGGGTGGATCATCTAAGAGACGGGATATGATTAGAGATATTAATCATGAACAAGTGACAACGGCATTAGGTTGTGGGCAACTTTAGACTGGCACAGGGTTAAATCAAGAGCAATACCTTCAAAGACCCGGAGATACTCGTTGGAGTTCTCATTACAAAACTTTCAAAAGTTCAGTCAACATGTTTCCTACAATAGTTGAAGTGCTAAAAGTGGTTGAAAAGGATGACAGAGATTGGAAAAATAAATATCAAGCTTCAAATCTTATAGTATACTTTAAATCATTTGACTTTGCCTTTTATTTGCATCTCATGTTGACTACATTAACAGCCACAAATGCCTTATCATTAGCATTGCAAAAGAAGGATCAAGACATTGTTAATGCCATTGGATGTGTGAAAGCAACTAGACTTCATTTGAATAATCTTAGAAGAGATGGGTGGGACAAATTATTAGACGAAGTGAATGAGTTTTGTGACAAGCATGAAATTGACCGAGTGGAAATGAAAAATGCATATATTGATACCCGCCAGCCTAGAAAAAAATCAGGAATTACATACAAGCATCACTATGAGGTGGATTGTTATAATGATGTTATTGTTTGGCTAGTTCAAGAGATTGATAACCGCTTTAGTGAGACAAACTCTCAATTGCTTGTTTGTTCAGCTGCTTTCGACCCAAGGGATCAATTTCATGCTTTTGATGTGGAGACTTTAATGAGCTTAGCAAAACTATATCCTGATGATTTTAGTTCTGATGAGTTGAGGGACCTTAGTCATGATCTTTGCCTTTACATTGCTGATGTGCGAGATGATGCTAGATTCTCCAACATCAACACTATTGGTGAGCTCTCTCAAAAAATGGTTGAGGTAGGGAAACATCGTCGTTATCCGTTGGTCTATCGACTTTTGAAGCTTGTACTGGTACTGCCTGTTGCTACTGCAACAGTTGAGAGATGCTTTTCTGAAATGAAGATTGTCAAAACAAGTTTGGCTAATCGCATGGGTGATCAACACTTGAGTCATAGACTTATTTGCTATCTAGAGAAAGAAGAAATGAAGAAAGTTAGCAATGAGGCTGTGGTTCGTCGTTTTATGACCATGGAAGGAAAATGGCGTAAATATGATCTCTAATAGGTAACGCAATGTATCTACTTTTAAGTTTTAATCAACAATTGTCCAATTTATTTGCTAAATAATTGATCTATTTGTTCTCTTTCCTTTTAGGCTAGTGGGATCTTCATCATGGTCTCCTGGATCAAAGATTTTGCTATACGGACATGTTTTCTTGATGATTTTGGCATTCTATCAATGGATACACTTTTTTTATTAAATGGTGAGTGTTTTGTTTCGACCAAAATCTCATATCTATTGTTAGAAGTCAAATTTCATATTAAAATATGGTAGTTACATATTAGTTGTGCTATTTTTTATTGAACATCATATCAGTCAGTGTTGTTAAGAATTAAGTGGTGCACCACCCATCATTTCGCTCTAGATTCACCACTGGTGACCCATGATTGATGAGCCGGGTTGCGCACTATAACAATAACTGATGATGCATTTAAGAAAAACAATGCCAACTTGGAAACAAGCAGGAGTTACTTCTGAAATAATTGAAATAATTGAAGAAAGAAACGAATTGTCGTTACTTGTTAGAGTTTCAGCAACGTGATGGCACTTCAACGAATAGGTAATCCTCTCCAACAGAAATGCCCCTATTGTTTCTTTAGTCATTTGTTAATGTTGATTTCACTAAATTTTGAAGACAAAATCAAAGTTACAAACATTTTTGCTGAGATATTTTCCATGCTTAGTTTTAAGCTAAGGACTTTGTAATAAATGATTCTACCTTATGTTGAAGCAAAGACCGGATTATATATACGTTATAGAAAAGACAAGTAATGGTCACAAAAAGGAAGGAACTAAGGATTAAGGTTTTTTTCCTAAGCTGGATGGAGGCCCAAGGGAATGCTTTAGGTGGAGACCTTATCACCGTAGCCTGCCAATGTGGCCAGAAAGTCAATACTCCCAGCACTAAGTTGATGTACCTGTATGCTGAAATTTAGGTTGTTGTCCTCAGTACACTCACCGGCCAAGGCGTTATGCCTTCGACACAATTTACTATTTTTTTAAAAGAAAAAAACAATTACCGTAGTTACCAATCAACCGTCGCACCGGACTTGATAACAGTATAAACGGAGATTAGATCACTCCTTTCCTTCCTTTTGCATGATGTTCTCACATAATTTTCATGTAGTATTTCCTTCACACAAAACAGCGTCCGGTTAATCAGAACGAGAAGAATCGTGGGAAAGAACGTCAACTATGCGTGGCTGACGAGCAAAAACGGAATGATGAGAAGAGAAGTTGGGGCACCATGCACCATGACTCAAATTGATCAAATTGAGTATGTACCTAATTTGAGTATGAAATTTTTTATGAATATTTCAGATATGAACATTTACTTCTTTACTAACTAGTTCAAACAAGTTTGAACTGAGTTTAAACATTTTTTTTAGATTTTGATTCTAGATATATAGCATCCAAACATATAATTAGTTAGATGTGTAATAATGAATTGTGAAATAAAGTTGAATTTAAGATGTTTTGTTGATAGGTATATGTATGAATCAAATTCTTATACCTAAGTATATACTCACAATTTAAAAAAATTTAAAAAATTTGAGTGGATGTGTGTGCTTCATACTTGGTGCTCGGGTACCATGGTGCCCATATGGATGTCCTAATATATTGCCTTATTTTAGCATAATGCGTGTTTGCTTCCTGAGATACTGAGGTGAAACAAATGAACTAAATATTTACGAATAACATGTGAAGGGACCATATTAGCGTTGGTTGTGAGCCTGTCACTTCCTACTCTTCTGCGTATAAAATGTTAGTGCAGTAGATTAGATTATCGTGACACGTTTTTTAAACTGCTAAACGGTGCGTTTCGTACGAAAATTTTCTATATGAAAGTTGTTCTAAAATATCAAATAAATCTATTTTTCAAGTTTATAATAATTAAAACTCAATTAATCACACGTTAATGTCACCTCGTTTTGCGTAAAATGTTTAATATTTATTTTCATCTTTATTTTAATGAGATTCAAACACCACCAAAATTTGCTTGTGTATTACACGTTCCTAGAGTTTTTGCTAATAATCAACATGTGTTGTTTTTCACGTCATGCAGTTATAAGTATGTATATTCGGTTCACCACTCACAATAAAGAGCGGATGGGCTTATATAAAAGAAATGGTAACATTCAAAGTGTCTTTATTATTTCTTTTATAATTTATTAATGTTGAGTTCAACAGATTTTGAAGACAAAATCGAAGTTCCAGACATTCTGTATATATAATACTCAAATTCTATCATGCAAATTCTTTATTCTTACCAAATGGCACGAGATGTGTAGAACAGCTGTCAAAGCTATGTACAATGGTACTAAAATTTTCTCCCAGCAGTAGCACCTAATTAGTTAAGAAACTCAGACACAAGAAATCCAGGATTATGTCATTGTCTATCCACGGGTGCAAGTGCATAATAAACAATTTTCTTTCATCCTTTTTTTGTCATCCATCATTAAAGAAAAGAAGTAGCAAACACTAGTCAAAAGGTACAAAAATAATAACATATGCAAAATATTCTTCCTAGGACAAAAAGAAGTTAATTGCACTGAGATACTAATCAAGCTTTTCAAGTTCACTTACTTGATCAGCCAACAACACCACTATAAGCTTTATCTTACTTCTCCTGGGATCCTTGAATAATGTGGTCAACTCAACCTTATCCTTGGAAAAGATTAAGCAACAGGCAGACTCACATTACTTAATTTGATTAATCATTAGACTTGTGAAGGTCTAATGACCTTATTTTTGTAAGTTGTTTAGGTGAGTCTACTCCATGGTGTCAGATGGTTTAACCTGCTTCTGCTTGGATCCTACTGATAGAATTGTGATGCTTCATGCCCTGCTACTTACTTAACTGTTCTTTTGTGCTTGACAAAGTGGCAAGTTGGCCATGCAATCTCTTTTGCCCAAGACATGGATTTCTAATTGCATATATCATTCAAAGTCGCCCCTTTTCTCTGTCTTAGCTTTGCTCCTTTTTTAGGGTTTGTCTTCCTTACTAATGCTACTTCTTTTAGGGCAGCATCTTGGATAAAACCATATCTCTTCTGAAACAACAACTAACACCACCAAGATGGATGCATGCATTTATTCCTGATCAAAGTAAACAATGTAGTATATAATTAGACAAGGTGTTTTACATTGCTCTCTATTAGTAGTAGAACTAATCTAGAGTGTTTATTTTTTTTCTAATCGAACGGACTATATCTATTTATACTACCACTACCATAGTAGAATATATTTTTTTCTACTTATAGTAGAACTGATAAATCAATTATTAATATTACATCTAGTGTGATAATATTGGTAGTAGAATACAAAGCTAGACACCTAATGGCATTGTGATCTTCAGTTATCTTCATTGCTAGTTTCTGGTAGTGTGAGCATGATACACACTACTCTACTATACATCACCATGGATATTGAAGCTGCAACAACTTCATACAGTTAGTCCAAAGTGTACCTCTTCCCTCTGTAATGCCCAGACCTGCTTCTCTCTGACCAAAGGAGGATTCTGACAGGACTGTATACTGAACAAATGTACATACTCCATATTAACAAGGCAGCCAGTGCTGGAGTACTGGTACCACAAAATGGTACACATACGGTCCTATTCTCCTTAGGATACCAAAGGGGACGAAAAAATGTATAATCATGAGAAGAAAATAACATGTGGCTCATGTCCAGGACTGAACATTTAAAATAGTTGGGTAGTACTGAATTTTGACTGAAATTCTGCTTGGATAAACAGTTTGTTAATTAACTGTTCTTTACAAACTGCCCTCTTTTAACTCTTCTAGAATCCAAGCTTTCATGGAAAATTAATCTGTGAAATGTAACTTCAAAACAAATTGGCTCCTGTAAGTCGAATCCGAGAAACAGACCATCTCTTTGTTCTCTGATGAAGGAACAAGTTAACAAGACAGTAACTTTCAAACGTGAAATTTATTCTAGGAAAAATTCTCTTTCTTTTCTAGGTTTTAAATAGTTATTTTTCCTATCTCCAGTGGAATTACACGCAAGGCTTTTGTGAGTTCCAACAAAAAAAATTAAGAAAAGAATCGTAATTTCTGGTGTTGTTTCTTCAATGCATATCAAACTCTCTCTTTTTACCATAATGTTCATCTTATATTATCAAAAAACTACACAAGATGGGCCTCATTAGTACCATATTTTTTATCCAAATTGCGGCTGATCACAATTCAATAGCAATCAATCTAAAACCAACCACCCCAAAATGCAGTGTCACTTTACTCTCTAACAAAAAGGGAGAACATAAACAAGAAAAGAGTCAATGATCTAGTAATATGAAAACACAAAGGTCCATGCTCCAAACAAAAGACCTACTTGATCCTCATTGCGCAATGCGCATGCAGCACTGTTCAACACGGCTGCATTGTATGATATCTGCATATGCTGATAAAAAGAGTACACACAGCCACAGAACACACAGCCACAGAACACAAGGCAAGCCCAGTATTCTTCTGTTCCCAAATATATGTCACTGTTGACTAGCACTGTTTAAACTTTGACCGCTAATAATGTATAAATGTTTTGTCTACGATAAACAAAATCTTAGTGTTTATATTTATGATGTGGCACAGTTCAATAGTATGGTCTCATTTCAAGTGTTTATGATTTTGTTTAAAAACGACGAACGGTTAAATTTTTAATACGAGCCTAGCGACAAGTATTTAGAAACAGAGGCAGTATCATATTACCCCAATATCATATTAACCATGATTGCACACATAAGAACTGACAAGACAAAAGAAGGAACTTAATTAACATTTGCTGTTAAGTATAGAATAACTGAACTTGTAGGAACCAGTCTTGAGGGTCAAAATGATGACACCATTGGAGGATGCTGCTGCATTGTCAGTTGTAACTGCCCATGGACTTTTGGCAGGTCAGCCTAGCCAGCCATAGGGGTCCCTACACAGAGAGTTACTTACAAACAGCATGGTTTGGTATTCCATCTAGCTATGAACATTTTTTTTTCTATCATGGCCCAGCCTGAGTTAGAGTTCTTGACTTGAGAGAAGGGTACAGCAATAACTGAAAATGCAGGACTTGGACTGGTCATGCATACCCATGCTGTGAATCTTGATCTATATGTACGCTGCATTGTAGAGTACACTTGTTGTCAAAGTACTGGTACCTACATTATTGGTGACGTTTGTTCTCTCTATTTCTTTGAGAAAGGGAGGAATTCTTCGTATTCTGATTTTTATTTTTTTGGCGTATTCGGCTTTTATTGCAGTACTTGGTATGGTACTTCATGTGCACAGTTCACTGTGAAAGCAAGAGGTGTTCTTGCTCAAAATTACACAAAAAGAAACAGTTTTTAGAAAACTACCATAAGTTGTTGAACATAGCACAAATTATTTGATTTCAGAACTGGGAATCCATTTGGGTGTGATGGCCTGTCTACTGCTAATTAGTAGAGATCCGAACTGACAGTATGATAGTAATTCTTCCAGTTCAACTATTGCCCTGTTTATGATGCCAAAATTCAGAGTTACAGTTACACTAATTCCAGGCTTCCAGCAGCTTCACAGTATATTCCATACTATTATTACTACCACAGTAATTATTATAATTAAAAAATTAATAGAATATCAAGATCAATCAATGTTGCTTATCACAATGCGGTGTGATCCTAAGGGATGCATGGAGACAAGAAGGAAACAAGAAGACTGCATTCCATGCTTATCCTTTGGCACGTTTCAATGATTCAGCAAAGGCTTCATTTCTAAACATCTAGATTCTAAATCCTAACTGAATTTAACTATGATCATGGCAGTTGGTTTGCAATGTACAGGTGGTAACACTAGCTTCATCTGCCACATGACCTGCCTGAAGTTAGAGTTCTTGACTTACTTCAGAGAACAAGTTCATCTTTCTTCGATACCCATAAACCTACGCCAGAGTTCAGAGTACTTACTGTTCTTCGTGATCTGTGCACTCCTAATCTCTCCTAAACCCACATGTAGCTCTACATTTCTAGTGCCATTTTGAATGCATTTCATGCATTTACCGTTTAGATTTATTGAGTCGTATGCATCAACCAGTTTAATTAAAAACTTAAGAAAACAAGATGATTCGCTTGTACTTCGACAATGCTACAGGAGTAAGGTTCGAGATTTTACTCGTAACAGACTGGGACACTACTGTTTCATGTACTCATAGACTTGTTTGTACAGGAAAGGACTAAGACCACACCCATTGAATTTGAGGCAAATTACACCGTACTTACCGTCGGAATAACTACCACTTAGCCATAAAATTCACAACTATATGAATTAAATTGGCACAAAAAGTTAGCACCAAATATTATAAGCTTCAAATCAAATCAATTAATTAATTAGTTAATGTAGACTAACAATGATTACCTTGCAGAGAACAGTTAGAAGACAGAAATCCATGTCCCAGAGAACAAAAAAGAGGGCATATATATGCATGGATGACACAGAAGTTTAGCAAAAAGCACAACAAATCATTCCATGCACCTTTCTGCATGCATTCATGCAATGCAGAAACAAAAAGGCCATGCATGCATCTCCAAAGTACCAATAGACCAGAACAAGAGCCGGTATGTGTGTCATGCTCTTTCAGCAGCATCAGCAATCAAAGGTCAAACCATATCCGTACTATTTTAATGGCCTCTCCATCTGCTCCTATAAATCCAGCACCATGACCAAACCCAACACAACTCATCACATTCCATACCCACATCCACAGCAGCTCAAGCTAAGGTGATACTACTACATTCAGAGAGAAGAAGCAGAAAGAGAGAGAGTTTCAGAGAGAGATTGAGAAAGATGGGGAGGGCACCTTGCTGTGACAAGGCAACAGTGAAGAAGGGGCCATGGTCACCTGAGGAGGATGCAATGCTCAAGAACTACATTGAGGAGCATGGCACCGGTGGCAACTGGATTGCACTTCCTCACAAGATTGGTAAGCAATTACTAGTACCTTTTTACTTATCACTGCTGTTCCAGAAGAGATTATAAATTCTCAGACATGCTAAGATTGTTGTCATTTGTGCAAATTGTGCTCATCATCAATCTTTCATGTGATTGTTTTCCTTCCAAAAATTCTTTGAATGTGTCTTGAACAAGTGTAGTTAATTAATTTATGGTGTGTAATGTTGCAGGGCTGAAGAGGTGTGGGAAGAGCTGCAGGCTGAGGTGGCTGAACTACCTGAGGCCAAACATAAAGCATGGGGACTTCACCCCAGAGGAGGACAGCATCATCTGCAGCCTCTACATTAGCATAGGGAGCAGGTACACATAATCACAGACCACACTAACCACTCCCTTCTCACTAACAATCAATCATGATTACACTTAAAAAACATGACACTAAACTTGAGCTGCTTGACACATGACCACAGGTGGTCAATCATAGCAGCACAGCTGCCAGGGAGGACGGACAACGATGTCAAGAACTACTGGAACACAAAGCTCAAGAAGAGGCTCCTTGGCCGGCGCAAGGACCGCGGCGGCGGCGGCGGCGGTCACCACCACCGCAGCCAGAGCACCGCCGACGATCTGCCGGCCGGTGGCGACGGCGGCATGAACGACGGCGGCGAGCGGTCGCTGAGCGCGTCGGCGATGGAGAGGATCCAGCTCTGCATGCAGCTGCAGGAGCTGCAGAACCCACTGGCCATCCACCACAACCCCTTGCTCTCTCAATGGCCAAGCAAGGCCACCACTGGTCAGAATCACAACAACCACAGCTTCAACAGCAACCACAGCAACAACAGCAGCATGAACAATGTCACTGTAGCTGAACATGGAATGTCCAGCTCTGTCAGTGACAACCACCGCCTCAATGGGCAGCAGCTGGAGAGCGCCGCCGCCATGGCGTCGCCGTCGAGCGGCGGCGAGAACTCGAACGTCGTCGTCGCCATCGAAGCCGAGCTCCAGGAGCTTCTCTACGGCGGCGATGGGAGCCAAGGGAGAGGCGGCGGTGGCGGCGCGATCATCGACGGCGGCGACGGCGCCCCGCATGGTGATGTGGACTGGTGGAGCTATGATCAGGGAAAGCAGTCCCCTGTGACTTGCTGGGATTTCACTCCTGAAACCAGCTCAGTCTTCCAGGATTATACAACAGTTTATGACATCTGAAAAATGTGAAGAGGTTTGATAAGGATGTTAATTAGGGAGGTAATAATAATATTGATAGGGCTTGTCTAGCCTTTGTGTTCTTTGATCAGTGACACCTAAACCAAACTGTAAGGAGTTTCTTGTAAGAAATTTGTAGCAAGGGATAAATAAAAAGGTATGGTAAAAAAAAAACCAGGTCCAAGAGATGATGTAATCTTGGCACCATTCTGTCAAAGATCAGATAGGACTGATGAGCTCATCTAAAAATGCAAGGTGGCTTTCACTGGAAGAAGAAAAAGGACTGATCTCCTCACAATAGTCACTTTCATGCATGGCCTATGCGACAATATTCATGGTGTTACAATCATGAAACTCTGACGCAACTCATGGCTGAAAAAGAAGCTTCTATTGGGCCTAAACACAATGTTAATCTAATTAGAACATGATGGTCAGGGATGATGCCAATCAGCCACGTATATTTAGTAGTATATATATTCCTCTGCCACTGTCGTGTCTCGGATCAGTCACGGTCTGTGGACCCTAATTGACTGCAAATTACCATGGTTTTGATTCGGAGATGCCAATATTACACATCATGAGAGTGAGAGTGATGCTGAATTCAAGCCAAGCGAACTAATTCACTTCTCAGAGGCTTTAGAATGCAGCAGATTCTAGGTCAACATCTTGAAGCCGTAATGGGGTCCAAGGCATGAAATGTGTGAGCCGGCCGGTTATGCATTGTGTCATATTGCTGACCTGAAGGGCTTGAAACCTTCTTCTCTCTGGCCAACCATAAGATTGTTGGTATGGACTCACCATCACCTCTCTCTCATGACAATTTACCAGTATACATCACAAACCCTAAATGTGTCACCCCTGGAAGTCATAATAGTCATTTTCACCTGCAGTCATGATATGGAAACTTGGAATTGCAGAAAGCGATGCTAATGGGATTATGCTTCAGTCAGGAATCTGTCATACTCTGAAAGGTGACAACCATGCTATTCCTTGGCAAATGCCAACCATAGATCAATAGATCATATACCTACACATGACAAGAGAAAAACTGTAAGATCGAATCCCTCTAACCAAGCCAACCAGAGAAGGGGTGAATGGTTGGTTGTGGCGCCCCAAACTATGCTGGTCTAGAAAGTCAACCGGCATAGGCTGGAGGTCAGAACCTTATCTGTGGTTACAGTACCAGTCCCAGGATACACGAGCTGGTACTTACAGGATAATAGTGGAATCCAGAAATACAAAGCTTTTATTACAACATTGTTGGAGGTCTCAAACTACTACCGTCGTGAACAGACCCCAGACTGGTAGAAAGACTAAAAGGACAAGGTAAACGCAAGCGGAAACATAACAACAGTGGAGAGTGACATGAAGCTAGAAGACAACCATAAATCCACAGGCTATGCTTGGGAACTAGGCTTGAAACCCAGAGGAGTCGTACTCGACCTGCTCTTAAAAATAGGCCTCGGCGGAAGGGTCAAGATATCCTTCTTCTAACTCTATAAATAATAATAGCAAGGGTGAGTACTCAGTGTACTCAGCAAGCCCGGAAAAATATGACATGCAAGGCCAATAACAAGGGGTGGAACGGTTTTATTTGGAAAACCAGGTTTTATAAATAATTTAGTTGAAAACCTCTAGTATAACAGTTTTTAGTTTCGAAGTAAGGCTCACGCCTCACTCTATTCCACAGGTTGCTTCGCAACAACCTGTCACTGTAGTAATTCTCAAATCAAACACCGTGCCATCTCAGCACTGCTCGGCCATCTCAGCCACTCTACCTCGGCCATCTCAGCCCTAACCACACCTTGGTGCCAATCGACACCCCGAGTCACACAGACTCGTTCCCAACCACGAAGGCTGGCCGTCCGCCACAAAGGCAAACTCTGGTGACGGTACCCATTCCAAGGATTTATTTATAAAACAAACACTACGCTATGAGAAACACTTCACATCCGCCCATGACCGTGGGCACGGCTGTTTAAACAGTTTGACTAAACTCTGCAGAGGTTGCACGCTTTACCCACACGTCGCGACTTCTCGCATTACCGAACACATGTGGATCAGACATGGCCGACAAAGGAGAGCTCGCTACAAGGCTTTTCCATAACCAACCCATAAATATCCCGTGTCCCACAGTTGGGTGGAATCTCTCCACCAAGATCAGGCCAAATTTCAAGCCCTCATCTACTCAGGCCCCACCGTATGGACTCCGACACATCCCCACTCAGGAGATTGCCATACCCGCCACCATACCAGTGCTCCTCAACTGCTAACATGCTGGACATCTATGTTTTAGCTATCTACTCGGCCAGGGGCATCCCATTATACCCGTGTGGTCGTACTGTCATATGTTCAGATAAATTTCCAAAGGAAACGTCCTTATGGATAATAGTAGTCAAACCACCAAGGTACTGACTCCCGCATCATCATGTTTTTACAAAACACTTTTCTCCTTCTTAACCATACCGACATCTCGCCGGGTTTTCAAAATATAAATATCCCAGTTTTTCCCGCACGACAGAACAATCGTGACCTATAGGTAATCTACTTTGGCATTTTAAATACCAACGCAAAATATGTAGTGGAGTTACAAAGGAATGGGGTCATCAATTCCTATATAGTAAAAGTGCGACTACTGGGAAGGTCCGACGATCCATATTTGAATCGTGGCCAAAAACAGTGTAACCTAAAGCATGCAATTTGGCAAACAAAATATTTAATTTAAAAATATAGGCGCAATAAATGGTCAAGGGGGCTTGCCTTGTTCCGCGACAACGGACGGAGCGTCGAACTCCTGCGCGAATCCTCCGTCCGACTCGGGTTCTAAACACGAGAAAATAAACCATACATAAAACCACTGCTAAACCAAGACAAAACATGAAAAAGACAGCGTTAATAAATAGAGGGGAATTTTAGAAAGATTTTGGAATTTGAACGGAGTCAAACGGAGTTCGGGATGAAAAGGTATGGATTTTTGAAGTTTTGGGGATTTTTGGAGGGTTAAAAGAATAGAGAGGAATATTCCAGGGAATATTCCGAGTGGGGCCCAGCTGTCAGGTCAAAGGAGTCAAAGGAGGGAGGGAGAGATGTGGGCCCGTGGGTCCCACTCTTTTTCTTTTCTTCTTCTCTTTTTTTTCTTTCTTCTCCTTCTTATCTCTTTCTCTCTCTCCTTCTTTCCTTTCTCTGTTTCTTTTCTTCTCTCTTCCCGAGCAGCAGGAGGAGCGGCGGCCTGGCGCGGTGGGGTGCGGCGGCGGTGGCTGGGCAGTGCGGGGCCGGCGACCGGGCGGTGGGGAGGGGAGGGGCAGCGTCGGCCGGGCGGCTGGGAGGCGGCAGCGCGGCGTCGGCCGGCGGCTGCACGGCGTCGGCCTCCGGCCAGAAGCGGCGGCCGGTCGGCTAGGCGGCTGCGCTGCGCCGGCTGCGGCTGGGAGCGGCGGCTGGGTGCCGGCAGAGGGGAGGGGCGGCTCGGTCGGGGAGGAAGGAGGAGGAGGGCTGAGCAGGAAGAAGAAGAAGAGGGGAAGGAAAGGGGGTCGGCCACCTCGACGCGACGGACTCCGGGACTTCGGCGACTCGGCTTCGGAGTGGTAAAAATGGAGTGGTGAATCGGCTGAGGAGCTCCACGGTAAGTCTTCTAGGGTATTTATACTGCCAGGGTGATTCGGGATGAGGAACTTGGCGACGAGAACGTCCATTGATGCCTCTGTGCATGTTTCTCCGTCTACAGGCTCCTCTGGCTGTTGTCGCTGCCTGGCTTGCTCGGCCAGCGGCGCGGAGCGGTGCCTAACTTCAGCGGAGAAGACGGAGACGGTGCCAACCTTCACTGTGTACTGGCAGGACGATGCCTAACCGTCCGTTTTGCAGGAGGTTTAGGAAAACCGGGACAGAGAAAGAAATATGTATGCACGAGTGTTGGATGAGCCTGAGTGGTTTTTCCTGGCTTAATGGAAGTGCAGAGAATCCCCGGGTGAAAAAGGACTGATAAACACCGGGCGGTAGAAGTCCAAAATATTTTGGAATATTTGGACGGAAATAAAATGATTTGATACAACCGGGGAAATAAAGAAAAACAAAATTAAAACTAACTTTGTAATTTTCGGAGATTTTGAACGAAAAGAAAGAGCGACGCTAAACTGCGGCCTTAGAAAAACGCGGGCGTTACATTGGTGTACCCTAAAACCAAAACTTAAAACGGAATATTAAAGTTACCCTCTTCCAATGTAGATGCGATCTCTTGTAGCCGGCTCTGTCAGTCTGACCGCCCTTGTAGTCCGGTCTGACCGCCCCTGTGCGCCGGTCTGACCGCCCAGACACCTCCGGTCTGACCGCCCAGTCGCCGCCGGTCTGACCGGTGTAGATTCGCCGATTAGACCGTCGAGACCCAAGAAATCACATATCGAAAAACTCTTAAAGTAAATTGAAACTTTATTGATTCTCTCTGTGTTTACAAAGTGCAACAACAGCACTCCTCTCCTAAAACTCGAACAATCTCGAAACCCTAGCTTTCTCTTCAAGTCTAATCTCTAAAAACCGACATCTAGAGGCAACACCCTACCCCTCTATTTATACCTCCATCAGGGCTGTCCCTAGCCATGAATCCTACTCATACAAGGAGTCCTAATCCCCTAGGAAAACCTCCTCATATCAGCAACAAACTTTATATAATCAAAATTACCAAACTTGGACTCTATCCAAATTTGACTCCAACTTCCATACGCATACAATAACTCCATCGCATGCCATATGGAATCATCTCAACCACGTGCATTCATCTTGAACCTAAGTATCCCGCATAACATCTTGATCATCCGGACGTCATCTTCTCCCAAGTTGACTCCCGATCCATCACCGGCAATACTCTCCCGAGGCTTCAAGATTACCTACACATGAATCGAACACAAAATCCATATCCGAGTACAAGTTCTCACAAACTTGACTCATTGTTAGCACACAACAGCATCACATACGTATAGAAACCGAATAGAAGTCGTAGACATTGAATAATCACAGAAATCCAACGAAACAACCCAAATCCTAAACCGACAGGAAGTCGACCGGTCAGACCGCGGGCTGGCCGGTCTGACCGCACACAAGCTCCGGTCTGACCGGCCACAAACGCCCGGTTTGACCGGCAAAGCCTGTCAGCCGAATGCTGTTCACCGTCCGATAATTTCAATCATCTCTCAAATCATAAATCCGATTATCTCCAATATCAAAACCAATAACCAATGAAATCCGATGCCAATTGTTCATCATCAAATAATCAAAACAATCTTTGATTCAACAATCTCCCCCTTGATGAACACATTAGCAAAACCAATAAAAATATTTTGTGTTTTGGTGTTTGGAAAAACAAAAAGCATTAAGCTCAAAAATCAAGAATCACTTCTTGACAAAAAATCAAGAACCCTTGACCAAAAGCTCAAAAATTCAAAAATCTCAAAAAAAATTTTAAAAAAATCTAAAAAAAATCTATCCTCCTTTTTCTTTTCTTCTCCCCCTTTTTGACAATGACTTCATCAATCATTGGATTTAAAATTTATTATATTTATGAGATCAAGAGCTTAGTGTCATACATAGAGTAATTCATGTCATGAGTTGCAATAATAAGAAAAATAACTCATCTACTATATAACAAGCATGTATTAGAGTATAATTATGAAACAAAGATTGTACAAATAAGTTCAAATCAACAATCAAAATTCATGATTTCCAACAATTTATAATGCAACATCTTAACAAGCATATAGGTTGAAAAATAAACATCTATACATATATATCTATTGCTTTTATCACTCTTTCTCAAATTAGCTTTTAGCACAAAACAACGAAGAGAATGTTTACTTTTATTTGAGCCTCTTTATGCTCATATTTTTTCTCTCAATTATTCCGGGTACGTCCTTGTCGTCAAGACTGTTTCCAAGGATTCGGCACCCATTATTTTTGCTCACATCGAATACGCCCTTGTCGTCATGACAGTTTCCAAGGATTCGGTATTCATTTTTTTTCTCTCATAGAAATTTTTGTTCTCTTGTACAATGAGCATTTAAAACTATTTGAGGAATAATAAAACAATAAAGCATATATATAAGCATTTATTAATCAAACAATATGCTAGCATCAATATTGCATATTTTCTTAATTCAAGTATAATATTTATGTGTCATGCATCATCTCTCTTAAATGCAAAATCTAAGTCTCTTAAAGATACTAAAATGCATACAAGCTATACGAGAGACAAATCAATTTTCATATAATTGCTAGCATGCACAAGAATAAACAATATGCATAAAACAAAGCTCTCTTTTCTCAAATTTTTTCTGTTTATTATCAAAATTTGCTTGATAAAACAAAGAGCACAAACACTCCCCCTCAAATCATGCCAAAAGGATGAATAATTCCCAATTCTCCACGAAGAAAATTAAAACGAGAGGTATCCAATGGTTTTGTAAAAATATCTGCAAGTTGTAACTTTGTATCCACAAAAGTCAACTTAACATCCCCTTTTTCAACGTGATCCCTCAAAAAGTGAAAACGAATATCAATGTGCTTCGTGCGTGAGTGTTGAACAGGATTCTTAGCAATGTTAATAGCACTTGTATTGTCATAAAACAAAGGAACCTTTTCAAAAACAAGACCATAATCTTTCAAAGTTGAAATAAGCCAAAGAATCTATGAACAACAACTAGCAGCAGCAACATATTCAGATTCAGCGGTTGATTGAGCTACACTAGATTGTTTCCTAGAAGACCATGCAATTAATGAAATGCCAAGAAAAAGACATGTTCCACTAGTACTTTTTCTATCAATTCTATAACCAGCAAAATCAGCATCTGAATATCCACTTAAGCAAATTGAAGATGAAGTAGAATACCAAATTCCAAACTCAAGTGTATGATTTAAATACCTCATGATGCGCTTGACCGCTTGATGATGTGAAGCACGTGGAGAAGCTCGAAAGCGTGCACACAAACACACAACAAACTGTATGTCTGGCCTAGAAGCAGTTAGATATAGCAAAGACCTAATCATGCTTCTATACTCCTTTTGATCCACAGCTTCACCATCTTCATCGGGATCCAAAACTGTTGTAGAACTAATAGGTGTAGAAATTGGCTTGCAATTCTCCATCTTAAAACGTCTCAAAAGATCTTTAGTTACTTTGTTTGATGCACAAACGTTCCTTGAGGTGTTTGTTTTATTTGCAATCCCAAGAAGTAAGACAACTCACCCATCATGCTCATCTCAAATTCCCTGCGCATAGTCTCAGCAAACTCCACAACCAAAGTGTGAGATGAACAACCAAAGATAATATCATCTACATAGATCTGAACAAAAAGTTGATTATCACCATCCTTAAGAACAAAAAGCGTTTTGTCAATTTTTCCCATTCGAAAACCTTTTTGAAGCAAAAAGTTCTTAAGTCTATCATACCATGCTCTAGGTGCTTGTTTCAAACCATACAAGGCTTTTGACAATTTAAAAACATGGTTGGAAAAATCAGGATTTTCAAAACCCGGTGGTTGTTTAAAATAAACTTCCTCCTGTATAAAGCCATTTAGAAAAGCACTTTTAACATCCATTTGATACAATTTAAAACTCTTAGAAGCTACAAAAGCTAGCAAAAGTCTAATTGCCTCAAATCTAGCAACAGGAGCAAAAGTTTCATCAAAATCTAAACCCTCCACCTAAGTAAAACCTTGAGCAACAAGTCTAGCTTTATTTCGCACAATTAAACCATCATCATTTTGTTTATTTTTGAAAACCCACTTGGTTCCAATAACATTATGTCCAGAAGGTGGTTCAACTAAAGTCCAAACTTTGTTTCGCTCAAAATTTTTGAGTTCTTCATGCATAGCATTAATCCATGATTCGTCAGTTAGTGCATGAGTAATATCTTTGGGTTCAAAAGAAGCAACAAATGCTGAATTTGCACAAACATCATGAGTAGTTACCTTTGACCTTGTTGTTCGCTCACCTAAATTACCGATGATCAATTCCGGTGGATGTAGTCGTTGAATATGCAAAGGTGCAGCGACTTCTGATGATATTTCCTGTTCTGAACCTTCACTGGTCGAAGCTGTAGCCTCTGGACCAGAATCACCATTTGACGACCCTGGCCGGTCTAACCGCACGTCTTGAGCCGGTCTGACCAGAAGTGTGCCACCGGTCTGACCGGCCTTGGTCTCGGTCTGATCGGCCGAGGCATCTTCGTCGTCTTCATCATCGCTTTCATCCTCGAAAATCCGACCATCCTCCCCCTGAACCTGTGACAATGTACCTGCAATGTCGAGTCTAGTTCCAGGACTAGCCTCATCAAAAGTGACTTCGCAAGTCTCAACAATTCTGTTAGTTTCCAAAGCAAGTACACGATAGCCACGAGAATGAGAGGGATATCCAAGAAAAATTCCATCGGTAGAACGTGCTTCAAACTTATCCAAATTTCCAGATTTCAAGACAAAGCACTTGCAACCAAAAACACGCAAATGTGAAACTTTGGGTTGATAGCCAAATTGAAGCTCATAAGAAGTCTTTCCAATTTTAGATCTCAAGAAAACACGATTGGAAATATAACATGCAGTGTTAACAGCTTCAGCCCAAAATTTTCTAGGAGTATGATACTTATCAAGCATTATTCTAGCCATTTCAACCAAAAAGCGATTTTTTCTTTCAACAACACCATTTTGTTGAGGGACACGAGGAGAAGAAAATTGATGTTCAATTCCTTTTTCGTTACAAAACTGCTCCAAAGAAGCATTTTTAAATTTACCACCATTATCACTTCGAATTCTTTTGAAAGAGCAAGGGAGTTCAAGTTCCAAACGAAGATACAATTTGCGAAAATGTTCAAAAGCTTCATCTTTGGTTACCATTGTTAACAGTGCATTTTCGTAATCGACCCGGAGAGGAAAGAGGAAACCGAAGCAGAGAGGAAGGATTAAGTTAGAGTTGGACCAAGTGTCATATCGGACTCGATGAACGTATCGGATTGGGAGAAGCGCTAGCAGGGAAAGTGTATCGGCCGATACGGATTCAATTTGGTCATTGGCCGATAGAGGCTGGAAGTTGACAGAGTCAGCGTGGGCTTGGTTTGGGCTCGAGATAAGCTTCAAGGAAGTTTCCAAATAGAGATAAAGCTCGGTTTTAGGCAGTTATATCTTGTAAATCAAGTAGGTTTAGATCTTATCTGTGGCAAGAATCTGCCGCAAAGACTTGTTTGTTTGTTAGAGATAAGATCGTGTCCTACATGGACCCTGTTGTAATCTCGGGTATAAATATCCTGGTAGTTTGTATATAGAAACTATCTCTCACAATCTAATACAACAACCAGTTTGTTTTAATCTACTTCGGCGCATCGCCAACCCTCGTAAGAGGTCATCTCCGACGAGTTCTTGCTTCCCCGGAGCAGAGGTAAGAACTCGTGCCCGACGATCTGCATCGTCGGGGCTAGCATGTCGCTTTAGACACGCTAAGCCTCGATGATGTGATCGTCGTTTATCATGTTTTGGATGATTTTGACAAGTGTCTTAATTACGCTTCGCCAGCGATTTACTTGTTTTAGGGTTTGTTGCCGACGGCAGTTTAATTATTGCGCTTGGCTAAATCATTCAATGCATCTATCATCCCCAAAAGCAATCGGCGGCTTGATTTTCTTTGTGTTAAGTTTCAATTCACACTTTGAGTTGCTATCGACCTTAGTTCTGTTTTGAGATCTAACACAAAGCCTGCTTTCGATTGTAATTAAGGATAGCACTGGGGTTTCAGCCAGTCTTGCCTGATATGCATGTTTATCGTAATGTTTTCATGTATATCTGCCATCTACATGAATAGATTGATGAATATAGATGCATCGGTTGTAGATTACTCTTTAGGGTTTATCTATGATTGACATATTTATATTGGTTGATTGGTTCATATAGATTTGCACTAGAGTATTAGCTAGTGTAGTTATCCATGTTACATCTTATCGGCCGATGCCAGTAATTGACATCAACATGTTGATGAAGGCCGATAAGATCAGATTTATGCTTCAATCTTATTTTATCATGAGTAAGCCGATACAACTTTGCCCTATCGGCTGGGGCCAAGACAATGCGGCGACGGCCTATCGGCCGATCGGCCCTTGTTTTCTAACATGGTTTACTTGTTTATCTTGTTGATTGCAGATCAAATCAACTGGCACACTCTACACACGACTAGGCAAGCCTTTGGACCTGCATTGGAGTAAAGCAAACCTCCCAGGCCGTCGTGGAAACGTGGAACCCGTTTGGTTGCAAGGCGGGTCGAAATTCTGCGCCAACAACCATGAAGAAAACCCAAGAATATCGAGAAAAATTGTCAACAATAACTAGCACATACCATTTTCCTCCAACGGATTGCACTCTAGCCGGACCAACAGTGTCCAAATGTAAAAGCTGTCCTGGTGCATCCGTCATCACAGAAATAATAGGAGCATGTGAAGAAGCAACCATTTTTGCATGACGACATGGTGTACAAACCAAATCAAGATCTTTCTTAAGTTTAGGCAAACCACGAATAAGATCCAAATTACTTAACCTTGTGAGATGATCAAAACCAACATGTCCAAGTCGACGATGCCAAAACATCAAATCTTTAGAAAATTTAGCAACTAGACATGTTATGACAGGTGAAACAGGATTTTCAAAATCAGCTTTAAAAACCTTTCCATAACGAGAGATATTCAACACGGAGTCTCCAGAAGAATCAAATATTTTACTTCCAGTTTTCTTAAATGAACTTCAAAGTTTTCATCAATAATTTGTGAAACTTAAAGCAAATTATATTTTAAATCCTCAACTAAAGCTACATCTTTTAATTCAAATTTGTTACTTACCTTAACAGATCCTGTAGCGAGAATGGCACTAGTAGAAGCATCACCAAAGATAATTGATTCCGTCTTGGATGCTTGTTTGAGAGAGGAGAACCAATTTTTATCACCGGTCATGTGCCGCGAACAACCGGAATCCACGATCCACACGTTCTCCTTCCTCACTATCAAAGCCTATACACAAGAAGACGTCGAGGGCTCAGTACTGGGGTTAGATAAAAGAAATTTAGGTATCTAGTACTGAGACACACGACCGGTAGATCCAATAGGCATATATTCACGTACAAAAACAGTTTGAGAATTTTTAGAAAAATTCCTCAGAGGCCGGTCTGACCGAAGTGGTACTGCCGGTCTGACCACTGCTGTATCGTCGGTCTGACCGGGGGCCGGTCTGACCGAAGGTGTGCAGCCGGTCTGACCGGTCGCTGGTCTGACCGCGGTATCCACTGCGGTTTGACCGTTCTCCTCGAAGGAAAACCAGATTTTTGCCATTTTAATTTTGCAAAATTATTTTCTCTTTCTTTCTTTTGTTTATGAGCCAATTTGAAACAAAAATCAACAAGATGACCATCTTTACCGCAAAAAGAGCAAGTGTACTTTTTCTTAGTAATGGATGGCTTAGAAAAATTATTTTTTGTTTCCTTTAAAGTTGAAGAAAGAGATGGCAAAATTCCAGCAAATTTAAAAACTGTTTTATTCTCACTTGGCTTAATCAAAATTTCACCTTTTTCACTTTTATTCAAAATCTCAGGTTTATTTTTGGTGAAATAGTCATATGAATTAAAGCTAATTCTCCTATTGTAGGTTGTCACTTTAGATTGATCCAAAATCATGTTTAGTTTCTTTTCTCCTTCAGAAAACTTTTTCAAAGAGCTTTTCAAATAAAAAACTTCTTTTTCCAATTTAGAACAATTTTCACAATCTATCATGGCACCTTTACTTTTTCTACACTTGGGGCAAGAAAGCACTTCATCAGCTTTTACAATGTTTTTCATGTACTCAACACGACCTAATGCATCTTTTAGTTTCATTTTGTTTAGAGTACATGTTGAGCAATTAAAAACACTATGTTGTTGTTTTAACCTTTTAGTACAAATCATGTTAAATATCATACTTGCATGAAAAGCAACTTGATATTTTTTCAACAAATTTTTGGTTAAAAACAACTCATCCAAAGTGCATGTGTGCATGGCAAAACTAAGAGCAAAGGAAGACTTAAATCTCAAATTGTGATCAAAATTAATATCTCTAACTTTTGAAATTTCATGCATTAAAATCTCACAATTTTTGCAGTCATCGTCATTAGGAATAAGAGATTTTAATCTAGCAATTTTAGAATTTAGAGATTCAATTATAAATTCTTGTTTTTTGATCCTTTTCTCACATTTTTTATTTTTGAGAGTAAAGGGAGAAACTATCTCATCAATAACTTCAATAGATGAGCTTACCTCATTGTCTTCAAATTTCGACTCAGAATCTCCACGAGCCATGAGGCAAAGTCCAGAGATGTTCTTATCTTTGTCCTCTTCATCGCTCTCATTATCAACATCACTTGCTGGTTCAAAGGCGGCGTAGACTTGATTTAGCACCTTCTTGAGAGCCTCCTTGGATCTTCTTCCCTTGAATGTTGTAACGGGCTTGTTGTCCTTGGTCTTGGCTCCATTGTCATCTTTCTTGTCTCTCCCCAGCTTGGGACAATGTGAGCGAATGTGATCAAGCTCCCCACATTCAAAGCATCGAATTTGACCTCCTCTTTTCTTCAACCTAACATTGTTCATAGCTCGAGACAACTTGTTAATAGCCAAAGCCAAATCCTTCTCCTCGAATCATTCGAGACAACTTGAATCGAAGTTACTTTCATCTCCCAAATTGACATATCAAGACCATTCAAAAAGTGGCGAGAAACTTCAGATTGAGAGTAATTAACATCATAAGAAGAATCCACAGATCGAAGATTACTCAAAATCTTATTGAATCTAGCAAGATAATCATCTAAAGCTTCTTCAGGTTTTATCTCAAAATTTATGTAATCCTTTTTGAAAAGATCTTTACGTAATTCTTTAATGTTGAAAGTACCTTGATGAAAATTACGTAAAGCATTCCAAATTTCATTGCTAGTTTTTAGATGTGACACTCGATCAAAATCCGAGCGAGAAATTTCACTCAATAAAATATTTCTAGCTTTGCAATTATTTTCAAACTCAGTTTTCAAAGCAGTAGTGTTAATTTGATCTGGAATTTCATAGGGTTGAGCAACCTTAAGCCAAATGTCATAATCTTGAGCCATAATATAAGATTGCATCTTGTCACACCAATAAGGAAAATCGACACCATTGAAAACATGTGGCTTGGTTGAAAACTTGTCAGCCATGGCTTAAAAACTTTAGATTGGTAAAAATCCAAAAAAGAAAAACAAGGCTCTGATACCACTTGTAAGATCGAATCCCTCTAACCAAGCCAATCAGAGGGGGGGTGAATGGTTGGTGTACCCAAAAACCAAAACTTAAAACGGAATATTAAAGTTACCCTCTTCCGATGTAGATGCGATATCCTGTAGCTGGCTCTGTCAGTCTGACCACCCCTGTGCGCCGGTCTGACCGCCCAGTCGCCGCCGATCTGACCGGTGTAGATTCGCCGGTTAGACCGTCGAGACCCGAGAAATCACAAATCGAAGAACTCTTAAAGTAAATTGAAACTTTATTGATTCTCTCTGTGTTTACAAAGTGCAACAACAGCACTCCTTTCCTAAAACTCGAACAATCTCGAAACCCTAGCTTTCTCTTCAAGTCTAATCTCTAAAAACCGATATCTAGAGGCAACACCCTGCCCCTCTATTTATACCTCCATCACAGCTGTCCCTAACCACGAATCCTACTCATACAAGGAATCCTAATCCCCTAGAAAACCTCCTCATATCAGCAACAAACTTTACATAATCAAAATTACCAAACTTGGACTCTATCCAAATTTGACTCCAACTTCCATACACATACAATAACTCCATCGCATGCCATATGGAATCATCTCAACCATGTGCATCCATCTTGAACCTAAGTATCCCGCATGACATCTTGATCATCCGGACGTCATCTTCTCCCAAGTTGACTCCCGATCCATTACCGGCAATACTCTCCTGAGGCTTCAAGATTACCTACACATGAATCGAACACAAAATCCATATCCGAGTACAAGTTCTCACAAACTTGACTCATTGTTAGCACACAACAGCATCACATACGTATAGAAACCGAATAGAAGTCGTAGACATTGAATAATCACAGAAATCCAACGAAACAACCCAAATCCGAAACCAACAGGAAGTTGACCGGTCAGACCGCGGGCTGGCCGGTCTGACCGCACACAAGCTCCGGTCTGACCGGCCACAAACGTCCAGTCTGACCGACAAAGCCTGTCAGCCGAATACTGTTCACCGTCCGATAATTTCAATCATCTCTCAAATCATAAATCCGATTATCTCCAAATATCAAAACCAATAACCAATGAAATCCGATGCCAATTATTCATCATCAAATAATCAAAACAATCTTTGATTCAACAATAACAATGTATCAGCGCCTAGGGTTAAAACAGGATATGGGGAAAATACCAGAGCTCGTCTGGTACTGATAGCCAGCCAGTTACAGTGAGTTTTTTCTCCTTGGTCAACAAAGGAGGCCAGAAATGGCTACTCAGAGTACTCACTGCAGTCCTTGCAACAGCGTTGTAGGAAAATTAGTGCGGTCCTCGGTGACAATGTTTCACAAGAACAGATGAGAGCATCAAATCTTGGTTTCAGAATATTTTGTTACATTGATAATTATGCATCTAGAGTTCTAGAGATGGTTAAATCCTTGCAAGGATCTAACTTATGGTGCCTAGTACAACACTAATCAGTTGATTTGGAGCCATTGATTAAGACAAACATTTTTTGACCCCATCAACACCACAGCGTCACGCACTAAGAAAACTGTCAGCGACCAACAAGCAGAAGTTTGAGCAACGCCATTCTGATGTAGAGGCCATTTTTGGCCTGTCTAAAATATGCAGCTCTTGGATCACCGTCAACATCTACTGTGATCTGCAAAAAAAAACCAAAAGACAGTTTTGAATGTGATTAGATCTTGGGCTGCCATAAGGCCTAGGAAATCATGCTGATTGCTAGTGCTAGTTCGCAGATGTGTAAAATGACTACAATTGTTTCATCAAGGCATCAAAGCTATGCTCAGTTATGGGCAATTCTCGCGTATTCTAGATAAATAGCTCTGCTATTTCATTAAAAATGAATTTTCACAAAATGGACTTTCACATAGCTGACAGTTGACTTGTGCTTACTCTCAAACTATTCTAGATACACTTTCACAAGCAGTTCTCAAGTTCACAAATGACTTTTCACAAAGCTGACTGAAGCAGCACACTTGCATACTCAATGAGAACCGGGTGGTCAGCATCTGCCTGCACCAAGCCAAACCATTTGGGGCACAGTAACTACTAACTAATAAAAACAGATTACTTAGTGCCTCCATTCGCAGGCATATTGACTATTAAGGCTTTGAAATTTGAAAGTTCATACTGGATATTATGATGTGCAAATGTAACACAAACTATCTCCTGCCTTTTGGCAATATAAAACAATTACTAGTGCTAAATATAACCAATAATATCTCATTTGGGACACATATTATTGAATGCAAAACATAGATAAATGAATACTATAACAAGATTTTATTTAAAAGGGTAACAGCTAACCTCATCAAGCCTTGGAAGGGGATGCATGATAACAGCATGCTTTGGCAGCACATCTAAGACCTTCTTGTCCACAATGTACTTACCACGAGCTGCTTCATAAAGATCTATCCTCTCACCAAATCTTTCTTTTTGAATGCGTGTTTGATAAATAACATCACATTTTGATGCCACCTCCAGCAAATCTGAACTTTCTTCCCACTCAACACCTTGCGAAGTTAAGTATTCCTTGATGTCATCCTTTGGGACAGAAGAAAAACAATCATCATCCAATTTGTTCCATCTGGGCTACAATAGAAATCAAAAGAGCAGAAGGTAGTAGACATTTGATAGGACAAGTAGTACCTTCATTTTTACAACATCTGGAGATACAAAGTATATCTTAATGTTTTGGTATTTGGCAATCAAATAGGCTAGAGAACGAACAGTTCTTCCATTAGCAAGGTCTCCAACCAAACCAAGTTTTATTCCATCTAGGGTGCCAATTTCTCTCTCTATTGTATACACATCCAATAAAGCCTGAACAAAAGAACAAAAATGTCAATTACAAATAAAATAATACATAATCGTACTGCATCAGGATGTAAGAACAGAAACTAGATTCCAAACTGATTTTAGTTATCAACAAATCAACATGATGACAGAGATAAAGAGGTACAGTGGACGAACCTATGAAGTTGCCACATGCATTGAGCCAAAAATTTGTTTATAAAGTTGCAACATTCTTTCTAATTACTTTACTTATTCCCAGGATGTCAGTTACCAGACTAACTACAAACACTGATCACTGACACAGTATTATATTGTTCCATTCATTTCATCCTGTTCACTAGCAATACAACAAAAATGATGTATATCCCCAAGAGGAGCACCGATAATTATACAGGTTTTGTTACTATGGAGTATTCAGTGTCATGTATCAACAATAAATTCTCCAAAGAAAGCGTAATGACAAAACGAAACCTGCATCCACATAACTATACAGTCTATTTATCAGCTGGCAATATGTGATTCTGATCAACACCGTATGCTGGCAACAAAACCAGAAATTCTATCGATTGATCCACTAGCACTCCAGACTCTGGTCAGAACATCATTCACTAAAGTGCAATTTTTAGCTCCTAGAGAAAACAGCAATTACTTGCCTAAAGGAACTGTCTTTTCCAAGCATGATGATACTGTTTATCAGTAAAAACAAGAGAGATGAAAACGAGTCAGGAACAGAACAATTACCTGAGTTGGATGTTGCCCTGGCCCATCACCTGCATTAATAACTGGAATGTCTGCGGTGGCGGCTGCTCTCCTTGCAGCTCCACTTTCAAAATGTCTCAGAACAATAATATCAGAATAACCCTCGACAGTCCTTATGGTATCTGCAGCATGGATACACATGGTTAGCGACATACTTCCTCTGGTCCAAACCATAAGTCATAGTAGACATATTCACGAGAATTAAATAAGTAGACAAATGAATTTGATGCCCTTCATTTATACCCGCATAGGAAAGAATGAGTCCTTGTTCATGAGTAGCATTCATTTAACAAGGGAAACGTAGTAAGGAAAGAAACAAAAGTTCCTTCTGATTCTAGAATAACTTTTTATAAAAAACAAATTGTTGAGAAGGCCAGGAAAACTTATATATTTTGATTCAGATTTCAGAGGGAGTATTTTTTACTCAAAAATGATGGTTTAAGATCCAGATTGTGAGATAAGCACATCAGATTAAACAGTGAGATTGTTCTGGGAAATTATTTTCCCACACAATACTAACAGAACATAGTTTTATTATTAATTGAATATATAGGTCCTAAATAAAAGCATGCAACCCAACATCACAATCAATACATTCAAGACAAAACATTAGGCTCTGATTGGTTGAGCTCCAGCTGATAAGCCGTAGAAATATGAATGAAGCAATCAAAAAAAATTTATGGGTAAAACTTTTATATTTGTATTCCGGTTTAAAAGCCAACGCTAGAAAATAGATTAAGATGGAAAAAAAACAAAATCAACTCTAAAATTAAGTTTGAATATTCAAATTTTGGTTGTGGCTGATAAGCCAACAAGAAGACGGTGAGAGGTTAATGATTCACCACAATTGTGCGAACCGATGTCCCTAGACCCACCCTATCTTCCTAGAAGGAATCTATACTACTTAAAATGTTAGTGGTGGTAGTGTCCGTTCTGCCACACCACCCCTACCACTAACATTTGGGCCCCACAATCTATATTATTACACACCGCTCTCCAACGAGGCATCCCCTGTTTCACTGCTGGCTCCTCCCAAATTTTGAAATTACCTACTCAATGAGGAAAATCATAAAAGTACTACTTAGACTAAATATGTGCTTAATTGACTTAATAAGCTAGAAGCTCAATTTGTTTTCCGTTGCAATGCACAGGCTCTTGGCTTGTACTAACTACTAATGCAACAATAAAAACACAGTAGCCAACTGGCAGCAATACCAGTGCACTGGTACTTGAACTAGTACTATTAATCCCAACAACACATTTCAAAATAATTTATTTTGGCATTCGGCATCACAAATCCAAAGCATTGAAGATACCACCATGATTCTAAAGCAAACAAAGTGTGTGCACAACTCCAGCAGCCTATGAATCAACCTATCCTGGATAGCTCACCATTCTTTGATGCCCTCAGCACAAATGACAGAAAACTCATATTCGCTCCACAGTGAAAGTCAAGAACTACCCTCAAAAATTTCTAGCTTGCAGATTCGAGCAACAATAACCAACTGAAATGTCTTTGAGCACCCTGAAACTATCCAAAGAGTTCATTGTACAACTAGTTATTCCTAGCATTTGTTTCCATGGCATCCTAAAATGCGACAAGACTAAAACTGTTCCAAACAATACCAAATTTCTAGTTGACACTCCATTGCATCCAATTCGACTCCAAATAAGCTTGACTAATCCACATCACTCCATACCACAGTTGATCCAAAACCGTTTCAAACTCTCCCATAATTTTCAACTCCATTTCGCAGCCATTTGCACAACGAGAGACGAATCAAGATCTACCAATTCCGAGAATGCAAAACCAACAATGTACCCAGAAGGCACAAAATGAGCATTTCCTCACCTGTTCACTATCGACCACTCACAAAACCACTCCAATTTCATCCCAAGACTTCGAAATTTGCCGCTCCAACCAAGGTTCAGTCACTACATCACTCACTACATCATCACCACAACACAAGGTTTCCCTCTGGGGAACTCACCTTCGAGGGTCTCGCCCTTGGCGGCGGAGGAGAACTCGCGGGCGTTCTCGGTGGTGAGCACCTCCCCGCCGAGCCGCCGCATGGCGGCCTCGAAGGAGAGACGCGTGCGTGTGGACGGCTCGTAGAAGAGCGTGGCCATGAGGTACCCCTCGAGGACGCGGCTCCTCCCGGCGCCGCGGGAGGAGGATCCCCGCTCCAGGGCCTCCATCTCCCGCGCCACCTCGAAGATCTCCGTCAGCGCGTCCCGGTCGAACTGCTGCGCCTCGATCACGTCCCCGAGCCGCAGCGACGCCGCGACCCCCGCCGCCGCCGCCGCCGCCGCCGCCACCGCGCCGCGGCGAGCGGGGAGGGAGGGGAAGGGCCTGAGCTGGGGCCTCGGGGTGGGGGCGGGGAGACGCGGGAGCGGGAGGGTCGCACGGGCGGCCGCCATGGATGGGGGAGGCGGAGGGAAGGAGAGGTGAGCTACTGTGCGGAGCGGCGGGAGCTAGGGTTTAAGAGGTTTAGGAGGAGAATTTTCTATTGTTAATTTTGTCTTGGATATTTGTGTGTTTTTCATCGGTTGTTTGATCGGTTTGGACTTGGTTGGACCTCCCTAGACTTGTTTTAGTATATTCTTGTGATTTTTTCTTGTTATTTTTCTTGTGATAGAAACAGTGACCAGTGAAGGTGTGGGGAATATTTTCTTAGTAGGGAATATTGCAAGGGTTAGCAAGAAAATTGTCGTAGTCCTGAAATTGATGCCGGCTTGAAGAGAATACACTGGTTTTGGTTCTTGAGAATTGAGATGCACATATTTCTTTTTGTTGGGCTATGGGAATAGGTTTTTCTTTTTATTACACGGATGATACAGACACATACATTACCACGCGCACACCATATATGAAGACTTGCATTAGTATATGCTATGTTACTATAAATTTACAATCTACTGAATCCTAAAACTCAACATACAAAAGTATCATCATTCACTAATATTTATTACATCTTAAATATTATATAAGCATGCTATATTATCTATAATTCTATAATTAATTAAATTTTAAAGTTTTAAAATATAAGTATATTAAATCATCTTACATAATTCATATAATATTTTAATATATCTCTCCATCATTTTTTATAATATCCTATGTACATATATAGTTTATGTTCACTTAGTTAATGTTATTTTTTTTCTCTCAATAAGTCATATCACCTCAATTGTTTTTAGCTCTTAGATAATTAATCTAAGGTCCAAATTATCTCTCTCATTTTTTTCTCTAATAAAGCCACATCACCTTACTTTTACATTTAAATCATCACTCTATATACTATTTAAATTATCATAAACATATCAACTTATGTAAGCTTATGTCATATAGCTATGTTATACATTATTTTTATTTATTGTTATTATACTAAACTTTCACAACAACGTGCGGGATTTCACCTAGTTTTTTAAAAAAAAAAAAACACATCCACGTATATGTAATATTGGTGCTCTTCTAGCCGCAAATGATCTTTAAATTAGAAGTAATAGAAGATGTGTAGTCCAACTAACAAAACATTATATGTAGCAGCTTCATTAGGGGCTCTGGCAATAGCGGATCAAAGGCGCCTCGACGAACCCGGGCAGCTGTCCAGCCTCGCCGGCGGATTACACCATTACAATACCATGAATTTTCAGTGATTAACAGCATATATAAATGTTCATATATGTGTTTGCGTGGGCTCTAAAAATTATCCAGATCCACCACTGGGCTCTGGCATTTCGAGCCTCCAATTTTCCAAACTGATCACATCCCTCACCAAACCAATGCAGCTTGTTCAGCGGATTACCAATACGTAAATCAGGTCAAGTGTCCAAGCATCTAGTTGTAGACATGTCGTATATATTTTAATAAATTTTACAGTGAACTGCTTAGTAGAGTCCCATGAAATTTGGTCCCAAGTGCTAACGGTTCATGGTAAATCGATTCATTTTTCGAGCTTGTTAATTTAATTCCGGAAAACATTTTGGTTTTGGTTCTTTGTATTGGTGTACCGTTCCGGAGTTTAATAAGATAGTTTGAATATATTATCATACAATATTCATCAAATCACCTGTATCATATTTAAAATGGTTGTGATGGGATGAAATACAATATAGATAAATGACCCAATAGCTAAACATTGTTTAAGAATCAATCGGGTCATTGAGGTAGGCATGTAGGCAGAATTTGAAGCAGCGAAAGGTATCAATACAAATAGTATGTCAAATCTCAGTCACTCGTGTCAATATCAACCGGTATTAGGACCGAGACTATAAGCATTAGGCTCTTGTTTAGGGTTTGGGTGATTGATGACGTAATAATCATCGGACTAATAATGTTTGCTAAGTGTGAAAGGAGTTCAGTTCCTAGTGATTGAGTGTGCTACAACAACATATCCACATAGGAATTGGTGTGGTTTTTCGATGAGCAAAACAAAGAGTAAGCACCAGTGCCCTTTAATTGCTAGTTTACCGCTTGTTGCAGTGATTAGAAAGTCGATTTATAATGGAAATGATAATAATGAAAGGGCCTTGAGGATTGAGGATTGTATATGTCGCATACAGCGGATGAATAGGTGTTTCCTAAAATTTCAAACTTACAACAGAATTAGAACTAATCGGACATATAATACCTTTGGAGATTCCAAAGTAAAATCCGGGAACTAAACATTGGAACCAACAAAAACTTTTCCAAAATTGCATCATACCGGATCTTCTTAGGGGTTTACATTTATTTTATACTAGTGCCAAAATTAAATATATTCAAAATTACACACTCTTTTTATATCCAAGATCCCAAAACAAATCCAAACCTAAATCTTAATCCACCTCTCGTACTTGGGCCTGATTTCCTCTCTAGCTCCCCTTTTCTCTCCCCCTCTCTCTCTCGGCCCAGCCCAACTCTCTTTCTCTTCCCTTCTTTCTCGACCTCTTTGCCCTTCGGTTTGGCCACGGGAGCGTTACAAGCTCCCGTAACCGGGTCGTCGCTGCACAACCGGAGCAAGGAGGAGGCGCCGCCGCCTGGGACCATGAGTAGACGTCGCCGCTGCTGCCGCTGGACGAACCGCATGCCAGAGCGAGGATGAGACATTGTCCTAGCTCTGCACCGACTGCCCCAAGCTGAACCACGCCAGCCGTCGTTACCACCGCTCTGTCCACATGGTGTGCTGCATCCCGGATGCTGCAAGGTGAGCTTCCTCACCGGACCATCCCTTCCTCCTCCCCATAGCTAGGTCAACGGTTGTTGCCTTCAATTGCGTCCCCTAGTTATTGATTTCTGTGCACTACCATCTCACCGCGCGAACCACCTCCCCACCCGACCGCATCGCGCTACCGCGTCGGGCCGTCTCGACCCTCATGCGTGCCACCGCAAAGCCCGCCTCCGCTCCCTCGTGGGGCGGTGAGGTCCGGCGACCCCTCCCACGCGCGCCTGCGCTTAGCTTTGCCGAGCCAAGCAACACGAGGAAGGAAGGAGAAGCGGATAAATCCTTCCCGCCCCACTTCTCCCACTGACATGTGGGCCCACCCTTTGAAATTTTAGTTAATCTCCAATGAACAATGGTTAAGTTAATGGCACCCTTAATATGTTAGATTAATATGTTAGGTTGACATATGGGTCCCAGTCATTTAGAAAATTTAATTATAACATGTTTTATACCGTGTGACACTTACATATGGCCCCATTAGCTTAACTGGTAATTTAAAACTTGATTATGCCTCTGTGTGACCGACATGTGGGCCCTGGGCCATTGAGTCCAATTTGACCAAAGTCAACTTTGACCCTGCCCCTACCTGTTAGTGACTATGGCTTTTCCCTTAGGAATTTAAATGAGAATATTTAGAAAAACCCTTGGGACCCACCTGTGGCTAGAACCCTTTTTCCTTAGAAAAATATTTCGGACAGAAATGAAAATTGCTCAAACAGTAGCTTTTAACCTTTATTTGATTTAATTCAATTTTGAATCTTTAAACATCCATAACTCACTCATCCTAAGTCCAAATCCAGTGAAACTTTCACCTAAATTCATCTAAAATCAAGATCTATCTATTGACACTGGTTTGGTATTTTTTCCATTTTTATTGGTATTTTTTCCTTATTAGTTAGAAGAGGGACCATATTTTGAGTTAGTCCTTCGCCATCTAGGGTACATTTGTGAGGAAGAACCTATTGACACTGAGGAGGAGGTTGTTGTAGCTGAGCAAGGCAAGTCACCATGCCCCCTCCTTTGAACATGTTGACCCTATTACGAAATATTTTGTTTGCAACTAAATTGCATGCTATGTTAAAATTGTGTTCCTACATTGTTATGTAAGCTTGCTTGTCCTTTGATATTGTTGATATGTCCTTTGATGCCATACACTACTTTATGTCCCTAGTTAATTTATTGGCAAGTGCTTAGAAATGCTTGATAGGTGAATTATATTCCATGTTGGATAATGGATGGGATGGGAATAATCGCTTCGGGTAGGGAGTGGTGCTTAGCCAGGTGGACATAGCCTTTGTGGAATGGTTAAACTACTTGAACAACAGTGAACCCTTTTTAGTAAAATGGTTGTCTTAGGCTTGCGAAATGATTTGTGAAAACTTGCTTTGCACGAATAACCCTAAAGCCTCCTTTGAACCTTGTGTGCACTAATGCATGTTGAGTACTTTATGTACTCACTATTGTTTTTCCCCCTTTTTAGAGTTAGATACCGCAAGTGACCCGTACGAGCACTTCCTGGAGGAGGAGGAACTGAAGGAGGCACCATAGGACCTAAGTCTCCAGTCGGTACTTGTGGACGAGCGCAGGACCGCCATAGCTTAGCTTTCACTACCTTATCTATCTCTTTTGCTAGTTTGTAACTTTTGGACAAGTCTATTTGGATCCCTTTTTGGCAACCCTTTATACCTCTATTATGGTTTAAGACCTTATGACAATGAATGCTATGTATCAGCACCATTATGTGTGTACCAAACTACTCGATCCAGGGGTTTGGTACGGAATACACATGAGGTTTATGGTCTCTAAAATCGGGGGTCGACAGAGCTGGTATCAAAGCCATCTCGACTATAGGACTTAACCCCTAGCACCCTTCCCTAAGAGACCTTAGCGTTGAGCCTTATGAAACCCAACATTTTCAAAAACAAAGAGAGATTCCTAGGTCCCATTTACTCCTTCTCCCTAAGGTAACTCCATTTGTTTCTAAATAAGATAACTTATATGAATTAAAATCTTGTGCAGATGGATCGCAAAGAGCCCCATGGCACCTACTACGGCAGGATTCGTGACTAGAGGCACTGTTGGATCTAGACTTCTTCCGTGGCCAGCTTCACTATGCGAACCACATGATCAAATGACTATGGGCTGAGATCGTGACCATCTGCGTTCACTACCTACACAGGGGTGACGACATTAGGGGCCTACACAGTTTGGATCCAATTGATCATACATATCCATTGAGGGACTCCGAAAAGCCAGGTCTCGATTAACCCTTTTCCTCTCCAAGCAACCTCTAGTGCGGCCTTGGTCTCCAAGCAACCACCAAGGCCTAGCTCTGTCTCCAAGGGACCACCAAGTTCCTAGCTTGGCCCACAAGCTACAACCTCCGACGAAGCTTTCTCTACCAAGCACCACCAAGATAAAGCTTGGCTTCCACTCAATTCATTCCTTCCCTTTCGAAGGCGAGGTAGAACCTTCACAAGGGTCCCCAGGCACACCACACTCCTTGGTTGCTTCGAGATTATAATTCTGCACTTCCACACACTACAACTCAACCCACTAACAACTCACAAGATTTAGAATAGAGAGAGAGAGAGAGTTAGGATGGAGTTTTTCCTTCTAAACAAGAACACAAGAATATTCAAGGCTAAACTCTAGCTCAATTAATCTTCAATCAGCTCTCAAAGCTCTTGGACACTTGTTTGGCTTGCTCAAGGTGAAGAGGGGTCCAAAAGTCTCTAAATGAGTCCATAGCACCACCCATTTATAGCCCCAACTCCTCCAACTATCTGTTTATTACCGTCAATGGAGTCTACTAAAATTTGTATAGGGTTCGGATTGTCCAGCTCTTTATGCTTTTCCAACATTAACTGAACCACTAGCCGTTAGGCCATAAAGAGGCGGACAATATGATAGATGTAGGATTGTTCGACATTGCTTCTCCCGAACACTCTGGTATGGTACCAGATTGTCTAGTCCATTGCTTCTTCAACATCTGATGAACAATCATCCGCCCACATCCAAAGCATGTCGGACAGTCTGGTACCGCACCAGATTGTTCAACCATGATTATCCGATAGTTCCCAGACAATCTAGTCCACTGAGTTTCTCATGATCATCTTCACTAGATTTGTCCGACTCCACCTAGATTGTCCAGTCCATGTTGGACCCAAAGTTTCCTATACCACACAGGATTGTCCAATCCATTATAACTTCGGGGCAAATTGATCTTTTATCTTTCAAACTTTGCCCAATGTGCTTCTGTTTCAACTCTTTTGCTTTGAGTGTTGTTTTGGCCCACTTTTCCACTTCAAAGGACCTAATGCCTCCTTATCACTCACTAAAGGCATTATTTAATTTTTTTTCTTTTTCATTAATTAGTCACAAACTAGCTAGGGGTCTAGATGCACTTTCAAACAATCTATTTGTTGACTTAGGAATTCCATATACCTAATTATGTTTTTTGTTATATCTTTTTTATGCACACAAGAAGATATTTTGTTGCATCGGTTAGATTGTATGTCGTTTGGCAAAAACGACTCTAAACATAGTCTATAAATGGATTGTTGTGCATCACTTAGGGCAAGCCATACCAAGTAACACGATGAGCTACCATGAGAGAGAATAACTAGCACACGGTTAAAAAAATAAGTTAAGTTCCTTTATTCATTAGATAGTTAAGTATTGAATTTTTTGTGATATTTTTTTAAATAATTTAACTTCTAAATATATAATAAGATACTGCATGGTACACGAAACAAGAAAACAACATATTAGCTTGATAGTGAAAACGGTTAAGATCTTATTAATTTTGGTTACAAATATGTCAAAATACTAATGAACACCGGAAATTACATAAAATTCCAATTACAGCTGATAATACTTGATTAGTCACCATATCAGTCACTTCTTCTTTGCGATTTTCTAAGAAATATTGAGATATTGCCACAAAAAAATTATAAATTTGTTGATGTATTTTTCAATAGTAAGTTATTTTCTATGTTAGAGTATTATTTGATATATTTTATTTATTTAAAATTCATCTTACTTGTATTTTTTAAAAGATATGCTAGTTTCCATTTGTAGCTTAAAAATATGGAAAACATTGCATTGTATGATATAAAAAGAAAAATGAACAATTTAGAAGCATTCAAGAGTCAAACTTGATAACTATAAGTTGGCAAAAACATATTTCAAAACTTGGAATGGGCGAAAAGAGTTGAAAACAACTGTTCCTTTAGGGCAACAGACTCCATACATAAAATTTCTTCCTACTAGTTTACGACGAAGGCTCAACCGACGTCTTTGCAACTCGCTCCGGTCCAGGCGCACTGCATAGCATCGTGTTGACGCGAAATTCGTCATAACACACGAAGGCCTGGGAGGTTTGCTTTGCTCCAGTGCAGGTCCTAAAATATTGGGTTTGGGCATGCCAGTCAGTTTGATTCTACAACTCACAAGATAGACAAATTGATGATCAAATAGCTGATCGGCCAATAAGCCGATGTAGCGATTCTAGCCGATGTCGATAGGATTTTAAACAATCGGCTATATATCCGATGTATATTCTCACACTTAGATAAAGATAATGGAAGAACCTGACCAAACAATCCAATATGCCGATGATAATATGGTGAAGTAGATGGCCAATGAACCAATTGACCAATATTGACACAAAATATTAAATGTAGCCTTGATGGTTAAAGCATTCATCGGTTGGAGATCCGATATAAAGATAACTTATCGGCTAGCACTCCAATAAAACGTAGCACAAATCTAATAAACTTAGCAAGACTTAAATTATCAGTAGTAATGTAGAAGATTGGACCCAACCGAAACAGTTCTAGATTACGTCTGATCAAATAAGCTAGATAAGCCGATAAATCTATGCTAATATGATGGATATAACAAATATATTTAAAACAACATCGTGGTTGTAGAGATATATCTTAGTCGGTTGTAGAGATATATCGACTAAGACAGAAGATCAGACCTAACCGAGACAGTCTCAACTAAACCGATGCTTCTCTAAACACAATGCAATTAAAGATAGAATTGAAATATCAGATAGACAACTATACCAACCAAACCAAAGTAATCCAAGAGATCAAAGCGATGCAGCCTTGAACAACGCCAATACAGCCGATACAATTGCCAGGGCCAGCTATCACGCCCGAAAATTCACTACTAATTTTCAAACTAATTTGTGCATACAATCCTCATCCAGGAATCAGCCGAGATACACAAATCGATAATTTAATATACAAATCCATCAAAATAATAACGTTACATACTTACAAAAGAAAAGAAAACAACAGCGAACAATTGATCTAGTGAAGGCTTCAGCTCCACTCCCACAGGCAGCTCAACTGGGGTATAAGCCAAACGTCTTCTCCTTCGAAAACTCTCTTCAACTGAGGTTAATTGATTATTACAAGGGGAGTACATGTAATACTCAGCAAGCCACACAGTAAGTATGCAAGTGCTTAGAGATACAAAGGATGACAATAATAGGGTTCATTTGCAAACACAACATTTAGCAAAACTTTTCATAGTAGTAAAACAATAGAGTTATTAAATAACAATATTAACCAATCACTGAATAGCACGCCAATGCTGCACAGGCCTAACCATCTCTGAACAACCAAACCCAGTTGCACAGATCTAAATTCTATAACAGGAGCTAACAAGTTATCATCACTAATTATTATCATTAATGAGTAGTGTAAGACTAATCACAAAAAACATTGCTAGAGTAACAAGGAAACAGTGTAATTAATGCAAATTGGCCATAACAAAGGAATAGGTTCACACCACCCAATGACATTCAAAATTAAATGCACATTTGAAATAAATAGAAAATTTAAATATAAGATCAACATGCTCAAAGGGATTGTGTTTAGGATCTGTGTGACTTGCCGTGCAATAATCGGTCTTCACTTTGTCTTCTGAAACCCTTCCAACGCTGCCGCGACCTTTCGGAACGACGAAAACGACAAGCTAACACATAAAATAAGAAAAAAGACTAAGAAACTCCAAATAAACAGTACAATTAAAGAAAAAAAAACATGTAAATCATGATTTTAGATGAATTTTGAGACTTGAACGGCCTTATTCCGAGCAAAGAAGAGGTGCGGCCGGGCTTCTACTGGATGCTGCAATGCTGACAGTGGCGGTGGCGATCGAAGATGACGACGGAGAAGGCGGCGCGGCTCTGCTAGAGGATGGCGGTGATGGCGACGCACGGGTTGGTGGTGGTGGCGACGCTACGAGCGACGGGAGCCTAGTGTAAGGGGTGGAAACGAGAGAGGAGAGAAAAGGGTTCTATTTATAGCCGCGAAAGGACAAGTCCGGGCCCAAGACAGTGGCTACGGCGCGGGAATTTCTAGGGTTTCACCGGAGGGAGAGCTTCTAATCCGAGCTTGATACGGGGCAATTTCTTAGAGATAAACTCCGATTCTTGGGGGAAACGAAAGAGGAGATTAAGGGGAAGATTTCCCCTCAACTAATTTTGCAAAAGATCGAAAGGAGCGACCGGATTTGGAGGGGAAAACAACGTCGAGCCAGGCACTGCCTCTGGCGAAAGGTTGAAGGAGGCACTGTAGCAATTAGGAAGCAAAGTATACTTCTACTTGCTTTGTTGGGCCGGTTGGAGGAGGGACGCCAAGCAGATTTTCGTAGAGGAGGCAAACCTATGGGAAAGAAAGAGGGTACACAAATAGACTTTTTTTGGACAGCTTGGATTGCTGGGTTAGCTCGGTAGAGGGACAAATAGTGGACTCCTTGGAATTGGCCCAGAAGGAGGGAGGATTTTAATTACTTTTCTATTTAAATTAATCATTGAAATGATCTTTAAATTTTCAAAAATACTTTCAATGCTCAAATAATTTCAAGAAAAATCTTGAAAATACTTGGACACTCAAAGTATTTAATTTTTTTATCTACATCATTTAATGATTAATTATTATTTAAATAATTACTGAAATGTTTTTTGTATAATTAAAATTAGTAATTGAGCTATGAAATCCGAGAAAATTCTAGAGAGTAAACTTAATCATGGAGAATTCAATAAAAATTAAATCCAACCAAGTTTTATTTAGGAAATTCAATTTCCCACATTCAACTTCACTTGTAGATTAATGAACTTTAATATAAATTCTAAAAATAATTTATTAAATAATTTTATAAATCCCTGAAAAGAAAATTAGGGTGTGACACCAGCAGAATTTAGGGCTTATCCCTTCGTTGGAGATCAAAACGATGCAGCCTCGCGTTAGGTGCCAAGTTCCGCCAGTGATAAAACCTCAGAAAAGAGAGTGGCAATGCACAAAAAATTTCTTGTATATAAACTTGCTCAAAGTAAATTGGCATAAATGTAAATTGCACAAAATAAAGGAGACAAGAGACAGAGAATTTTTTCACCCGATGTTCGGAAGCTTGCTAGCTTCCTATGTCACCGTTGAGGCGAGCCCAACTTCACCGCTCAAACCATGAAGCCCCTGAACCCCTTCGTCAAGAGGTGGGCAAGGTGGGAGCCGACCCCGAAGCGTACTCCCAAGGCTCTATCACTATGGTTGTTCTTCCTCTACTTCGGAGATGGCGAACACCGAGTCACTCACAATCAACATCGGGCCTCCTCCACAACCTTCTCGGAGAGGTCACCGGGCAACTCCTCCAAGCCGTCTAGGAGGTGGCAACCTCCAAGTGTAACAAGTCTAGGATGTTTGCCGAGGATGATCAAGTGTCACACTAGCTCTAATAATGAAGCAATGCATTTGGATTAGCTTAACTCACTCTCCAACACCTCACTAGATAAACTAAGTGCACAAGGGTGTGAGAGCTCTTGCAAGGGATCAAGATAATGCAATAGAGTATCAAAACCTTACCCTTGCTGCTGGGGAGTGGGTATATATACCCCCAACCACCAAAACTAGCTGTTGGGGGCGAAATCCCAACTCACGGGTGTCGGTCGATCAGACCGTCATGGGGTGGCCGATCAGACCGGCCACCAATGCAATGGCTAGAAAATTAGCCGTTATAGTGCATTTAATGCACTCGTGGTCTAACTGCCATAATCCGGCTGGTTAGACCGTGATCGGCTCTGGTCAGACCGACTTCAGCTCTGACGGCTCTATATCGCTAAGGCGAGACCTCTCTTCAATTTCAGGTCAACGGTTAGACCGCCATGAGAGTTGCGGTCAGACCGGAGAGTACACTGCAGTCAGACCGCCATAAGGGTTACGGTTAGACCGCAGGTCATTTTTCAGCACAACCGACTGTTAGTAAAATGACGATTTATCTTGGGCTCTATGGAAAACTTATTCAAAGAGCTTCCAACCCATGAACAATCCATCCAAGAAGCACAACTTTTCTCAGGGAGAAAGGGCTCACACTCCAAAGGATACTCCACCGGACAAAACCACAAGAAGCTACCCAATATTATAGGACGTGCCCACTTCTCTCTTTGTTTGGGAGTTGAGAAAACTCACTACACTTGGCTAAACAAGCCCACCAAATGCACCCATATGCATATGAACTAATATGGCACAAGATCATCCACATGCTCACTTCATAGACCCCTCTTGATAGTACAGCGCCTATCTAGCATATACTCTGTGTTCATTTTCCTTTGAGTATTCATTAGTACCACAAATGTCATATACTCGCATGCAAACTCAAGTGCAAAGATCCAATATAAATAATAGGTGAACAATATGAATCTAGAACATGCACAACAGGTGTATATGATTTATTCCCCCTAAATATATGCATACAAAATAATATCCATAAAAGGCAACTATATGCATAAATAGAGAACAACCAATAGGGTTTATTATGTACACATAGAGAAGGCAAGTAGCAATGATAAAGACAAACATAAATACATACCTTCATAATCTCTGTGTTCTCAATGTAAAGGAGACTCTCAAAAGTAGGAGATAAGAAGTGATACATATTGTTTGATCTCCATGCATTTCATCCTCGTCATGAATAAGGTCCATCATCAAAGAATACATATTTTTCATATCTCATTATTGGGGAAAAACATAATTGACAACTTATGTAAAAGAGAGGTTAATCCCATAAACATCGGTTTATCATCTATCACCAAAGCAACAATTACACAAATTGTTTAATCCAAGATCTTTCAATCTTTTCTCTCTTTCGTAATGGATAATTACCCGATATAAACAATATAGAGAGATGAGATGAAAGATGATTTCAAATAAATCAAGGTAGAGATCTTATAAAAAACAAAATATAGAATAAGCTCCCCCTCAAGATGTGCATACATATGGATATGAAGGAACCCATATGCACATAATCAATTAAGATCAATGAGGAAGCTCACACTATATTTTGGATCCACAAGAGAGACCAAGTTAGAATATGTGAAGTTTAATACATACCTCTCATCATTTTTATTTTTATATCCAAATAAGACTAGTCAAAGAAAAGCTCATAAAAACTTTAGTCTCATATAATTAGATTGATCATTAATCACCAAAACCAAATTAAGACACTTGAACTTACAATCGTGGAGATGGTCGAGGAGGAGGCGGACGGCGATGTTTCTCGACAAATTCCACAATACATATAATAATGTTTCTTTAGTGATAAAATATTTTGAGATTAACAAAACAAATGAAAAGAGAAGACAGATGCATTTGGAATTTTTTGAAAGACATGAAATGGATTGCCAAGTTAAATTTGATACAAAGCCTCATACTTTAAAGACAATTGCCATTTAAACATATAGAATTTTCTATTATTAAAATTCTTTTGCCATTGAAATCATTTTATTTTAAATATGTAACTTGCCCAATGTCCTACTAAGGTAATCCCCCATGGCCCACCAAACCGCAAGCGATCTAAACAAACCATGGTAGGAGGGGGATTTGATGAGGGGTGTTAACTCAATCCCCCTTGGACCATTTTACCTATGTGAAAGTATCTCCGTCGGTGACATGGGACCGGGGGTATCACGACTAGAGGCTTGGGCGGCCGCGGTCCTCCACGTGTCCCGACCCCCTCGGGGGGTCGGGCCCGAGGGCGCCGTGGCCACCCCTCCCTCTGTCTTCCCGAGGGGTCGGGCCGCTCCCGTTTCGGCCCCGAGGGCTGGGGCGCCCCGACCCCCTGTGATTTTGGCGCCACGTGTGCGGGTTAGGTGAGCACAGCAGGGCTCACCTAACCGCATTATAGCGGATCAGACGAGCGCACCACGCCGCATTTAATGCGGCGTGGCGCACGCTTATCCGGTCCGTGACCGGTCGCGGTGTGTGACCGGTCACAGACCGGTCAGATCGCGGGTTAGGTGGCGACAGGCGGCCGATGGCACGCCTTGCCCCGTCCCGTCAGAATGATGAGAGCCTCCTGGCTCTCGTCCCTAACCGGAGCCGGCGTGCTACTCCTGGAGTTGGTATGTCAGTCCCGGTCAGATCCAATCCAGACTTCGCGCAGGCGTGGCAAGGAAGTCGCCGGCCATTGAATGAAGGTTGAAACGGGCGTCCACCGGGAGAGCTGGCGAGCAGGGCAGAAGGCGTGCACCATGCCTGTCAGAGGTCACTTCCGGCTGTAGACTAGCCCTCATTGTAAAAAAAATGTTTCCTTTCTTAGGCAGCAGAGGCCCATGTGGTGACCCCTGATCAGATAAAAGGAGGCCCAGGCCTAGGAAAGAGGGGAGACTCCGGCAAATACGTGGGGAGACGGAACTCTCTTTGTATTGTTGGAGACCACCAGATCCACCAGAACACAGGAGTAGGGTGTTACGCTTCTTAGCGGCCCGAACCTGTCTACGTCGCCCGCGTCTTGTGCGTTTCCTCTCTCGCTGACGTTCCTCAGATCGAGGGCGAAGAACCTCACTTAGCGCCCCCGGCCGAACCGGCAAAGGGGGGCCCGCGCGGTCTCCCGGTGAGGAGCCTCACGCTCCGTCATCTGGCGCGCCAGGTAGGGGGCGCGTGTGTCTTTCTAGCCCTCATCCTCTTTCGTGTGGGCCAAGCTTCCTCGCTCAGCCCTATGGCCGAGCGGGCAGTGGCGCACAGCCTCTCTCCGAGCGCTAGTGGTGATGACGGGAGCAGAACCCGCGCCGTCGGGCTCGCACCCCGCCGTCCCCCTCTCGCCTAAGTCTTGGGCGGGGGAAGGCGCTCGAGGAGGTCGAAGGATCCGCGACCTCGCCGCTTGCGGGCGACGGGGGAGGACGGCGGGACAGGGCGCGTCGCCGCCTCGCCTACGGCGAGGCGGCACGCCCCAGGGCGCGCTCCAGGCTGCAGGCGCGCTCCTGCGTCACCCGCCCGTCGTCCCCGATCCAGAGACTCCAGCCCGACGTTGGCTGGATGACGTGGCCGACTTGGTCATGACGGCGCAGCAGCGCCTAGACGCCGGCGGGCGGTCCTCCGCCGCCGGGGCCTCTGGCGCTGCCGCCGCCGCTCCATGTCGTCGAGGCGGAGGGCGCGGCGAACGACGGCCGTACACGCCGCTCGTCCGCCGTTCCCTCGTCAACGCCTCCGACCCAAGAAGATGTGCGTGGGGGGCCGGATGCCGGCTCGATATCGAGCGCCGGCGCGACGCTCGTCGCGCCGCCCACGCAACGGAGGGCGCTTCCTCGTCCGGAGCGCCACTTCGGTCCGGTCACGGGGGCCGGCCCCCCGTGTCCCCGGTCGGCGGTGCCGGCTGTCGAGCCTTTGTGGCGAGCCTTCGGAACGTCCGTTGGCCCCCAAGGTTCCGGCCCACCATCGCCGAAAAATACGACGGAAGCGTCAACCCCGCCGAGTTTCTCCAGATCTACACGACCGGGATCGAGGCCGCGGGGGGTGACGACAGGGTCATGGCGAATTTCTTCCCCATGGCCCTGAAGGGTCAGGCGCGGGGTTGGCTAATGAACTTGCCACCTGCGTCGGTCCACTCTTGGGAGGATTTGTGCCAGCAGTTCACCACGAACTTTCAGGGCACATATCCGCGCCCAGGCGAAGAGGCGGACCTGCATGCGGTACAGCGAAGGGACGATGAGTCTCTTCGCTCGTACATTCAGCGGTTCTGTCAAGTCCGCAACACCATACCATGCATCCCCGCACACGCGGTGATCTACGCGTTCAGGGGGGGCGTGCGGCACAACCGCATGCTCGAGAAGATCGCCTCCAAGGAGCCCCAGACCACCGCGCAGCTTTTTGAGCTCGCGGACCGTGTGGCCCGCAAGGAGGAGGCCTGGACCTGGAACTCCTCCGGTTCTGGCGTGGCAGCTCCGGCCGCCCCCGGGTCCGCCGCTCGGTCAGGGCGACGGGACAGGAGGAGGAAGAAGAGGTCGGCCCGTTCCGACGACGAGGGTCATGTCCTCGCCGTCGAGGGCGCTTCGCGGGCCCCCCGAAAGGGGAGGCCTGCGGGCGACAAAAAGAAGGAGGCCGGCGTTCCCAGCAGGGAGCGTCCGACCGGCAAGTGGTGCACCGTGCACAACACCTCCCTCCACGACCTCGCGGACTGCCGCGCGGTAAAAAGTTTGGCCGAGCGGACGAGGAAGTGGGAGGAGGAGAAGAGGCAGGAGCGCCGTGAGGGCAAGGCCCCGGCGGCTCCCGCCGGCAACCGGCGAGGTGAGGCNCGGCAAGGGTAGGGCGCAGGAAACGAAGAGTTAGGGCACGAGTGGCGAAGGCAAGGGGAAAAATGGAGAGAGGAAGGAAACGAATCCCTTCCTCGGCGTCTTTATACCCTTGCCAAACGCCATGCCCGGCTCCTCGCTTCCTGCACCCAGTACCTCGCCCCCTCGTTTCTCGCGCCCACGCCTCCACTAACCCCACTCGCCCGTTTGCGGCGCACGCGGCAGACGTGCGGCCGTGGCGATTGAGATGGGGCAGATTGTGCGCGCATTAACTGCGCTCGCCGACCGTGAAAAACGCCATCATCACATCCCCAGGCGAAACGAACCGGCACGTCCCGATTCCCGCGCTGCTCGAGTAATGTAGCGGTCTTGAAGAGGCCGCTCATTATTGTCGGTCGGTTTTCTCTTGCCGATGCGCGCGATTCGCGACCGTTGGGTTCCTGTCCGCCTGTAGGGACCGGCCCCACTCGTCACCGGGCCAAAGGAGTGGCGTCACGCCCGAGCGCTTCCCTCGAGGGGGGCGGTCGCCCTGGCGTAACGCCGGGGGCTACTGTCGGTGACATGGGACCGGGGGTATCACGACTAGAGGCTTGGGCGGCCGCGGTCCTCCACGTGTCCCGACCCCCTCGGGGGGTCGGGCCCGAGGGCGCCGTGGCCACCCCTCCCTCTGTCTTCCCGAGGGGTCGGGCCGCTCCCGTTTCGGCCCCGAGGGCTGGGGCGCCCCGACCCCCTGTGATTTTGGCGCCACGTGTGCGAGTTAGGTGAGCACGGCAGGGCTCACCTAACCGCATTCATAGCGGATCAGACGAGCGCACCACGCCGCATTTAATGCGGCGTGGCGCACGCTTATCCGGTCCGTGACCGGTCGCGGTGTGTGACCGGTCACAGACCCGTCAGATCGCGGGTTAGGTGGCGACAGGCGGCCGATGGCACGCCTTGCCCCGTCCCGTCAGAATGATGAGAGCCTCCTGGCTCTCGTCCCTAACCGGAGCCGGCGTGCTGACTCCTGGAGTTGGTATGTCAGTCCCGGTCAGATCCGATCCAGACTTCGGCGCAGGCGTGGCAAGGAAGTCGCGGGCCATTGAATGAAGGTTGAAACGGGCGTCCACCGGGAGAGCTGGCGAGCAGGGCAGAAGGCGTGCACCATGCCTGTCAGAGGTCACTTCCGGCTGTAGACTAGCCCTCATTGTAAAAAAAAAAAAGTGTTTCCTTTCTTAGGCAGCGAGAGGCCCATGTGGTGACCCCTGATCAGATAAAAGGAGGCCCAGGCCTAGGAAAGAGGGGAGACTCTCCGGCAAATACGTGGGGGAGACGGAACTCTCTTGGTATTGTTGGAGACCACCAGATCCACCAGAACACAGGAGTAGGGTGTTACGCTTCTTAGCGGCCCGAACCTGTCTACGTCGCCCGCGTCTTGTGCGTTTCCTCTCTCGCTGACGTTCCTCAGATCGAGGGTGAAGAACCTCACTTAGCGCCCCCGGCCGAACCGGCAAAGGGGGGCCCGCGCGGTCTCCCGGTGAGGAGCCTCACGCTCCGTCAATCTCTATATGCCAAAAATAGCCTAAAGCTAATTATTCTCCAAACCTTCTCGACTACGAGGGAGCAAACACACAGTCTACAAACAATCTTTTATTCTACCCTATCCCTGTCTACTGCTGCAATGGAACACCAAGGAAAAGCTCATATATATTCTGCTTTGTATTACCCGCACTTTCGCATGTTAAGCCTAAGGGCATTTGTATAAGGAGTACATGCTTAACCAGTTAGGCCTAAAGACATTTGCATGCAATGCATGAGAGGCTACTAATGTGACACCTGTAATGAAAGTCATGAAGCCAATCTTTGTAGTAGTCCATGGCACATCTAGGAGTGATTGGTGTTCTCATATTAAGCATGCATCTAATTTGGATGTGTACATCCAGTTGGATGTAGAGGCTGGGTTTATCCCATTTTCTAAAAAAAAAAGCATGCATCTAATAAAGATGTCGATATCCTATCTATATCTATATATCCTATATAGTTGGAATCAAAAGTTTGACATACATTAAACCACATCATCTAGAAAATAGATCCTTCTCATGCTTTGATCTCAACCATCCATATGTCATATGTATTTACAACCTACTAAGTATAATTATTCTTATAAAGCTTAATGTGCATTGAATCATAACACAAGAAAACTAATAGCCAATGGATCCCTCTCATGTTTAATACATAACCATCCAAGTGTCACGTAGAATTGCAATTTCACATCAACTATTATAGAACATATATTGTCCATTTTAACATGCATTAAGCTACATCATCTAGTAAATAAAATAGTAGCCTTTGGATTTCTCTCATGCTTTAGTCTCAATTATCCATTTCACCATTTGTCATATGCATTTACAACCCACAAAGTGTAGTTATTGCTATAAAGCTCAATGTGCATTAAACCATGACATCCAGAAAACTAATACCCATTAGATCCCTCTCATGTTTGATACATAAGCACCCAAGTGTCATGTACCATTACAATTTCACATCAACTAATAAAAACAAATATTGTCCATTTTAATATTACGAGTACAGATTGTTTTCTTCGAATTTTCTTTAAAGTATTTCTAAATTCCCCACTGCAACACACGAGCTATCCACTAAAGTTGTGTTCGTAACTCAAGGTTCCCAACCTACACTCTCCTCGTTTCCCACACTCACGCTTCCCAAACTACTAAACGGTGTGTTTTTTACAAAATTTTTCTATAGAAAAATTCATGTAAAAATCATATTAATCCATTTTCATGTTTTTTAACTAATACTTAATTAATCATGTGTTAATCGGTCGCTCCATTTTGCATGCGGAGGGGAGGGGTTCCCAACCTCTCCAAAAGAACACAACCTAAGTGTAGTTAATGCTATTTCTATCATCTCTCATTAAGCCACATCACCTCAATTGTTTCTATTCATTGGATGATTGATCTATGGTCCAAATTATCTCTCTACTTTCCTTTTCCTATGAAGTCATATCACTTTAGTTTTGTCTTTGGATGATTAATCTATATTATCTCCTTTTTTTTCCTTCTATCGTTGAGATGTATCACCTTATCACCTTAGTTTTGCTTTTGAATGATCAATTTATATACGATTTAAATTGTTATAAATCACATTATCTAAATTATTTAAAAATGAAAATTATAAAAAATATATAAAGTTGTGTCATCTAGTTATTTTACATGTTATTTATACTATTATCATAAAGAACTCCGGCAGTAACACGTAGGGTTTCATGTAATATACCGTTATTCTGATTCACATTATAATGAGGGAGAGAGTAAAGATACCACAGTTTCTGCATTAGTTATTGGCTGCATAACCTCGTCTTTTTTAGGCATTTTATTTATTTTCAACCTATGTAAAACACAATTATATATAAGACAGATCAGGATTATTAAACGATTTTAGAGCATAATTAATTAAAATAGTTAGCCAACAGATTTTTAAAGAATAATTTATAGAGTAAATTTTATAAGAGCTTAAATTTTCGCGCATCCCTTACATAGAAACCGCAATCACTGCAATTGTTTCTAGCAACCCTTTGTTAGCTGCAAAATATTTCAAAAAATAAAATACTCCTGTTCCATCATTTATTTTTTCAATTATATACTCATACTTTTTAGGCTCACAAGAATATCCCTCCTATATACTTTATCTCACTCCTTTCTCTTCGACTGCACAATTTCAGTAACGCACTGCAATCCCCACTTATAGTGACGCTCTAACAAATTACATATTCTCACAAATGATTATACTATTGACAATTGTCACTTGTTAAAATTTTGGCTAACGTGTATATGTACTCAGAAAGACCTTGTACTTGTTTGTACAGGTATTACATTTAAATATATTAGCCAAATGGATTATAAAGGATTATAATTTAGGTTTTACGAAACAATTTTACTTTAATAAATTAAATAAGTCCGCTATAATCTATATAATCATAGTATGTCTCAAAGGGGCCTTACCTTAGTGAAATGGGCAAGTATAATCTAAACTAAAATGGTTGGTCCACATTTAATTTAAATAAAGTTTTCTTTCGTTTGTAGTAGATATTATGTTTATATAAATTATGAATTCTATTATTGCAATAAGTGCTTTCTAAGAATTTTTGGAAGCCATTTACTAATCTTAAGAGTTAAAAAGAATGTTAACCAATACGTTGCCATGTTAGTAGCATAACACTCAACTAATTGATACATTGCACTTTGCTACAGAATACATAGCAGCAAATACATGTATGAATATATATTACATATTGTAGAAATAATGATGGATAGATATATGTTGAAATATTAAGAAAATGATACATATATCTATCCAGTATATATGATGATGATGATTTCACCATGCTTGGATGTTGAATTCTAGAATAGCAGTGGATAGCACTACTTTCTTTCGAGCGGGAGTGAGTCGAAGAGCATCGGCTACTGGTTCTCGGCATAAATTACACCCGGTGTGTCATACTTGTATGAGTTTTAAAATATTCTAAAATAAAAAATATTAGTAGGTGATGATGTGACATATTTTCATGTTAAGTTTTAGAAGCTAGTGGGTTCTAACCATATAGGTACTAGGTGATTCCCCACGCTTTGCTGCGAAAATTGCTAAGTAATTTTTAATATTTTTTAAAAATCGAGCTAAGAGTAAAAATTATATTAGTTATTAATAACAAATAAAACTGATTTTCAAACTATGTTCAGAGAAAAATAATTTTAGTAGACTCTGTATGAGATTGTAGATGAAATATAATATTTTGCATTTTGATTATATGGATGAATATATGTTAAGTATTATAAAAATAATGGATATATATATATATATATGTTATAATTATTGTGAAAATAATGTGAAGGGAGATGATTAGATGTTGATTTGTAGAATTTAATGAATTGTAGATGATATTGTATGCTTGCATGAGTTTTGTATGTAATTATTGCTAGTGTATGATGAGGTAGCATGTTTGCATGTTAAGCTATAGGATTAGGATTAGTGGATTGTAACTTTACAGATAGTATAGATACTATGTCAAATTATGACAAGATTTATTTAGAAAGTAATGATTTTGATAGCGTAGGGTTGGATATTATCGATTGTTTTTCATCATTTCAAGAAAGTTTAAGTTGTAAAATACTCCATCCGTTCTAAAATATAAGGATTTCGTAGGATTTAAATTTGCACACAATATAAGGCTCAACTCTATGAGTAGTAGATGTTAGTTTTTCACCTGCACGTAAAATGATGTGAGTCAATAGCACATGATAATTGAGTAATAGCTATTGCAAAATTGAAAAACAAGTTTAGTTGATTTTTTTAAAAAAAATTCACATAGAAAGTTTTTGAAAACTTATCGTTTAGCAATTTGATAAACGTGATCACGAAAAACGATGAAGTAGCTCATCCAAAATGCCAGATCGAATGAAGCCTAAGCACTCGTACACTAATTCCTATGGTTCTCATTATTTCAATAGTTACAAAGCCAGTCAAATATTTAGAAAGGGATTTAAAAAATTTAAAATCTAAAAAAAATTGACAACCGAAATCACTAAAAAGAAACTTTTAAATTAACCTTAGTTTGCTAAAAAACTTACAAGTCCTTACATTTTAGAAAGGAGTATCTTATTTTGACCCTAAAATGTTCCATTTACATTTTGATCTCCAACTAACCAGAACTCAAAATCAACATAGAAAATTCATGTTTTTTTTCTTAGTGTACAGAAAAACCATGGTAAAACCATATAAACCCACATAATGAAAACCGTTCTAGCCGCAATCATCACGAGTGCAATTGGAATCTCTCCTAATCAACCAAACCAAACCAAACCAAACCGCTCCCTTTCCCCTCGAGATACAAAATCCATCCACCTTCCATTCGGTGAGTCGTCGTCGTCGTCGTCTTGGGTACTCGCGCGCGCCAGCTCACTCCCCGCGCCAGATCTCCCCCTCCCCGTCTCAGATCTCCACCACCGCCGAAACCCTAGCCCCCGCCTTCCGCCGCGGGGGGGACCTCCGCTTCGCCGCCACCGCCGCCGCCGCCGCCGCCATGGGCATCGTCTTCACGCGGCTCTTCTCGTCGGTGTTCGGCAACCGCGAGGCCCGCATCCTCGTCCTCGGCCTCGACAATGCCGGGAAGACCACCATCCTCTGTAAGCGACCCCCATCTCCATCGAATCTCATCTCGCAGTCTCCGCCTCGGATCTGATCTGGTGCTTGTGTGTTCTCTTGGGGTTTTCTCGCAGATCGGCTGCAGATGGGGGAGGTCGTCTCCACTATCCCAAGTGGGTTTCCCGCTCCCGATTCCCGCATTTCTTTTTTCCTTCGGTTTGCTCCGCGGGTTTGATGACGTGTGTGCTTGTTCTTCTTGTCGTCGTTGTTGTTGTTGTTGCGTTGCTGCAGCGATTGGGTTCAACGTGGAGACGGTGCAGTACAACAACATCAAGTTCCAAGTCTGGGATCTCGGTGAGTGCCCCCAAGTTCTTTGATTGATGAGGACCGGTTTAGTTTTCCGCGAGCCAATTATGAGTAGAATTTACAACCAACATCCATGAGCCAATTGTGGACACAATTTATAACTGGTGGACCAATGGTTGAGACGTAGCTGACTAGGGTTGACCATTACAATTCTGAATTTGTCCTAGTATACGAGGGAATTTTAGTATAACATGACCTTTTGCTTGTATGCGGCTTGCCTGAATTGAACCAAAACAGGATTTTGTTTACTCTATGTGGTGCTGAAGTAAATTAGTTGTTGCCTAATGGCTTCCATGGCTTGTCCGTAAAGATTTCAAACATGACCATTCTGAGCATCTTTAGCGATTCAGTGACCATTTTAAAGCTAGTCGTCTCATGTGGTTAGTAAAGAAACAGATTTTAAAGCCCCACCTATTGTGATCTAAGTTGTACTCCACAGGGATTTTGGCGCGTGACACACAACCACAGGAAATATAGTTCTAAGGTTTCACAAAACCACGCCGTCCAATTTAACATACTCCTGTATCAAATTTTAAAAAAAGCTTTACTTATCCAATTTAACATACTTCTGTATCAAATTTTAAAAAAGCTTTACTTATATAGATGTAACATTTATATAATGGATACATAACTAATAAATTTGAGATGTGATTGTAGAACTAAAAAATGTGATAGATCAAAGTCAAGATGATCAATAGTGTGGTTTTGTGAAACCATATGGCTATAATACATGGGGTTACGTGCCACATGTCAAAAAACCTGTGGTTTTGTGCAACTTAAACCACAATACACGTGGTTAAGTGAAATTTACTCTTTTTTTTATTGCCACCATCGTGTAACATTATATGTATGATTTACTGTAGCAACACCTTGTAATCACCACAACACTGGGGAGCTACACATTGCATTGCATTTTCCATGTCATTTAATTGAAGAACTGCAAGAATGTTATGCTTGGAAACACATGCTTAATTGGGCAGTTATCCACATATCAAGCATATTTACTCACCCTTCACGCGTTATACACCTGTAGTGATTTAATGCTTATATAGTTTAAAACAAACATCTGAAATTGCGATGAGTTTCTGCTTCTCTATGCTAGTGACCCTTTGTTTGCCTAATATTTTTATGTTATTTCCTTCGCTTTAAAATATCCAATTTTGAATTCTTTTTAACACCACTTTCTTCTCAACAGGTGGTCAAACAAGCATCAGGTACCATCTCTAAGTCACTGCTATCAAAGTTTTTTCTGTCAAGTCATTCATGCCTTTATATAGTAACCAAATAATTTATATCGTCCTCGAAAAGGATCACCTGTTTTGCCTTCTTACATTTAGACTACCTTTTCTTTTCAATCATGGAAGTATTTGGTGCATGCAATACAATGACCTGGTTGAACCTTCTCACTTAAGTTTCTACAATCTAATAATAGTACTCATGTATACTATTTGAAATGTTCTGATAAAATCCTAAAGCTAGAAATTTCTTAGGGTTCAAAGGGTTAAGTTGGAAATATATTTCCTCTCTAGTTTTTTGCACCACTAGCTAGCTAGGATTTTTACTGCAATAAGGTTTTCTACAGACATGGATGTTCACTGTAAACCCCTAATTTGATATGGTTTGATCTTGGGGAATTTCATAGTTGTAAAAAACAATCCAAGCTTTTGTAGTCTATTTTTATTGGGTGTGTGTGTGTGTGTATATATATATAGGGAAAGAAATGCTTGCCACAAGAAATGGGGGCTACACATTTACCCCATGGCTAAAGACAGCTTTCTAAATACTATTGCTAATGATATTCCATATATTTCTATACTACAGTACTTGACCTTTGCCATAACATATATAGATCTGCACAGTGGAGTACATAGGTGTCCAAATGAGCGTGATGAGACCTATCATCGAAATGAAATTGTAATTGCTTACCTCATTTACGTATTTAGTTCAGGATTCACAAGAATATTTAAACTTTATAGAGTCAACCTTCACTAGTATGTCTTGATACTTCTGATTCCTTTCTGTTACTCTTTTGTATTCAAGTACGTTTCCTTTGTTAGGCATGGATTCTCTTAGATTATTTGACTTTCTTCATTTTAAAGACTAGGCATGACACGTTTCTCTATGCCATTAACATATTCACCTTTTTAGGCCATACTGGAGATGCTACTTTCCAAATACCCAGGCTATCATTTATGTTGTCGATTCAAGTGATACAGATAGGCTTGTAACGGCAAAAGAAGAGTTTCATGCTATCCTTGAGGTATGGGCCACCTGTGCTTGAGGGACTCCGTTTATGTATTTACTGTGACATATGTTGATGAATGGTGTCATCTGTAACCATTACATGGAAGAAACAAGCAGGATTTTGCACATATATCTCAAAGGGTGATTATGACTGCAAGTTTTGTGAAGCATGCCACTTGCTCATTCTTTAAAATGATTAATTGGTAATAAAAAGATCCGTGTATTTTTGTCAGGATTTAGCGGATTTGCTTACTTGTCAGGAGATTTCAGGTGCTTTGTGATTCACAGGCTATGCCTCCTTTCACAGTTTAATTTTGATCCCAAATCTTCAATTGGCCTGTTATAAATTTGATAAATCAATATCTCATGCTCATTTGTTCATGAACACTAACAGTGTTTATGCACCACAGGAGGCCAGGATCCCTATCTAGTTTGTTTGTTATTTTGATTCTTTTTATAATTAGAAATACTAGCCAGCATTTCATTAGCATGGTGTTACGCTTGTGTAGACATAAATCCAATATCCTAATGATTTTAAGGCTATAGCTACACATGAATTGATATCATTTAGGTGCATTTGCTTATTGGCTGCTTGCCATCAACTGGCAGGAGGATGAGCTAAAAGGTGCAGTCGTCCTTGTATATGCGAATAAACAGGTAAAACCAAACCATTCTGGGTTTCATACACTGTTGTTAATTTTGTGTGCTTACATTGGTGTCAGACGTACTCCGGTGTTACATTTTTCTGCATGTGGTTCACTTGGATTTTGACAGTCCATGGCATCTCAAGTCCTTAAACAAAAGTTACTACTAGCTGTTCTGAACTTGCACTATTTCAGCATTTATTTTGGGTAATAAAATATATCGCTCTATCTACTAAACAAACCTAGCCTATTTATTATGATTTTCCATTATGTTACTTGGACATTAGGTTTCAAATGTGGGCGACTTTTTGTCATTCTTTGTTGCTTGCATTTTCTGTCCAAATAAGTTGAAGATGCTTTATTCTATGGCAACTATGTAGACACCCAATATGATGTCTCATGTGCTGTCATACCTACAATGAATGCAGGATCTTCCAGGTGCACTTGATGATGCTGCCATAACGGAATCATTAGAACTCCACAAGATTAAGAGCCGTCAATGGGCGATTTTCAAAACATCTGCCATAAAAGGAGAGGGCCTTTTTGAAGGTTTGGACTGGTAAGTCACGTGAAATTTTCATTTCTCTACGGAACAAATAAAATAATGGCTGAAATGTTTATGCTGGTAAAATCCTGTACTATCCTGTTTCTTTTAGTGTCGTGAGTAATGGACTGTTTGTATCCTTTCCTGTGAATATGATTAGACTGGACTCCCGTGTTACATTTTTTTCAGTTCTGTTTTATAACACTGCATTCCTGCCTGATGAATGTATATGGGAATATCTGATGGAATTAACTTACAAAAACCTAGTTTGATTTATGCTGCAGGCTCAGTAATGCACTCAAATCCAAAAGCAGCTAATTTAGGAGCCTCTGTTCCATGGATCATTGCTTGATGGTAAAGAACAGGGACACTGCTCCCTTTTCCTCACAAGTCTGCGTGAGAACCCCCATTCTCTTTGTTTTAACTCCAGAAGTTTTATACCATCGATTATCTGTAAAGTGCTTGTTGAAGTTTTCGGATACGACTTTAGATGTACCTCCATATTGAGATCAAGAATAGATTTGTAGAAAATGACGAGCAAACTGTCAGGACTCTTGGTCACCGGTGGCTTTACCCGTAAATCCCTTTTATTGTGACATTTTTTTCCGATGATTGAACACACCTAATTTTCACCTTGTCTCAGAGTTTCATTGCTTTTTCTACATATTCTCTCTGGTGATACGAATGCTTGGGAACATTATCCACTAGTCATTTCTTAACAATGTTATATTGAAATGAATAAAAGAAGTGATCTTGACCCTCTGTAACTAATTAAATCTACTCTTGACCTTATCTATACATTAGTGCTTTATGATCACTGTTACCAATTGATAGCAATTCTGATGACATCTAATACTACTATGAAATCATAATTCGCAGAAAGTGACTACAATAACTCAATAACAACATATAAGCACAATCGTATGGATGGTAAAGTATTAAAGTATGATACGTTTCTACTGTCGGATAAGCACATCTTTAAACCTTACTTTGAGTTATATGTTTTTAAAATCTCTTTCTTTGATATTATATGTATATCTCTCTTAAGAAAACACTATCATAAGTCCATAACATTATGATATTTGCATTTGATTTTGGGATTCTTTTTCTCACCGTGGTTTATTTTCTAGCATTGACTCTTCAAACGACAATAATATAAAAATCAATATTTTATCTACAAATTACTTTTATCGTTTTGTTTATTTTTCGATGGCATACCTCAACTAATCAGGCACTAGTTATTATAGCGGCTAATTGATATAGCGTGCTGCTAGTAAACGAAAGGAGTTAGATAGACCTGGCCCAGCACAAAGCCACTCAAAAGAAGCTGTGAATTGACGTCACCAGGGACGTCATCTGATAACAAAGGGTACTTGTGCTGAACGCCAAGGCAGTTTGTTTTTCTTGCAACGACTGTTCAACCGTCGTCGCGAATAGTCACCGTCGCCAACTTTACAACTTGGACCTGGATTTAGGAGGATTAATTAATTAATTTGTTTACAGAGACGTCCTGTGCCTTCCATAGAAATGTCACTGTTGCTACAATATCCCCCAAACATCAGACACGCGTTGTGCCGACAATTCATTGCGTTTGCGGCGAACAGTTTCGATTCCGTGAGATATAGGCTTAAGGTCAAGTGTCCATGATATTTGAGTCTGTAATCATATTTATTCACAGATGGAGAATTTTTTTTTCTAATTGCACGAAAGAGATCAAGGTTGTTAAAATATTGATTCTGTTATATAATTTCGTGACTTTGTGATTCTACGATTTTATTATATATGTAAAATTTACGTTTTTATGATTTTTATGTACACAATTCTACGATTGTGATCATTCTTATAACTTTCGATTTAGGATTACGATTTTAACAACCTTCAAAGAGATATATACGTGAAGGACTATAATAAGTCAGCGAGCTCACTGATCACCTATTAAAAATGTACATGCGGTTATGTAATTTTACATACCAGGATATCCATAACTCCATCCCAGAAGTGTTTTGGTATAATCTGCACGAGTTTCTTCACAAGTACTCCACATATTTCACAACTTTACATTTCACCATCGATCGCCTTTTGTGTTTTAAGATAGTTGCAACTACACTAGTCAATTTTTTGGGGGAAGGATTAGCATGCCGGGAATTGGATTGATTGGTTATCAACTGACTGACAACTTTTGCAAACGCACTAGTCATGAGTTAATAACCAATTGAATTGGATGGAACACTGGCTTGATAAGAATCACTAGTTGGGAAAAAATATCTATAGGAACACTGGCTTGACAAGAATTATTAGTGCAGAAAAAATATCTATCTGTGAACAGGATCAGGGTGAATAGGATTTTCTAAGGACAAGGCCAAAATTAAAACTTAATAACGGAAGATTATATCTACCCTAAGTTTCTAGGTTCCACCACTATTATGACCCAAGATTTGCAACTTGGTTGAAGTTTTACTCAATTCTAATTCAATATATGAAAGTAAAATGCGAGGAGTAGAGATTGAGATAGGAAAAGCAAAACAAGATTCCTACTTTTTTCTAAGGTATCGAATATTCAGCAATCTCAACTAGTACTCTTATTTGGAGCACTCTACATAAGAGTTTTACTTCTTCTTACGACAGTCCCAACGGGGTGACAAGGATAGTGTTCATAGAATTAATTAGGCTGCCATGTAAGCAATTTGCTGATGTGTCAATAGAGTTAAAAAGGAGAGAGAAGGACATCGTTTCTCATGTAGGGCACCGAGTTGGCTCGCACACTCAAGACCGTAGACTCGACCGAGTTTGGCGTTGGGCGTGAATCGCCGTTTCCTTCATGATTCATGTTTGCTACACGATTAATTACCACAGTTGATCCTTCTTGGTTTGTACTGCATGCAAGTAGCTAGTATTAAATTTTCTTTTTAAGAGAAACTGCTATGGAAACCATGCGTTGGAAGGGTTAGATCTAAGTGGATACTTGTTTCTCTCACTCCTATAGACACTACTTAGACACTTTGCGTTGGGATTGCTCTTATGGCCACAAAATCCGTGAGCGCCCTGTAGTGGTAGTTTTTCTCTACTCCGAAAGATAACCCCAAAACTTTCACAAGATTGTCACGTCCCCCACAATTTTCTCGAGAGATCACTAGAAACGTTTCCAAGACCGGTTAAGACATGCTGAGATACCAAGAGTAAAAAGAAGTCTTCACTGGAAGCAACTTAGCACTAGACTATTAATTTGGTGGATGCACACTAAGACATGTTTTGGTTTAGATTATTGAGTAGATTGTTGCAATTGGTTATCTACTTGATTATATAGAGATAAATTAAATATTTTAAAAAATATATTAAATATTTTAAGAAATAAGTTTAATAAATAGCTTAAAACAATTGGTCTTTGCAGTAGAAGAATATCTTTTAAAAAAATATTTTTAAAAAATATGAAGCAAATAATCCGGTAAATAGTTTGCAAGTGATGTTCACGAGTACTCTACATATTTTGTTAGTCTACATTTCACCATCGATCGCCTTTTGTGTTTTAAGATGCTTATAATTGCAACTGCACTAGTCAGGCATTAGTCAATTTTCTTGGGAAGGATTAGCATGCCGGGAATTGGACTGATTGGTTATCAACTGGCTGTCAACTTTTCCCAAATGCACTATTCATGAGTTAATAACTAATCCATTGAATTGGATGGAACACCAGCTTGACAAGAATCACTAGCGCAAGAAAAAAATATCTATTGGTGTGATGGCCCACAAGAAAGCTACACCTACTGCTAAAGACAATAGAAATGTGATTGTGGATGCCGAAAGAAAGCAGTAGTCCTGTTTGTTTGGAGGCTTATCAATTGTGTACAAGGGACACGGTGGCTGGAATGTTCTGGAACCATGAGAAAAAGGATAAGATGATAAGGCCATATGAACCGGGAATCTGGGCGACTCCTAATTGAAGAAACCGTCTAGTGCTTTGGATGCACAGCCGACCGTGCCGGAAAAGGCAACCCATTGATGATGGGTTGAGCTTGATTTGCACGCACTTATCTGCAAGAGAAAAAAAACTACGTATCTCAAAATTTTATTTCCTTCGTCCCATAAAATATCTAATCCTAGCTACGAATCTAAACATATATATTTAAGATTAAATTTTTTTAGATAAAGGGTGTAAGTGTTAAGGAAAGCTTGAAAATCACACAACTTCTAAAACAGTTTTTAGCTTTGATCTTCTTATATACATCATTTGCTTTACATTTTTACATTTTCTATTTTTACGTTGTTAGACCTTTTTAAGTTAAGGCTGTGTTAGGTTGTTGATATTGGGAATCCCCTCACGCACGTAAAACGAAACGATTTATTAACGTATGATTAATTAAATATTAGTTATTTTTTAAAAAAATAGATTAATATGATTTTTAAAAACAACTTTCGTATAAAATTTTTTTAAAAAAACATACTGTTTAATAATTTGGAAAACGTGCACGCAGAAAAGATGAAGGTGAGATAAAGAACTCAACAAATTAAACTAACTCAGCCTAAGTGATAGTTCCATCTCATGGTATTCTCCCTCGATGAAAATTTAAGAAGATATTGTACAAAATGCATGTTACAAGTAGGGTTTATAAATGCGAGGATAATCTCTTGGTTCGTTATCGTCTTTACCAAGACACTCTACATTTAAAAGCTACTTGATAAAACGGTCAATTGTTGTAAAAGTAAAAATTTTCATAAAACTTGTCCAAATTCAACAGGTTTTCATCGGTATCCACTTGGTTACCACAATATTGATGAACACATGCATTTGCATTTGTAGATCGATCCTGGTTATAAGAAATGGTTAATTATTTCAAACTTAAGAAATTGATTAATACGGAGTATGATTTTTTTTAAAAGTAACTAGAACATATCACAATTAACCGTTCGAGAAGCATGCACATGTTGAACGAGATTTTTTCTCTCTATCCACTGCAAACGAACGCAGTGTAAAGAGTCCTAAGTAATGTCATATAGCTGACTGGCGAGATTGATCGCTATCAAAGTATCAATCAACTACCTTCCGGTGTGTGATCTACTATGCTAATGACCACCGTCCACCCCACTTTGTGCAGCCAGCCACTGTCAACCATTCAACTTACTGCTGCCACACATGCCTAAATTACACGCTAGCTAGCTAGTGAGATCTTTTTGTTCGTCTTTTTTGTGAGCCGCACAGTGAAATTTAGGACTAGATCGATGATGATGGGACCGATCGAGAAGCTCAATTACACAAGGTCAGCGCACACGCTTCCGGAAGAAAATCTTGTTGAGCGACCAAAAACGTGTGTGATCTTTTCTTTCAAGCAAATTAAAGCGCCTTACAATTATGAAAAAGGACAAAAAAAATCTAGACGAAAAGAAAATCGGTATGTAAACTCTCTTCGTGAGAATATAATCTCACGTGCGCATATGCATAGGATTTGTATCGTGACTCTATCTCTACTATGTTTATCTATATCTTTACTATTATAAAAATTAAAAATATTTTCACCGGAATTTTGATACGTCATTCATATAAGTTGGTTTTTGAGTTAGTTATATATCGTTCGTATTCAATTCGATGTGAGTTTAGAATAACTATTATACATATCCTAGCCCAACCTCTCCCTCTCTCCGTTTAACCCAACCGGCCTACACAATCCTGCCGTCTCATCCGTGCGTCTCCACTCGGCGTCGTGCGCGCCCATCCTCCAATTGACGTCTTTTTTTTTCTTTTTCTCCTTTTTTTTCTACTGATGATTCTGATCCTCTTCCTCTCCTTCCAATCTTTTTTTTCTTTTTTAAATTTCTCTTCTCATAAATATTTTTTTTTGAATTTATCATTGTTTTAAGGTATGTATGTGACAAGTTTGTTACTTTGCAAATGCTTTTCATCTACAGTAAAAAAACATATTGTACTAATTGAATAATCAAATTTTAATCTTTGATCCATGAGGTATAGTAAAATGCACATGCGTCAACTTATGTAATAGCCACCCGATCGATTTTGTGTAGCTATAAAAATGTGTACGTAAAGGATTTTTCGTGTAATGACGCATAAAGCACGCGCAACCAAGTTCAATGCTATATATGATTTTTAACTTTGTTTTGCTATTGTTTTGCTGGTCTGGCTTCCGTTTGTCGTTTAAATTGACAAAGTTTTTATTAATCATGAAAATTGTTTTCATCTGTTACAACGCGCAGACATTTTTTCTAGTAAGTGCATATGTGTGAAATAAGAGATCCATAATACTGTAACTTAGGCATCCGATTCGCCATAAACGGACAATGTACAATGGTAAACAGTAGGCTAATAAATGTAAAATAGTACAGCTATTATTTTTTTACCTGATATTGTTGGAATTAATAAATAGGCTAAGGTCTACTCTCTTTGATTTCATAATTTTTAACATTTTGGATAAGGTTGAGATCAAACTTTTATAATTTTGACTATCAATAACTTTAAGATTATTTTGTTTAAAGGAACTAAAACAATACATATGGATTTTTCTTTCAAAATACTATAATAAAAGTAAACATACATTTATTTATTGTATATATTATAATAGAAAAACAAGATCAAAGATATATTTTGGAGACGTGTCATTGTTTAAAACGTCAAGAATTATAAAACCAAATGGAGTATATGAAGATTAATTCCTAAGAAAATCACAAAAGATCACCTCATGTGAAGACATGCATAAGGACCTTTAGTATCATCTTGCTTATTCTAAGAGAGAGACCTTTTTAAAATGGAGAATGTTCTTCTAGTCACTTGAGATATGTGTGGTGGAGAAAGCTAGAGGAATACACTCGTTCGCTCGATTGTGCCGTCGCTCGTAGCCTACTTCGTCGTGCCTATCAGCGTGCACCGGTGATCCGAATAGTAGATCTTCGGAACCTTTATCTTTGATGTAATAAGTTTTTTGGAAAATGCTCTTGGACCGTCAATATGTAACTAAAATGTTTGATATATTCATGTTTACATGTCTAGATCGCATGATGTGATTCTACTAGTTTATATGTTTGATATCATGATTTATTTATAAAACAAATTAAATTAATATTGTGCTCATATTTTTAACCATTATAATAATCCTTACAAACCGCTCTCTTTAGACATTTTTATTTTTTGGTTTCCACTAACTTTACTACGGTAAAGTCGTACGATCTGAATCCATATGAAGATAACGGCAATGGGTAGCAAAGGCAGTTCCTTAGCCGTCCAATCAAACTATGTGAATCCACTAACAGCTACAAACCGTTCGGTTGAGCTCTGGATTATACTACGATCCAAACTAATTTAACTTTTTTATACTAGTACGTCACAAAACCACATCGATCGACAATATGCGTAAGATTTTCTCGTTTATAGTATCATGCTTATTAAAATGCAACTCGACCAATCCAGCACTTACACCTTAACTGACACGGATGGATTATATATTGGTTTGCAGAAAACACCGGTCATTTTCAGTCAACCAAACACAGAGAGCAAAAAAATAAATCCACTCGTGGACGGTTTGTTCTGTTAACCAAACAACAACAGCAGCAGATACAAACACGGCCAGATGCAGCGTTCGCAGAGAAAACACAAAACCAAAAATAATCACCAAAAAAATTGTATGTGCACGCAAGCAACCGCCGCCCACGTCAGAATCATGCAGTCCGACGTGGCACTAGCTAGACCCCCTAGGCCGGCGCCAGCTATAGCTACAGGCGAGGCGGCGACGCCCCTCATCTTCCCACTAGGCCACTACGAGCAAGTATAATAAAAAGCTATAATCTTGTAAGCCATCTGCAAATACGTGTGAAAAAAAGAAAAAAAGGAAAAAAAGTTACAGATTTATAGCCCAGCTGGGTTAAATATTATTTTTTTTTATCTCAATATAAATGCATCTAAAATAGGATATAATAGGATATGATATATTTTAGCACTACGAATCCAGACAGCAGTCCTACGATATGTCACATCCTATTTTAGATATACTTATATTGCGATGAAGGGAGTAATTGTGTACTCCTCTATTTCATATTATAGGTCATTTTGACTTTTTTTTCTAATTAAACTTTCTTAAGTTTGATCAAATTTATAAAAAAAATATAGCAATATTTTCAACACAAAACAAACTTATTATCAAATATATTCAATATTACATTAAATGAAACTAATTTTGTGTTATGGATGTTGCTAATTTTTTTTATAAACTTAGTCAAACTGAAAAAAATTTAACTAGGAAAAAAGTTAAAACGACTTATAGTATGAAACAGAAGGAGTAGTATATATTTATATAAAACTATTGTATGTTTAGGCTATTAGATTAGTTATAAATGATGCCAATTTTTACACTAAGAACGAGGACAATAGTATCTGTAAACGACTATAAACTTATGTGAAACAAAAAGATAAAGAAAAATAAGAAGTGTTGGATCTTATGCAAGAATTAGCTATACAAAACATTTACATTAAACTAATAGTGAGAAAAAAAATAGAACCAACCTTATAATTTATCTATTATACATATTAATTTTAGTATGAGCTAACAGCCAATAGTTAGTTATACTATTAAATATTAAATTTATCTAATAGTTGCTCTCCTAGGAGTGCTTTCTTGCCGAACGTTCCAGAAGGACACGTGTCGCTCGTGCGTGCGTGCGTGCGCCCCGAGCGGCCTTTTGTTTCCGCGCTCGACGGAAATGTCAACGCGTGCGACCCGGTTGACTTTCGAGTGGCCGCCTTTTCGCAGCACGATGGAGAAGAAGAGATAGGGATGGCCGCAAAAAAAGTACGCAATGATGGAGTGGAGCAACATCAGATCAGATCAGTGCGCTCTAGCAAAGCCATAATTAAGCTACGGCTTAACTAAAGTAGAGTGCTAATTTTTTTCTCTCTTTCGTTTTATTTTTTGGCAAGAAGAAAAAGTTTTACCACCTTTTGTAGTCGTCGTCCACTAGCTAGCTAGCTGGATCAAACCAAGAAGTTGCTCTCGGTTTGTTTTGGTGTAAAAAAAAAAGTTCATCCGGATGGTAATGCATCTGATTTGTTTGGATGTAGTTTTTTTATCTAAAAAAACAAATTTAATACAGAATATGACGTTTTTTGATATTACAAAATTTGAACAGGTTCGTTTTTTATTGGACGGGAGATAATGATAATGGCAAAAGTTAAAATGGTACCTTTCTAGTGTTAACGTACATGGTTCACCGGGAATTAATTTACTATACAATAGGGAGAGTACAAAAATAACATGTGTTTGCTCGTGGAAGTATGTTCTTAATTATTTCATTTCGCTGAAAGATACTTAGTAGTATCTATCTTTTCTTAGTAGTCATTGTAAGCGATCGACATGTTTGTAATATACAGGTTTGGTATTCTCTAACCTTATGCTTATAAGAAAAATTATCAAATATTACGATGTTCCCTCATGAGAAAAATCCGTTTTGATATTAAAGCCTTCATCATGCATGGCAAATCTTGTCCAGTTCTGTATAGAATCTATGAACATCTTGCATTATATAGTAGCAATATTATATAATTGACTCCACACATTTTAGGCTATAATGTATTACTCGCTGCAGCTATATTTTGAGACAGAATGAGTAATTTAGACTTTATGACATGTTTCTATCATGCCCATATAGATTTGTATTTTGGCACGCTAGGAAGAGATGTTGTCACGCCCGGAAATTTAGCCAAATTTCCAGACCATTTTGTGTAATAAGTCCCTGTCCAGGCATCAACTAAGGTACACAAAACGACAAATCAATAAACAGACCCAAACGTAAATAAAACGATAAAATACTTACAGAAGAGGCACCTAGTCCTCACACCCAAAGAAAACAGCAGCGGAAAAAAGGCGATCCTAGCGGGGCTTCAGCTCCACTCCACAGGCAAACTCAACTGGGGTCTGAGCCTTGGTCCTCTAACTTCATCTTCAACTCAGAAGTACTAAACTTCTGAAAAGGGAAAAAAATAGCAAGATTGAGTACAACCACCGTACTCAACAAGCCACACCAATGATGCAGACGTGCACAGGGGAGACAAAGGGAGGCTTGTGGCTATTTGCAGAAAAGCGGTTGAAAACCTTTACACTTTAAAACAGTAAAACAGTTGTTTAATTAAGGCAATATTAATTCTCCACTGAACAACGCTAAAACCATGTTGAACAGGCCCAACCATTCCACCTGAACTACACCAGTTCATTAAGACAAATTATTAAGGGTGAGACTAATCATGGTGAATCTGGTCAATCGCTCATAACCGCGGGCACGGCTATTCGAATAGTTTTACTCTGATCAGAGGTGCGCAACTGTACCCACAAGACACGATCCACCGAATGTCACCGTGCCATGCCTGACACATTACCATGCGAGTGATCGTGACAAGACCCTTCACATGACCCTCCCTAACCAATCGTTCCCACCACGGGTTTCGCCCCCACCTTTAAGTCCAAGGTAGGCAGCCCCCCCTCGTGCCACGGTGAATCCGGCAGCCGATCAACGGGTAAGTCCTCCGCCGACCCAACTCCATCACGCCCACCCTAGTCTGGTACGTCAGCTAGAGACGGGTTATGCTACAGATCCAGCAGTTACCCATTCTTGCTTGTGGTAAGCACTGTAAGTCTTCCAGGGTTTCCCATGAACCGGTCCTTAATTGCCATGGGCGCGACAAGCAAAACCATGCACCCACAGCCCACCATTAAGTCATATTTTAGTTAGATAATTACGACCAATAAAATATGGTCAGATGTTTCGAGCTCACAGCTCAGCTAGAAGCTAAAAAGTAAAGGTGTAATTATCCCAACAAATGAACTAATGGTAATTAAGCATGGCTAAGCATATATAATTCTAGCAAAGTCAACATAAGTGACATCAGCTAGTCAAATTATCACCAAAGATAAACAAAGGACGATTAACAAGTAAACATGGCACAAGCGAACAGATAGGTAAACCCTATTCCCATGTAATTAGCAAAACATGCACTTTATTTGCAAACGTAAAACATTTCATAAAATAGGTACAACATGCTCAAGGGGGAATGTGTGACTTGCCTTGCTTCTTCAAACAATCTTCCGAACTCTTTTCTTCGCGAGCGCAAACTTCCGAAATGGCGGAATCTACACGTTGGCACGCAAAACGACAAAAACACTAATAAAAACCAAGTAAATAGTACATAAAAAGTAAACAAACATGTAGAGCTCTATTTTAGATGAATTTTGCAATTTGAATGGCTCAATTTGGAGTTCGTATGAATTAGATATGAATTTTAGAAGTTTTGAGCCATCTAAATGAATTTCTGGAAATTTAAATCGATTTATTGCGCAATTATTAATTAATTTTACAAAGGAAAGGACTATGCTGACATCATCAAAGGGAATCGGCGCCGGAACGGCGGGTCCCACGTGTCAACGGGTCAAGGGCGGCTGATCCACGGTGGACCAGGTCCACGCACGCACGGGTGCGGACGCACCACGTGGCACTGACATGGCGGCCATGGCGGATGGACGGGAGAAGGTAGCGCCGGCGTGGACGCCAACGTGGCGAAGCCGCGGGCGGCCACGTGGTCTGAGTGTGGACCGGATTAAACAAGAGGGGCCCACGAGTCGGGGAGGAAAAGGAGGTAAATTGGACTTGTGAAAAAGGGAAGTGGAAATGAGCCAAAGGAGGTAATTTGGACTTAAGGAGGTGAACTGGACTTCCTCGGGAAAAGTTAGAAGGGCCGATGAGAGACAATGGGCTCCACTGGAAAATGGGCTGAGGGAGCCAATGTAAACTTTGGTGAAGAATAGGGCTAATGGGCCGACGAGGGAAAACGGCCCAACGGCTGTTGGGCCGGGAGAGAGGGAGAAAGGAGTGGGCCGGGAGGGAATAGGCCGGCCCGGGAAATGGTGGGCCGAAGGGGATAGGCGGGCCGGCCTTATAGCCGGTCCGACCGGATGCGGCCCGGTCCGACCGGGCACGGCCTCACGGCCGAGGGGACGGTGGCGGGTTGGCCGGGACGAGAGGCTAGGGTTCGGCCGAACCCTAGGGCGACCGGCCATGGCATGGTGACGGCGGCCGGACCGAGCCACGGCGAGGCGGCAGCGTGGCCACCGGCGGGAACGGCCCGCGAGCGGCGGCGGCGGCGTGCGACGGCGGCGCACGGGCGGGGTGGCGTACCGGGAAGGAGATAGGAAAGGGAGAGGGAGAAGGAGCTCACCGGGTAGGCCGGAGCCGAAGAAGACGACGGCGGCGGCGCGGGGACGACGGCGCGGAGGGGCGGCCGAGGCGCAGGAAGCGGCGGCGAGGCCGGAGGGGGCAGCGGCGACGCGCGGGGACGGCTCCGGCGGCGGCGGCGTGCGGCCGAAGGTTGCGGCGGGGCGGCGCGCACGGGCGGAGCGCGCGGAGGAGTGGGGGAGAGGGCGGCGAACTCGGGCAAGGAGGGGAAAAGGTGGAGGGGAGCACGGGGGTGCTTTTTATAGGCGCGGGGTGGAGGATCGTGGCCAGGGACGGCGGGAATTGCGGCGGAGTGGGGGTGTGGCGGCGAAAATGACGCGGCGGGGTGGTTGCCGGCTTGACCGGCCGGAGGAAGGAGGAGGGAGGCGAAGCGAACTTGTGGTGAGGAGGGGCAAACGGGCCGGCTGGGCTAGAGAAAGAGGGAGAAAGGCGGACCGAACGGAGCGGGCCAAGCTGGCGAGCTGGGCCGCGGGAGAGAGGGCGGGGTTTTGGGCCGGAAACGGCCCAAAACAAAAGGAGACCTTTTTAATTTGTTTTCCAATTTATTTAATCAGTTAAATGAACTTTGTGACTTTAAAATTACTTCTTTAGCTCCAAAAATTCACGAAAAATTCTGGGGAGTACTTTAGGGCACAGAGAATATTACAAAAATATTTCCGGCCAAGGTTTTTAAAGGAAATTTTAATTTTCCTCACAATTTCACTTGATTAAATTGCTTTAAATTTTTATTAAATTTCTGAAAAGTGTATTATTAGGCAATTTTTAATCCCGATCGAAAATCGGGGCGTGACAGATGTCGTGGACAGTAACAAGTGGTCTTAAGCCATTGTTTTGTTATATCTTTTTCAATCAGCGGCAGAGCCAACCCTTGGGTAGGTTGGGTGCATGTTCGAGTTCTAGCGCTAGCGCCTTTACTGTAGATAGCCATCAACGTTTGAAAATATTGATTGGCCACGTGAAAACACTATTAGTTGCTTGGACTTGATGACGTTGCTAGCTCTGTCACTTTTTTCGACTTCAGTGTAATAATAATTAGGCTCTATTCAGGCCATCCTTATTTTATCTATTCCTACAAAACTAAACTATTTCTTACAAATGTCATTTATGCATTCCAAATGGAACCTTGAGCCTCATGTAGAACATGTGGATTCATCTAAATGCTGGAATTGAACTATTTATACTGAAATCCTGCCAAAATTCAATAGGTCCACAGGAGTCCGTAAGCTTGAGTACATCTCAAAATAAAGATCCATGACTCTTATACAACACGCAAAAAGCAATCTTCCAATTTCCAGTAGGAATTGAGCTAATCCTAGTTACAACCCATTAAGCATTTACTCCTATATATAAATTAACCCATGTGTAAGGCCACGTCACCCAAAAAAAACTCAACCAATAGTAAGGGTAATCTCAATTCAAAAACTATCGAGTAGTTTTCATACTTGTCATGTCATATAAACACTATGTGTAGAAACTATATATTCAATAGGTAGTTTCTTCAAAATAAATTATCATTCAATCACCTCTCTTCTCTCTATTTTTATCCAGCTATCATTTTGTTTTCATTCTTAATTTATGTATAAAACTATTTTTTATGAGAAATGGTTTTTTAATCTTTTTTTCCTATCTTCTCGTTAATTCTCATGCCATCTTAGCTTTTTGCTTATGTGAGAATGTACTTAATGCTATGAAATTTAACTGAGGTGGAGGGTTGGGAGTGCCCTAATAACCAATACAGTTTTTGTTTATTCTGGTCTACCATACTCTAGCTATTTAATTAAATAGTTGATTTTACTCCATACAACTTTCCGCAACAATACGCGGGTGTTATCTACTTTTTATGTACAAATTAATTCTGCCAAATTAATAAGTTCTAGAGGGCCCCCTGAGCTGCAATACATCTTTAATTTATAGTACTTTTCTAAATTATTCTTAGAAGAAAATTCATTTCCCCCTAACCACAAAACACATTTTTTTCCTTGGGAATGAAGATAGTTACTACTACACCATCACCACCACCACCAGCTCAAGTTTTTCTAGCTTGTACGGCAGGATTAAACAGTGCAGATAGAAAAAGAGATAAATATAGCCAAAAAAAAAATTAAACCGAGTTTTCCCCACTGTCAACAGCTGATTGATCAAGACGACCAAGCCAAGCCAAGCATGCTCCACCAATCGGAGCGCGGTATTATATATGCGCGTTGAAATTCCGGTGGGCCCCACCACAATATAACATCCTGGACGATTGCACACGCCACGTCATCGTCAGGGATCATTTCCTGCGTCTCCGTGCGTAGGTGTGGTGTGGGTGGGCCCTACGTCGGCACAGACCAAAGTGGACAGCTCTCCCCATCTCCATCTTTCATCACTTAAGCTTAATCACCCGGTTTTGATTAGTGGAAAACCGTACGTCCACTAGGAATTGCACACAGGTAATGCGGGCCTGATTGTGATATAGGACAGCGGCAGATGCGCTGTTCTCGGCGTAGCCAAGTGATTTTCACATAGATGTAGTGGCGAGTGAGAGATAGGTAAGAGGTTGATGTGCGGCTATTCTCGGTGTAGCCAGGTTGAAAATTAATTAATGAGGTTCTATTTTGATTTTCTTCACATAAACTTATATCATGTATAATCGTAAAAGTAAACTATAAAGCTGAAGATAATAGTAGACTACGGACTACTAAATTTGTAGTTATTGGGTCATCAGGCAAACTATTCGTTATACAAACAATCCACAAACAATCCTAAATGCTAAGTCTGATTACATCATTAATTTCCTTTGTAATTGGTTGCACAAATCCCTTTATTTTTAAAATCACATGTTAGTCCATGCTTCCTTCCAACCTACTAAGCAACCAGATACAAGTTACTCCTAAAATGGTTATGTTTTAGGAAAAATAGTGAAATTCCTCTTGAGTTGATATTAATTTCCTTCGATCTTAGTTGGTATCCTATTTACTTAATCTATGAATTTTGTTCATTTTTGTATATGCCAATTTAAAGTATCTCGATTGAATCATAAATACAACGGATATTTACATATTTTCCAAGATTAGTTACATATTTACATGAACAATTTTATTTGAAGCTAAAAAGTCGAAAGCATCCCAATTCGAGAAAAAGCAATGTGATATGATATGGGACCAAAATAATCTTAATCGTCCTGTTACAGAATCAACATGTAAGCTACTTGTACCGTGTAACATTGAGACAACGAGACATATGCACAGTTGGTTAGGCCGAGAAACAAGGGTACCTACCGTAGTACACCTACCATTTTCTCCTGAAATCACACTTGGCCTCCTCTCAGGCCAAGTTTTCTTGGCCATTAGTGCTCCACGTGTCCCTTTAGGCACTTCACCAACTCCACCTTCCCTTAACCTCTCTTGCGTCTCTTCCTTCCCTATTTATACAGCTCAGCACCTCACTCTTCTCCCACTCACAAACACACAATTTAGCTTAGCTAAAGCTACTTGATCAAGCTCAAGCTCAAAATTAGCTCAATCCCCCACCATTAATTAGCCAAGCTAACCAAGCAAGATCTAGCCAATTGAGGAGATGATGGCGAGCGACGGCAGCGCGAGCCCGGCCAGCTGTGGCGGCGCGGCGTGCGCGGTGTGCGGCGGCGCGGCGACGGTGTACTGCGGGGCGGACGCGGCGGCGCTCTGCGTGCCATGCGATGCCGCGGTGCACGCGGCCAACCCGCTGGCGTCGCGCCACGACCGCGTGCCGCTCGCGGTCGCCATGGCAGCGGCGAGCTCCGGGGTGTACGACCACCTGTTCGCGCCCGACGACGACGCCGCCTCGTCATGGGCTGCGGCGGCGGCGGCGACGCAAGGTGGGCTCGGACAGGGGCAGGGGAGCCCCAACGACAGCTCGTCGAGCTTCACCAACGACAGCGCCGGCGGCGGCGCCGAGAGGAGCCTCTTTGACCTGCTCTCCGACGTCGACATCATGTCCTGCGGCGGCGGCGGCGGCCTCGCGTCGTCGTTCGACGGGCCCCGCACGGCGCCGCGCCGCCGCTGTGGCTGCACCCAGGCCAGCTCGCAGCGTTGACCCCGTGGTCACCAGCTGACGCCGTCGTCGTCCCGACCTCCGCGGCCGGCGCGGTCGCCGCGGCGGCGGCGGCGAGGGAGGAGAGAGTGAGGCGTTACCGGGAGAAGCGCAAGAACCGCAAGTTCCAGAAGACCATCCGCTACGCGTCCCGCAAGGCCTACGCCGAGGCGCGGCCAAGGATCAAGGGCCGCTTCGTCAAGCGTGCCACCGCCGCCTCCTCCTCGTCGGACGACGACAGCACGGCCGCCGCCGGAGTCAGCGCCGGCGGCGCCGCCACGGAGGAGGCCAAGTTCTGGCTCTCCTTCTCCGACGACGGCCGCGCCGACGGCGTAGCGTTCTACATGGACAGCGCCGCTGCTGCGGCCTACGGCGTCGTGCCAACCTTCTAGAAAGTTCCAGAAACCTCTCTCCAAATGGGCGCCAACGGCAACGGCAATGGCGTTTGCCCGTCTTAAGACAAACATTAAGAAAAGGGCAACATGCCATAATTTCGCCGTCATGCTAATGGTGGCATGGTGTTCGTCGTCTTCGTCTTCGTTGGCGCTTTCTGATTCCGTGGTGGAAACCAGCATCACTATTTTTAACTGCTGATGCGGGTTTTCGATGGGTGGAATTCCAAATTCCATCGGTTAAAATTAGGGGGATTATTATTAATGCATTGTGACTTTTGTAAGATAACTCATGTAGTTTCTATGGTTCAGTGCTGAAATAATAAAAAATCCAATGTGATTTTTCTCTTATGATTTGTACTAGCACAAACAATTGTGTGTTATCACATAACTCACAATCCAAATTCGGGAGTGATGATCCGTAATCGTGATTTTTAACTGATGATGTAGGTTTTCATTGGGTAAAATTCCATTTCCATGGATGAATTAGTGGGGATCGATCGATTGATCACATACTGTAAAATATATAACTTAATGTAGTTTTTGTGGTCAATTTATACTGTTTGCTAATGAAATGATGAATTATTGATGCTATCTTACGAGTCGCAATTGCAGAATTATGTTATGTGTCATAGTTGCAGTCAACATTCGTGGCAGAAACCCGCGATCCCATTCTACTTTCCAATGGTAGATCCTCATTTCCTTCATCGAATTATAGCGGATTATTGTATTGCAAAGGTAGCTTGTATAGTTGGTCACCTGTAGTTTTCATGGTGCAATTATCATTGCTAAGATAACAAATCCTATGTCATTTCTTATTAACAATAGCATGATGACTGCAGCTTTCTTTTAATCAATGGTTTTGAGCTTTGAGGGTGGTGCCTGATCATGGTGGTTTGTTTAGGTTTTTGGATGGTGATGGAATGACGCATGCAGGGGTTGTATCTGTTTTGGGCCGGTGGAATGTTTTCCTTATCAGGAATCCTTGTTGGGAATATTCAGTTCTTCGGTTCTCTGGTGGAATGCTCCACTTCATTCCAATTGCAATAAAATATAAGAGAATATATTTTTCCTTTTTTAATTATCTGATTGTTTTGAAGTGCCAGAATTCATATAAATTTGACCCTTTTTTATTTATGTTTTGATGCCACATAGTAAAACCATGATTATAAAATTCATAGGATTTTTTCCTGATTTATTTATATTTTCCAATTCAAATTTGATTTTTGGAGGATATATAGATAAATTGGCGCTGAAGTGAAATATGTATATCTCTGATGTGTAGCAGCACTCTTTTCGGATGCAACTTCAAACCTGTGTATTTGCAATTTTTGCACAACTTTGTCTCCGTAAATCCCATTCTCCAATTTACAGAGTGTTCATTATGTCAGTAGCAATGCCCAGAGACAACCCTGTGCATAATCCGTTGCGTTTATCATTTATTCCTTAATTTGTAGACATTCCTGTTGTCTCTGAACTGGTTATAAACTTTTATTTTTTTTGAAACCGATATAATTGCAACGAAGAACCCTTTGCCAGTATTATTAAGGAGAAGGAAATAAAAGCTTGAATGGTCAGAAATCTCATGTGGCCTTACATTACATCCTTCACGAAGAAACTAACTATTTCAGTCCTAGTTGTGTAGGGTTCTGAAGATTGGCACCATTTATTTATTTATTGCTGCACGGTTTTCACTACATACAAAATTATTCATTCCTCCTAAAATGTGCATGAATATTTCAGGACAAAGTGGGCCTACTTGTCAGCGCCTGTTTGGAGATATACTTACAAATGAGCTGTTTATTAGTGCACATGATTTATGCTTGGCTCAACGGCACCAAATTTTCTCATGAATAATGTACAGGAAAATGTGATCTTTTTATGTTCATCCATAAAAAGATAAATCCGAGCCATACCTTCAAAATCTTCTCTCTAAATTGCATGATTACATACCAAGCACCTAACATGCCAAAACCAAGAGAAGAAACATAAAAGGTAGCACTTGCCATCACCATGAAGAACAGCCATGCCAAAGACCAAATAATATCAGAGCCTGTCTTCATGGAGACAAAGATTCAGAAAACATAGTGCAATCATCCATGTCGTCGACCTCGTCTTCCGGAATGTTCCACTTCTCTGGCTCTTTCAGGCACTCATCAGTTGACAGGAAATGCAGCACCTGAAATTTGACAATGCACAGTAGGGGGAACATTTTGTCATATACTCATCAGGTAACATTTTTATTTCAGAAGTTGTAATAGTTTGGTCTGCTCAACCACTGGATTGATGAACTGTTCTACCTCAGCCATGGAGGGCCGCCACATCGCCGGTCGCATAATGCAGCGCGACGCGACTGCGACCATCCTCTTCAGCTGATCCTTGTCGTAGTCGTTGCCGAGATTTGGGTCTGCAAGTTCAGTCACTTGTCCAGCTTCAAGAAGTGGCTTTGCCTGGAACAGTAAAAGAAAATGAGTTTTATATGCTATCTGTTGTTAGGTGCTAGTAATTGTTATACTACTTGCATTTTTGCAGTGGTACTCAGTACTCACCCACTGAAGAAGACTCAGCTTGGAGCAGTCAATAGGCCTCCTTCCAGTGACAATCTCTAGCAGCAAAACTCCGAATGCGAAAATGTCTGTCTTCTCATCGACAATGCCATGCATGAAGTACTCTGGTGCTAAGTACCTGCTCAAATCATTGAATTCATTTAAGGGAAAGATCCAATTGACATAATGCAATTTTATCTTCATACTTAATTGACACATGTTTTTGTATTTTTGATAGTACTTTTTCAGACATTAGTACTGTGCTCACCCAAATGTGCCCTCTATAGGTATGACAGAGTGATGAGTCCACTGCTTGGGAAGCCACTTTGCCAGTCCAAAGTCTGATATCTGTTACAGATACAACAGTTATAATTAAATCAGAACATGTTTGATCCAATTTGATTCCATTGTTTTGCAAAGTGCATGGCCAAAACCATTTTTCAGCATGAAAATGGGCGGGGGGGGGGGGGGGGGGGGGGCTACCTGAGGCTCAAAATCATCACCAAGTAGCACATTGGAGGCCTTGATGTCGCGATGGATGATCCGGTGCCTGCAGAACATGTGCAGATACTGCAAGCCCCTCGCGACGCCTACCGCAATCTTGTACCTCAAAGGCCACTCAAGGATTTTGCCACTCTTCCCTGCAAAAGTTCACCTTCTACTGTTACATGTTTACCAACAAAAATTTCAGCACATACTTGAAAATTACTACTGTATCAAATTCAGTACCGTGCAGTGCCGATGCAAGTGTCCCGTTTTCGCAAAACTCGAATACTAAATAGAGTCCATTCTCAACACAGCAGCCAAGAAGGTATGCTGTGTTTGGGTGGCAGACATGTCCCTGGATTCCCAATTCTGTCAGGAACTCTTTTTCCTTCTGTTCAGTTGGTTTACCTTGTGCCAATCTCTTCACAGCTACACATTGGCCATCAGATAGGATACCCTTGTATACTTCTGCATAGCCTCCTCTCCCAGCCATGTTATCTATGAAAAGCCATCAAATGCATTACAAATCTTAGTACTAAACTTGCTTCTGCGTTTATATTTTTCTCAAATTCAGACTAACTTTTATAAAACCAAAACACAACGTTTTTTTAACAGAATTCATGTCTGAAATAGAATTTTTTGAGGTGACTAAAATTAAAAAAGCATAGTGAATTGATGGAAATATTTACCTGGATGGAAGTCATTGGTAGCAACTGAAATCTCCTGGTAGCTGAAACACCTCCAGGCAGGCTTCTGACCTTCAGTATAATTCGAGCAATTGTCACCGCCTTTCGCGCTTTCATCGTCGATGGACCGCAGGAATGGGAGCCAGAGCTTCATGTCAGACAGCCTCCTCCAGATGCCATTGTGGCCACGCCGGCTCACCTCATTGCTAGATGTTGTGCTGTAGCATTCTTCAGTGACATGTTGCTCCCCTGCCTCTGGCCCATCAAGAACTGCCCTTGGTGAGCTCTTGTCCTCTGTGGCTTCACCCGTTGATTGTGCCGGTTTTCGTGCCGAGTTTGATCTGAGTAGCTTCTGAAGTGGTGGAAATCTCCTGCTCCATGTTGAGCTTGAGAAGATGCTACTGTCTGTAATTTCAGGTTCAGAACTAGTACATCTCAATCAAATTTTCTAGTCATGAAAGTTCGATAAGTGGCCAAATATTTCTCACCATCGAATGATCGAGACTTGAATCGAGTGCCGCTCTGTGGTAGACCATCCCTTCCAACTGCAATCACTGAACAGTTTTTTGGAGCATGCATGTAGCAGTAGTTTGCTACCTCAAAATGATTCCTGTTATGATGACAATTGTAACATTTAGTGCTTTAGGCCTAATTAACAGTGAGAACAAATATTATGTTCAGTACTTGAACCCAAGTAAAGCATATCCAGAATTACCTTTGAGATGAATCATGAATACTAACTAGATAAATACATATAATTACATTAAAAGGAATGTCAACCAAAAATAAAGTACAAACTCAATTTCAATATCTGAACATATATAGAAGCAGTTTCCTGAGATTACCTACGATATGCATTTCCTGATCTCCCAACAATGAGGAAGTTTGCATCAGTCAATGTAGCTTCCTGGGTAAGTGCTCTCCAAATGCTTGAGCTGCAAACCACCTTGGCCTCCAAATTTACCTGACAGCATAAATAAAAGGTAAACCAAAATGATAGGGATTCAGATACTTGTACCACCAAAAATTCAGTATTCAGTATAACTGTAACCCTTAGTTTCAGCTTCACTCAAAAGTAATCCTGTAAGTTCAAATGGCAGTACATCTTCCCAAATTCCCAACAGATAAGACTGAAGACAGGTACATGAAGAAACATCAGAGACAGAGAAAAATTGAAACTAGATTTTTTTCAAAAAAGAAGAAAAAGAAAATCAGAGAGAGAGAGAAGAGATAGACTCAGAGCACAGTGCTAATCATGACATGTAGTCACAACTTCACCTAACACTAACAGCTGACAAGAGACATGACAAACCTGACAGAGAGGGCCACCAAACTAACACTAATGATCACAGACTTTGCTTTCAAGTTCCCACTGCAATGTGTTCGCCAAAAAGAAAAGGAATCCAAGATCAACATAAAAGAAGAAGAAAAGATTTTTTTTGAAATGTTAACAGAAAGAAAAGTATTCAAGATTAATATAAACCGAGAAAAGAAAGAACAGAACACTAGTACCATCTTTGCATAGCCAATGCACCCAAAAAAAAGCATCAGGAGATGACCACCTACGCATGAACAAATAAAAAACGAGGACACGATACAACCCTGTTAAAATATAAAGTGAATTACCCGCCTTTTTCTCATCACCCTAAGTTTTTGGGTTGAATTGGTTCGGTGCATGCAACTCAATAAACCCAAAACAAACCTCATTTGCTTTGATTTCGATCAAATCTCACCTGTTTAGCCTCACATGTCTCCACAAACTCCCCGAGCATGTAGATCACAAAAGCGTTCGCCTTCTGCAGCCTGTTCTTCCTCCCCCTCCCTCCTGCCACGACCCACAACATCAATCACCCCAACCATAAACAATAACTAATCAAGCAACAATCAAACAATCAATCAGTGCAACAACAGCAAGGAGAAGAAGAACTCAAATCACAGCACACAGTCAAACACAAGAAATCAAGATTCATTCAAGTACGTACCAAGAACATGGACGGCGACAACCGAGTCGTTGGGCCTCGCGACGACGCGGATCGCCCACGAGAGCAGCTCGGAGCATCCCCGGGAGTTATTGGGCACGCCGACCAGTATCCTCGACCCCAGCAGCATCAGCCGCCGTCCATCGTCCACACTGCACTCCTCAATGGTGTCCATCTTCTTCTAGCTCTAGCTACCGATCAGCTGACCAGCTCAGCTCCTCCTCTTCAGCTAGCTACTGCTGCTACTAGCTACTTAGCTAGTGGCCTAGTGCCAGCACTGTTCTTTCGCTCCGACTCCGGCGCGACGTCGACGGCCACGACAAGGACAGGGATTGTATTTGTAGGGGAGGCCTGGCCGGATGAGTGTTTGCACACTCATGGTGATAGATATGTGGATCGATCGATGCAGTGGTGCAGTGGAATTGGAGATGGAGAAAAGGTGGTTAGTTAGTTGGAGGTAGTGATGGCCATTGGCTGAGTGAGCTGATCTATGCCATGTGGGCGACCACCATGGAAGGAGCTTGCAGAAGCAGAGACACTTTGGCAATGGCCATTACCAAAAAAAAAAAAAGGAAAAAGAAAATTGGGGTTGCTTGGGACTGAAGATGCGTGCAGGTAGAGAGATAGGTAGAGCTTTGCATGGGAGGAGCAGAGTAGTGCCAACCTAGGACACGTGGCTGATTCTGATTGGATCTTGAGCAGAGTATTGTTACCCCTTCAGGTGTACTTGGATTGGTACCTGGTTTGATCCTACGGTGTACTTTTTTCTTTTTTATACAATTCTGTTAACTTGCGGTGTATCCGGTGTCAGACAAATTCGGTGAAATTTCTTTGATTTTTGCACCCTGAAAAAAGTTAGTGTTGTAGTAAAGATTGATGATCTGGATTTGATCAGTTTCTTTCCAAAATTTAAATCCATTCAAGATTGAATTTTGCTGCCCTCTGAACTTAGTTTTTAAGACATGTTTGTGTTTCCATGGTTGCATCTACCTACATGACAATGGGAAAAAAACAGGTAGAATTGATGCTTTGGCCAAATCAAGGACCATTAGAAGTAGTGCAGCCTGTGATGTAGTAGTACACAAAATTAGAGTTGCTTTCAATACATGGTCCTTAATTTTATCTCGAGTGATTAGTACAGAAACATGTACATTCCATCATGTCCATTTTGAGTTGCTAGTTTGGTAGTAAAGCATTGCATGATGCTGCCCACTGAAAAGAATCTTGACTGGTTTGATGCAATCAACATGTTCTAGAAAAGCAACCGTTTTTCGGTTTTGAACCGTTAAACGTAGTTGTTAGACGAGTTACATCAACAACTTTTAATTAACCTTACAGTGAATCAGGTCATGCATTGGCAATGTAGGAATTTAATTGGATGATTTCCATGGTAATAAAATTGTTTCCTACTGAATTCATCCGGAGTTTCCTGTTGAATTCCTCAATTATTCGTAAGAATCAATTGAACAAGCTTTTCACTGACTATAAATCACCACAGTATGTTTTCAGTGTCCACTGCCCTCCATTGAGGTTTATAGGTCTCTCCAATTTTTAGCTCAATATTAAGAATCAATTCCCATTTGTAGCTCGGTAAACTAATAATAATTACTCCAATAAAACATTTATCTTCTATCATCGATGATTTTTTTTTCCAAGGACCAAAACCAACTCATTTCATGCAAGTACGCACATGCTGTCACTAAACCCAAGGCATGCCATCCAATATCCATTTACAACAAAACATACAAGTTCAATTATTAGGTTTCAGATTCACACTGATCTTGTAACCAGGGTGACAATTAGTTAGTGACTGAAGGAACAACTGCCATTTGTTGAGACAGTAATGCTGGTTGGTAGAGACCAAGAGAAGGTAGCATACATAGCAGAGGCTTGTTTCGGGTGGAAGCAAAGAAAGAAAGGCAGTGTAGGGATCCCCTGTGTGTTGCTAGTCTCTCTTGGCAGTGAAGTCAGGGGAAACATGAGTGCAGGGTACAGGCCTAGCTTAGCCTGTGATCATGGCCAAAGATCCACAAACACACAAACACATATGCATCCATGTAGCTACTGCATCTGGTTTGATCTAATCACACTCTGCTGTTGCAGTGGGACACTTGGCTCCCATATAGTAGGATCAGCAGATCAGGTGATTATTGGGGGTGATTGTGTGTGATCCATCATCCATCTCTTTTTAGAGGTTTCTTAGCTTCTCTCTCACTTAGAAGGAGATGATCATTAGCTGCACTTGCACAACGATCGTGTGGGGCCTATATATGTTCCACACACTTACCGTGGGGTGTTTGTTGGTATTGTGTGACGCCTTGATTAGGGAAGGGATCACGTACGCATATGCAATGTGGATAAGATCAGTGTAATGTATTATTCCCGGTCATAAATATTTAACCTTTACAATAAGGTTCAGTCAAAATTTTAAAATTCTGACCATTAAAAAGGTATATGTATATTTATCTCCAAAAATAATATCATTATATCATAAAGTTATTAGATTTTATAAATTTATTCTAATATAAAATTGATGATCAAAATCTGATGCTAAATATAAACATCAAATATTTAAAGTAAATAAATGTATTGATGAAGTAATTGTATTTTTTAACACTACAACTGATTTGGCCTTCTCTAAGGAAGGGAATCCGTCACTGATACATGATGGATTTTCAAAGCCCCAGCTCATTCTAGCGATGATTTTGAGTTTTTTATCATAAAAAATTGGTCACAGAGGCAAATAGGATTGTCACAAATGCTGCACAATTTGTCATTGGATGTGAGGCTAGCACATGGTGACAAAGTATTTCGTTAGGCTTTATTCGATTAATCCCTCCCATAATAAGACCGAGGAGGATTTGAAAGGGATTTATTCCACACCTATTATGATATAGAATTATTCTCTTCTAATCCCTCTTTATTGGGGATTAAACGAACGAGCCTATAGAACTTGGTGAGCAGGGTTGTCATGGTCCCAGTTAGCTGGTCCCGTTCGTAAGTATAAGATTCAATAAAGAAAATCATAATAAATGTCAAGATAGCACATAGTAACAACGTATTTTTGTTATATAACTAGCTAGCAATAGTTATCAAGAAGCTACATATAATTATATTTCTCCGTGGTCATGACGTCAGAAAGCACTTTTCACAAACCTGATGTGAACAGAACAGTTTTTTCTGTGAGGCCACTCACATGAATAACCGTCAGGAATTATATTTCTGTGAATTTCTTGATAGAAAAATTAAATTTCTCTATGGTAATTTTTCTATCGGGAATTTATGTCGGTACACCCACAAAAAATTAATTTTTGACGATATAATGCATTTTCCTATCGGTTTTGCGCCCACAAGTAAATCCCAAGTCTAGTAGTGTAAGTATGAGAAAACGTAAATGATGATATAGTTTGTCCGGTGTTTTACATGGACTGTTATCTGGTGTTTGTTTTTCCAAATTAGTGTGCGTATGTATACCCTAATTTCGGATCATTTACATCCGACACTTTGTCCGATGATCATATCCTATGGTCTGGTGTGACCATCTCATAAAAATGTGTCAGTCAAACCGTTAGCTCCATCTCATAGTCAATGGTGAAAGTCGAGACGAATATGGTCAAAAGTTGAGGAGGCATCATTGGTCCAGGATTTTTTACAATTTGGTCCTTTTAAAAAACTTATTTCGCAAATAAACCCTTAAAAAAACTTATTGCAGGAATGGTCCTTTTTGGTGCGCCAGACACATTTGCGCCGCTGTCCACCATCACGGCGCCAATACCGGTGGCGTCGTCGGGGTGCCACGCTGACAGCACACGCCGACGTGGCGGTAGGGCGGTGCCAGGGTGGCTGGCGCCCCCCCACCAAGCACGGCGCCAGCGGTGCTGGCGCGCTCGTCCGCGGGGGAGGGCACTTAACCCCCCGCAGGCCCCACCCCAGCTCATCCTCCCCAGTCGCCCAACAAGTCCCAGGCGAACCCGAGAGCTCTCAGCGCGCTCTCTCTCTCCCCTCTCACCTCTCCTCCTTAAATCCACTTAATTTGGAGCCGTTTTTCGTGGAATTTTTTGTGAAAATCGAAGAACAAGGTATACTCCTCCATTCTCCCCTCTTTTTTCTCGTTTTAATCGGTGAAATTTGTAGATCGAAGGGTAACCCTAGAACCCATATTTTGCCCAAATTTTTGATTTTGAAGATTTAAATTGGGGATTTGTTGAGTATAGTGTTAAATGTGTGCAATGTGCTTGTTGGAGATACGATTTTTTGTAATACATTGTGTTGTAATGTTGATTTTTAGGTGGTTTGGTTGGATGGATGGATAGTTGGAGGAAAAAATTTAGTTGAGACATGAAAGAATTGTTATGTTGATGGAAAATTGCTTTAGGCCGAATCTTTAGGTATCTATTATATGGAGGAAAGTATTGGTTCGGTGGGATGATAAAAATTATTTGAAGTTAACTACAACTAGGTTGGGTTGTATGACGGAGTAGTTGTAATATTTATATGTTTATGACACTATTGAAAATTCTTGCTATTGTTGGATGTGAAATAAATATGTTTGGTTTAGGCCGAATCTTTAGGTATCTATTATATGGAGGGAAGCATTGGTTCGGTGGGATGATAAAAATTATTTGAAGTTAACTACAACTAGATTGGGTTGTATGACGGAGTAGTTGTAATATTTGTATGTTTATGACACTATTGAAAATTCTTGCTATTGTTGGATGTGAAATAAATATGTTTGGTTAAGTAGTAGCTTTGGAATAATTTAAGTTATGTATTAGTTCTAGTTTGTCAGTGTGTATGACGTTTATGAAGGATGTGGTATTTTTTTATTTCTAAAGTGACATGATATTTTTCGGTGTAGATGGATAGACTTGTTCATGTTTACTACGGTGGTAGAGTGGTTGAACCTTACGTTGGTGCGCATGTTGAGTTTGAGGATATGTCGTTGAAGACCATTTTGTTTCCCACCCGTCCCACTTTTGATGAACTAATGTTACGAGTGAAAGATGTTCTTGAATGGACTGAGGATAATGTGGAGATTGGTATTTATGGGAGGTACGATGTCGGTCAAGGACATAAGTATGTATTGAAGGTGCTAGGTCAGTTGGATTGGGAAATTTATTTTGATTTAGTAAAAGACTCTCAGTTTGGATCTCTAGAGGTGTTTGCTTCAAAGATGGTACGCACCGTAAACAATTTGGATCTAAACAAGTCTCCGTGTTATCCTTACGACGAGAATAATTTTGTGACATATTCTTCTCGTCGTGGGGCTACACACTGTGGCAATGGGGGAACAAGTAGATCAATATCGAAGACTGAGTTGGTACGAGAAGAGTTGGATGAGCAAAGATAGAAGAAGAGACCTTTTTTTGGAAATGAGTTAGAGGAGACGACACCATCAAAGAGACGTCATAGCAATGACGGTGTGGACGCAACAAGGGAATTGAAAAAGGAGTTAGTACAAGGGCTTGATGTAAGTGAAGGTTTATCCGAAGATGTCGGTAACAACATAAATTGGTCATCGTATGGAGGCAACCCTAAATACTCGATGCAAGTATCAGGCAAAAATTATGATCCAGCTGATTTCTTTGTTGTGCACTTGAGTGCTGGTCACGATTCTGTTTCGGTAGAAGTCAATGGAGAGGAGATTGGCGAGGAACCAAGTGTTGAGCAGTATGATGTTGAATTTGCTGATGACTCCGATGATGACCGTCCATTTCCTGCACTAACCAACAATGACAAGTTAGCATTAGAGGAATGTCATGCGTTCGAGAAGGTGTTTGGAAGGAAGCCAGACATTCCTGAGTTTAGGGACCTAAGACATGCCAATGGTGCAATATTAGATGGTGGCATCAACATGGATCACTTGCCAGAACCATTCCAGGTGGATGGCCTAAAGAAGGGTTTGGAGTTTCTATCCATGGTTGCATTGAAACTATGGCTCCAGGAGTACGCCATTGTGCACCATCGTCCATACCGTGTTGTGAATTCCGCCGCAAATAGGAGGTACACTGTTAAATGTGAACACAAACGATGCAAATGGAAGGTGCACGCAACAAAGAGGTCCAGTGGCACATGGAGGATATCACGTGTTGGTAAGGCACATAGTTGTGCCACTGTAGAAGGTTCAGGGAGCCACCGGCAGTTGACATCTAAGTTCATAGCAAACATGTTATGTAATGCAATCATATTGCAACTTACCCTCTCTGCTTCAACGTTAGCTGTATATATATTTGAGGTTTTCCAATATAGGATGAAGTATGGCAAGGCTTGGAGGGCAAGAGAAGAGGATATGAAGCTCATTTATGGAGAATGGGGTGAAGCATACGTTCGTTTGCCCACGTTGCTACAAGCCATTAAGCAGAGGAATCCGAGTACGGTGTACCATGTTGATACCCATCCCAATAGGCTAGTGAACATTAGTGGGGTGACAAAGAAAATATTTATCCGTGCATTCTGGTGCTTTGGTCCTTCTGTCGAGGCATTTAAGCATTGCAGGCCAGTACTAGCTATAGATACAACCTTTCTAACAGGGAAATACAGCGGTGCCTTGATGACTGCATTGTTAGCTGATGCGGAGGATCGTCTAGTACCATTAGCTTTTGCCTTGGTGGAGAAAGAGAACTCGCGAGACTGGTGCTGGTTTATCGAACTTGTCCGACATGTTGTGATTGGGCCGCATAGGGAAGTTTGTATTATCTCAGATCGACATGCTGGTATAATGAATGCCATGAGGACTCCTGTTCAAGGATTGCCACCGGTTCACCACTGTTGGTGCATGAGACACTTTAGTGCTAATTTCCACAAGGCCGGTGCGGACAAGCATCAAACGGAAGAGCTACTAAGAATATGTCAGATTGATGAGAAGTAGATATTTGAGAGGGATGTGGAGGCACTTAGACTGGTTGTAGCTGAAGATCCTCGTAAATGGCTTGAAGATGAATTGTTGGAGAAAGATAAGTGGTCCCGTGCGTACGACAGAAATGGCCGCCGGTGGGGTTACATGACAACCAATATGGCCGAGCTGTTCAACAGTGTGCTAGTAGGTATCCGAAGGCTACCGGTGACAGCCATAGTATCGTTTACTTTCATGAAGTGCAACGAGTTCTTTGTGAACAGACATGATGAAGCAGTGAAACGCATTCAGTTAGGGGAACGATGGTCTGAGAAGGCCGCTAGTAAGATGAGGACGCAAAACACCAAGGCAAGCAAACACACTTCAAGGTGCTTTGATAAGGAGAGTAAGACGTACGAGGTCACTGAGAGGGGTGGAATAACACGTGAGGGTGTTAGGTTTGGTGCTAGATCGTTCAAAGTGGAAGGTGATAGGAACACATGTAGTTGCCAAATGCCATTGTTGTACCATATGCCTTGTTCACATCTCATCAATGTTTATCGGATTCATGCAATTGATTCAGAATCTCCCAACCGTATGCCGTACGAGTTCTCATCGAAAGTTGTTGTGAACACATGGGTTCACAACGGCAAGTCGGTTTGAGCCATACCTCGACCCTACACAGTAGCCACCATACGATGGTGAAGAATTTGTTGCGGACCCGGAGTTGAAGGTTAAAACAAGGGGGAAGAGGAGATCAAAGCGCTGCAAACAAGGGGGAAGAGGTTAAAACAAGCTGGCTGCAAGACTAGGTTGCAGGTCGGTTGGATTGGACGACGTATACCAACCGCGCAGACTACCACCACCACTACCTCAATTCGCGCGTCCAAGTACCACTCGACACTCCATCACGATAGAAGAGCGTGAAGAAGTTGGCGGTTCGTCATCATCATGCAATCCATAGGGGAGGGTGTCGGCCCCTGATTTTATAGCACAGGAAACCATATGTGTTTACAAATACCAACTCCCTGGATCGGTAGGTTGGTATACACATATTACAACTCTGGTACACATAGTCTGCATCGCATAGTCTTACAATACCAAATATTACATGGGAACCCGAGTAGGTTCTAATAGGCCGTGTCTGACCGGATACAATACCAAATAACATAGGATAGCGGAAGCGAGGCTGCGGCGATTCATCTATACTCCACAGGCATCAACTGGGGATTAGTCCCTATGGTTCCTCCGTACCATCCCCCTCCTCGGGGATCAGTTTGACTGGCATGTCCTCATCATCAAGAGCTAAAAGGGTAGAAATATGCAAGGGTGAGTACCAACCGTACTCAGCAAGTCACCACTATAGAAATGCAACAAATGCATATAGGGATCCAAGGCTAGCGAGTAGTTCGTGACGTTATTATTCGACCGGACAGGGTACATCTGCGAGGAGGAAACTGAGCCAATTGATAACGAACCCTCGAGTGAGCAAGGCAAGTCACTACGCCCCCTTCCTCGAACATGTTGATCCTATTTTTATAAATGTGTTGATTGCAAACAAAATTGCATGCTAATTATAAAACGCGTACCTACATTTGCTTAAGCCTTACCTTTGATATTGTTTATCCTTATGTATTTACAACCTTTGTGACCCGAGTATATTACTTTACGCGTGATTATTTACTCACTGCTTAGCCCTGCTTACATAGACGTTATACACTCTATATGTGGGATATGTGGACGTGGTTATACTGATCACTCGATGGGGGTGATCATAGAGATCGGGTGGAGACATAAGCGCCACCCACCGCATGAAAACCTTTGTGAAAACCCAAAAACTTAATTAAACAAAAGTGATTTCGACTGGGGCGGCACGGATAGAATATGGGTGGTTCTGGGAACGGTAAGCCGCCGACCCTGGTCAGTTAAGGACCGAGTCAAGAAGCTAAGCAGGAAACGAACCGAGTACGACCACACTTCTTGAGTGGGGTTAGACCCGGTGGACTAGGTTATTCTCGTGGGGTGGCACCCCAGACATGGTCGGTTCTGGATATCGGTATGGAAATGTGGGAGTGTGTGGTTTAATGACGTCAAGCTTTATATATGTATAATGTAACCTTCAATCTCGGGAGCGCCAGGACTCCCCTCACAACCGGCTCGAGGTAGGAATGTGGCGCCGGAGGTGCAATGGGGATTCATAGTCCTTGGAGCGGGTGCCGCCATGCGAGGGTAACTGAAAGACCGGGCCGTGACAAGTCTCATGTGTTGGGTGCGTCACGGAGTGTGGGATTAAAAGCGTACATCCGCTGCAGCGTGAGTAAATTAAACTATTCGAATAGCCGTGCTCGCGGTTAATGAGCGCCGGGACTTGTATTACTCTTGACTAGACTCACATGTTTTTAAATTGTTTAGAAGAAGTTGGGATAAATACAACATGGGTGACCTTGCCCCATGCGTGGGAAGGTTAGATTGTGATGAAGGAACTTCTAATTAATGACAACCTTTACATAGCGGCAATTCTTTTCATGGTTAAAACTGCTAGGCCATAGGCTTGTGAAATAACTTGCGAAAACTGGCTTTACGCAAATAAACCAAAACCTGCCTTGGATCCCTATATGCATTTGTTGCATTTCTATAGTGGTGACTTGCTGAGTACGGTTGGTACTCACCCTTGCATATTTCTACCCTTTTAGCTCTTGATGATGAGGACATGCCAGTCGAACTGATCCCCGAGGAGGGGGATGGTACGGAGGAACCATAGGGACTAATCCCCAGTTGATGCCTGTGGAGTATAGATGGACCGCCGCAGCCTCGCTTCCGCTATCCTATGTTATTTGGTATTGTATCCGGTCAGACACGGCCTATTAGAACCTACTCGGGTTCCCATGTAATATTTGGTATTGTAAGACTATGCGATGCAGACTATGTGTACCAGAGTTGTAATGTGTGTATACCAACCTACCGATCCAGGGAGTTGGTATTTGTAAACACATATGGTTTCCTGTGCTATAAAATCAGGGGCCGACAAACCTGGTATCAGAGCCTGCGACTGTAGGATTAGACCCCTTGGCACCCACCATCCGAGACTTCGTTTTGGTTTAGNTCACACTCTGGGATTGAGCCCAATATAGTTGGCTCAATCGTGTTCTTTACCACAGCCAAACATTTCTTGTTGGCTAAGGACCATTTCTTATGTTCAATGTCATACGACATGACGAGGGGAGCATTGTCCCTCTCTCTCTTTTGCCAGTCAGCATCTGACTCGTTTTCACCTCTGACAAGTGCAGCAGGTGCTATAGGACGTGGGGTGGTCAACACCCAGTCCACCTCTCCCAAGATGAAAGCAAGGTCGAGTTTTCTTTTCCATTCTCCGTAGTTATCTCCCTTCAAGGTCGGAATATCTTTTATGCAACCCATTTGTAACACCCTGGGGAAATTCCTAAATAAAAATACACCGATCAAAAATCATTTCTGTTTTATGTTTAAATTTTTGCATCATGCCGACAGTTTCTTTGTTTTATGCCAGTGCCAAACTTTTATTGAAATTTACCAATTTTTCTACTCCTCTGATCTTCTGGTTTGTGTCCCAAGATTTTCACTCTAACCAAAATTAGTTTTACTCCAAAAAGTCCGCGTAAGCTCCCTCTACTATGGCCTTCTTGTTGCTGGGCTTTTTCTGGAAAAAGTCCATGTTACCTCCCCAAGCCCTTTCATTCCTATTAGGTTTGAAAAGATAAAAGTCTAATTTTCCCCCATACTATTTTCGGCGACGACGTCGCCGCACGCCGCGCCGCTACGACGAGGCCGCTACGACATCACCGGCTGTCGCCTTCCGCTCCCGTCTCACCGGCGAGCTTGCCGTCCATTCCATACGCATCCTGCCCAACCTCGCACCGCCGCGAGCCATGCAGCAAGCCAGTTGTGCATGCGCATGCATGCAGGCAAGCCAGCCACGAGCAGGCACCATGCAACTAGCTAGCTATGCGTACGCCTGCATGCAAGTAGCTAGTCGAGCCCAAGCTAGCATGCATGCAACAGCCTATGCACGTACACCGGGCGACGCTCCTATCGAACGACGGTGGCCCCCGCCGTGTTACCATCGCCGTCTTCCGTTTCGGTAGGTGGCGACGGCAGGCAGCACAGGAGCCAGCCTTTGTCTCCCGAACGGCGATAGTCGATGCAGCATACGCGCCAACCCGCGCGGCCGCTGCAACTACCCCGTCCCTGTCTTCATGGCCATTCAAGACGAGCTCGTGCGGTGAAGCCTATATAAGGGCAACCATAGCCGAATACGCAACCCGTCCCTTTCCATCCTCTCTTCTCCTCCTCCTTGCTTTGTTTCTCTTCAGTCACACCCTTCCGCGCACACGCCGCCATCTCTCCGCTTGCTCCGCCGCGGCCGGCTCCGGCTGGGCCTCAGTTGAGCAAGAGGACGGATAGGCCGCCGCGCCGTCATTTGAACCCGAGAACGACTGACTTATCGAACGGCTAATCCCTAACATCTAACCCGCTGACTTCTAACTCACTAACCCGCTGACTTCTAACTCGCTAACCCCTGACACCTAACTTGCACTAATCCGCTAACAATTATTCCTTAACACTGTGTGTTCGTTTGTTGTCACCGATCGAACACGTGGTGTGCGAGGACGATCCGCGGGTCGACCGTCCCCAGGCTGTACCTCGACGACCGTAGTTGTACGAGGACCGTCGCCCGGTACGCCCTACCCGGCTGCCGCAAGGTGAGCTCCTCTCCTGCTCTTCCTCTTGCTTTTGTTTCCCTACCACGTGTCTCGTCTACCGTCGTTACCGCGGCACGGTGACGTCGTGAGGCGTAGCACTGTAACCATTCCTTGCGCGGCCGCCCTCCGCAGCGACCGTCGCTTCACAGCCGGCCATGCATGCGCCATACAGCTAGCCGAACGTGTGCATGCATGCATGCAAGCAGCTAGCTAGCTGTAGGTATACGTATGCATGTACACTTGCAGCCGCCCGACAGACCGAACGTCGTCGTCGTTCGGCCGAGCCGCCTGGCTGCCTTCCAGGCCGTGCCGACGCACCGCCATGCCCGGCCGCGTTGCCGATGCTCTGCGTCGAGCCGCCTCGGCCGGTGTCGCCTACCCAACCGAGGCTGTCCCTTGACCTCGACCAGCCGCTCGAGCCGGCGCGCTGCTGCCCCTGCCGCGCGTGCTGTCGGCATGCCGACTTCACCCAGTGGCCGGCGCACGCGCCAAGCCGTGCCGTCCCATGCCAAGCAGCTCGCGCACGGCCGACGTCGTGGCCAGCCTGGGGAGGTAACATGGACTTTTTCCAGAAAAAGCCCAGCAACAAGAAGGCCACAGTAGAGGGAGCTTACGCGGACTTTTTGGAGTAAAACTAATTTTGGTTAGAGTGAAAATCTTGGGAGAAAAACCAGAAGATCAGAGGAGTAGAAAAATTGGAAAATTTCAATAAAAGTTTGGCACTGGCATAAAACAAAGAAACTGTCGGCATGATGCAAAAATTTAAAAATAAAACAGAAATGATTTTTGATTGGTGTATTTTTATTTAGGAATTTCCTCAAGGTTTTACAGAGGGGAAAGGGAAAGGCATAGGCTACACCTAGCAACGACGACGACGACGACGATGACGACGACGACGACTACGACTACGTCGCCCCGGATGCTGAAGAGATAGGCATGTCGCAGCTGCCCGATGCGCCTCAGGCATCACAGCCCACGACATACAACTTACGTTTCGCTCGGCAAAGGACAAAGAGGTAACCTTACTATTGTCATATGTTCTTTGATTTGCCTCATTGTTTTTTTAAATATTGTAGACATTGTAATTTCAAATGTAGGTATACTCTGGGGTCACAGGCTCTCCGGCGTCAACGGAAGAAGTGATTTCGGTGAAATTCTACTAGTTCTCATCTTTTAGAATATTTGTGATCATGCTAAATGTCGGCTTACTTAATGGACTCCAAGGTTGTATGGACTATGTGACAAATTTGTGGACTATGTGATGTTTGATGTGCAATTGAACTTGTCCCACTTGTTTGACGGAATTGGACTACGTGATGCTTGATATGGGAATTTGTGGACTATGTGATGTTTGATGTGCAATTGAACTTGTCCTACTTGTTTGACGGAATTGGACTACGTGATGCTTGATATGGGAATTTGTGGACTATGTGATGTTTGATGTGCAATTGAACTTGTCCCACTTGTTTGACGAAATTGGACTACGTGATGGTTCATATGGTGATTAGTATGCTTATTGTGAATTGGTTGAATTGGTTGATATTGGTTGTACGGATACTGCGATGTTTTGTATTGTGAATATGTTTGATATGAGGGGGGTGAAGGGCGATGCCAGCAGCCCTGGCGCCGTGCCCGAGGGGGGGGGGCGCCAGTGACCTGGCCGAGCCAGGATGCTCGNAACCCTGGCGTCGTGCCTTGGGGGGCGGCGCCAGTGGCCTGGCCGAGCCAGGACGCTCGAGGGGGTGGGGAGGCGGCGCCAGCAGCCCTGGTGCCATGCCCTGGGGGACAGCCAAGCATCCTGGCTGAGCCAGGACAGTCGGGGGGTGGACGGCGCGGCGCTAGCCACCCGACAGAGGCAGGAGGGGTCCACCGGTAGTGGCCGGCCTCTCGACGAAGGCAGGAGGGGTCGATGTGACCCAGTGCCCTGGCGCCGTATTGTGGGGGGCGGCGCCAACCTCCTGGCCGAGGCAAGACTTGGTCGGGGGTGGCCAAGGTACCCGATGGCGCCATGCTTGGGGGCGGCGCCAGCCTTTGGCTCGAGCCTGGGCTGCCCGCACGAGGCAGGGTGGCAGCAACCAATCAGGCCTGCTAGGAGGGGACGCCATGACAAATAGTGGAAAAACATGACACAAATTCAAACCTAACAAAACATACAAAATCGCATACATGCACGTCACTTCATCCAAATACAACAAAGTACTATAACAACATCATCAAGTTTAAGTCTCAAAATTAAAATGTTTCCTGCTTGATATTTCAATACTGTCGTTATTACATGTCTTAGGGAATTTAAGATTCTCCAACAACTCCTATAAAACTACTGGGTGCATCGAGGATATTTCCCCTTGCTCGCGGCCTCTGGACCAGCCTCCTTGGCACGCTGTGCCCTAGCCAGCTTTCTCGCCCGCTCCTTCGCACGCTCTTCCTTCTTCACAAACTCCCTTGCCATCTCCCTGACCTCCCGCTCCTCCTTCCTCTTCCTCTCTGCGATCTGTACTGCCGCAAGTCGGAGACGACAATCGAGGCGTTCCTCTTCCCATTCACGTTCCATACGAAGCATCTCCGCATCGCGGGGATCAATCTCCATGTCAATCCATTCCACAAAGTCACACAGAGGAGGCGATATCTTCGCTACCTGCACATTCCCCGATTTAAATGATTTTCGTTACAAATTTTAGTGCAGTATCGCAACCTCGAAAGTATAGCAAATTACCTCCACTGGCTTCGTCGCCTTTTCTTTCTTTCCCTTTGCCTTAGGCTCGGGCTTAGGCTTCTCTGGACTGTACATATAATTGCGACACATCCAGTACCTCTGGTGGTATGTCTTGTAGTCATCACTTATGCAAAACGACATTCGTCACCGCACTAACACATGGGACGGATAGCGTCCGGTGGTGGTAGCTGCCTAGGACAATAGCCAGTTTGATCCTTCCTTATCATTCTACAAAACCAAATGATCTCCCGCCAAGTAAATTATTGTGACATTTTATCAACCACTATCTTATATATCAAATTTGTCATCTTTCCTAAAAATTTATAGATTTATATTTAGCTACAATTAACTTCTAACATGACACCAAATTTATCTATCCTCCATATAGCACATAGCTACAAAATTTGACCTACATCAATTTTTCCATACATTTCTTCAAGTCAACACTATACTCAACAAATCCCCAATTTAAATCTTCAAAATCAAAAATTTGGGCAAAATATGGGTTCTAGGGTTACCCTTCGATCTACAAATTTCACCGATTAAAACGAGAAAAAAGAGGGGGGAATGGAGGAGTATACCTTGCTCTTCGATTTCCACAAAAAATCCCACGAAAAACGGCTCCAAATTGAATGGATTTGAGGAGGAGAGGTGAGAGGGGAGAGAGAGAGCGCGCTGAGAGCTCTCGGGTTCGCCTGGGACTTGTTGGTCGACTGGGGAGGATGAGCTGGGGTGGGGCCCATGGGGGGTTAAGTGCCCTCCTCCCGCGGATGAGCGCGCCAGCACCGCTGGCGCCGTGCTTGGTGGGGGTGCGCCAGCCACCCTGGCGCCGCCCTACCGCCACGTCGGCGTGTGCTGCCACCATGGCACCCCGACGGCGTCACCGGTATTGGCGCCGTGATGTTGGACGGCAGCGCCAATGTGTCTGGCGCACCAAAAAGGACCATTCCTGCAATAAGTTTTTCCAGGATCTATTTGCGAAATAAGTTTTTCAAAAGAACCAAATTGTAAAAAATCAGTGAAGACATATTCCCTAATGTTATTTTATCTTTGAATTCCACGATTTAGACAAAGGCATACTATTGTTAATCTCTTTCTACGTCAATCGTAAAATGACATATGTGTGCGCTCTCTCTCCTTACTTCTCTTCTCTATATATTAGTAAATATCCTACTATCTTTGGTTTTGTTTGACCATTAGTCTTATTAAAAAAAAGTTAACAACATCACATTTAAGTTCAAATATAGTGTTTGAGGAGGCCAATTATTTCTTCAATAGTGGCGCTGCTATTGGGTCAGGCAAAATTAAATTTATGGTTCTTAAAAGTATACAAGGGTAGTGTAAAATTTGGTGATGCTTACGATAGTAGGAGGTGTAACGTCAAATTTATACTGAAAATAGCGTAACTCTCGATACGTTGAAAGAGACGGTAAAGGCTGGCTACGGCCGCCATTTCTTGAATTTTCTCATTCAAAAAATGGCATCATTCAAAAAATGTTATTGACAAACATTCAAATTCAAGAAATATCATCGATGAGTGCAGGTTTCATAAAATATCATCGTACAAACGATTTTGTCTCAGAAATACTATCGCCGTTAGGGTTCCGTCCATCCCACGCCGTTAAATACACTGTTCATCCTATAGCATTTAACAGAGAGCTGCTAACGGAACCCTAACGACGACGATATTTCTAGAACAAAATTATTTGTACAATGATATTTCATAAAACTCATACTCATCGATGATATTTCTTAAAATTGGATACTTGTCAATGACATTTCTTAAATTTTCTCTTTTATTAATTGCTACATCCACAGCCGCTGCACAAGCGAGCAGTCCCAAAATCACTCCATGGAGTAATGAAATAGAGGAGGTAATGAACTTAAACCAGGTGTTAAACTGACAGCTCATTTTGCAGTGTCCCAGTGTCGCATACGTATGTGACGACGTGTAGGTACAGTCAGTCCCATGTACCATATCGGATTTGTCCGCTCGTGTAGCTAGGTCGGTCCCCTTTAATTTCCTCCTCCTTGAATTCTCTCACACACATATACCTCTGCGATATCCTAGTGTGTTTTCAGGAAATTTTTTATTTATTTGAAAAAATATATATTTCTCTGGAATATTTCTTTTGTGATATTATATAGTACATATATTTTTGGGGGGAGGGGTGTGTGTTCTTCATTTATACAGATTTATTTTCTCCCTATGAATTTTCTTTTTATCTTCTCCAAAATTTTATTCTTCTGCATTTGCCTTGTAAAATAATCGAAATAGCAAACAATTTTTCTGACATAATTTGTCATTTTCTCTCAATATATAGTCAAACATATATACATAGTTTTCATTAATAACCTGTACATGTACAGCTACTTGTGGTCAATGTATACCCAAAAAAATGACCTGATTATTTATTAATTGCATCACTGATTACAACGACCATCACTTTGGCAGGATTCGATCTGGAATTCTGTGGTTCTGGTGATTTAAGAGAAGAATTAGTGGGCCTACAGGGCCCAATGTTAATCAGCCACAAACAGCTCAATTTGTCAGCAAATGAACCTGTGCTAGTTACTGCAAACGAAACCAGATCTGCAAAAGAAAAAAAAGAAAAAAAATACAAACTACTAACAAAATTTGATCAAAATCCGATATTTGGATGAACATCGATCTCCAAGCTCAAGAATTGATATGAGTTTGAGCCATCTTATTTAATTTGATGAGGGAAAGTTGCCAACGTGACAAAGCAAAAAGGCGTCCTTTTGCCAAAAGGAAAAAAAGTAAAAAACAAATACAATTTTCTAACAAAATTTGATCAAAATCCAACATATATATGAACATCCCCAAGCTCCAGAATTGATAGTACGAGGACGTCTTCTTTAATTTGATGAGACAAAGTTGTCTACGTGACAAAGCAAAAGGGTGTCCTTTTGCCAACCAAATAAGCAACTTTATCACCGGAAGCAACCGACTCCAGCTTTCCCGCCCGGTTTTTCCTTAGGACATGAAGCTAGGACATCTTTTCCATGAAATCCAGTCTAAAGGTCACATAAAAGGGGGAAAAAAGGTGATTAAGCGAACATATAAGTGTATATATAACAGTTGCATGATTTATTTTACCCGTAACTTTTATGTTCGTTTCATTTCTATTCATGGAAGCCATGTAAAACCGTCTTTTAAAAAACATGCAACTCACAATACTGAATATATATAAATATATATATATATATATATATATCAATATATATATATATATATATTGATCGTGAGAAAAATAATTTCAAAGGTACATGAATATGAAGGTTTTATAGATAGAATTAGAGGTAGTGTAATTGAAATGTTCAATTAGTACTTGGCATAACATACTAAAATAATAGAATGTATGGTTGTACGGCAATGTTATATTGTTGTGCTCTTTTATGTACTGGTTGTTCAAATATTACAATTCTTTTCTGAGAAATTATTCGTATATCTCACATGACTTCGGTTAATTTGCTCGACGAGAACTACAGCATTCCTATCATACTTTCATGCCCAACTAAATTATTGTCTTCGTCTGAATTCTCACCAATAAGTTATTTACAATCCCGGTAGAGATGAAAAAGTAAAAAAAATATAAGTATGATCCGTAAAAGGAGACGAAAGAAGTATCAGAAAGTTTCCTTTTTACAGTTCGAAGTTCACAGCTGAACTAGCTGTACGGCTTGCCTCGCCGCCACCGGCTGCGGAGGTGGCCGGCTGGCCGCACCTCCCTCCGCCGCGTCGCATCCGTTCTCCGGCAAGGTCATCTCAGCGGCGGCGGAGGAGGAGGTGTCAGTGGACGGCGGTCGACGGACGATCGGCGCGGCCAAGAACGTGGGCATCCTCTCCCCTGCCATGACGACGGCGACGAGGTCCCCGAACACCACCGGAGACGCAGCTGCCGCCTTCGCCGGCGACTTCGAGCCGCCGCCGCCGCCGCCTCCATCTCCGGGGGCGGCGGCGGAGGAAGAGTGGCCGGTGCCGAGGTAGTTGTTGAGCTTCCAGTAGGAGCACGCGAGGATGAGGAGCGCGAGCGTGATGAGTCCCAGCATGGCGGCCAGCCCGCCGAACAGGTACGGCACCGGTGAGTGCCACGGCGAGACGGCCATCGCCGGCGACGGCGGCGGCGCCGCCGCAACCATCGGCCTCATGGCTACGTGTCCCTGACAATTCTTGGCTTGAGAGAGAGAGAGAGAGGGTTTGGAGGCTTGGAGTAGGGGAAATGGCAATGGAGGGAGATTGGTGAGAGGCATGCATTTATAGAGGGTTAATTAGTAGTAGTAGGGAAACGATATATACGTACTATTTTTTTTATAAACTTTTTACAAACACTGATGTGTCACATTATGATTGAATCTTAACTTTTATAACTTTCAGTTGACTCAATATAAACAAACCATTGAGATTTTTGTTAGTAAAAAGTTTGTAAGAAATTTTTAAGCATGTGTAGCATTACTATTAGTAGTAAGAGCCATGATTTTTATATTGTAGAGAGAAAAAATAATCTAAGGATACATATGCATGCTTACTTCTTTAGACCGGATCGACCAGTTATTTATCATTTTCTCTTTAAAGAGAAAGAGAGGGTTTAGTACTGTCCTGTTGTTAATTGTGGTAGCGTGTAATTGTGTTCTACTCTTTGCTTAAAAATGTAATTTTTTAAGCCTACTTCACTTCTTATTTTCTTAAATGTAAGTTAATTTTAAAACCTATCTTATAAAAAAAATTAGAACCTCCAATCTTTCATTATTTTGCTTTGTTTGTTCTTACCAAATAAATGGTGTCATTCTTACAAATAAATAAATAACTCATTTTTCAATGTATTAGGGCGATAAACTTATTTGAGTCGTTTCCTTAATCGTACTGTTTTACATAACATGACTTGTATTTGAAATTAAAGGAATACATGATATTTTAATTTGCGTGGTGCACAGTGCACACATTTACTTATTTCGTGAAGGAAAATGGTTGAGATGTTTGGCTTCATGATTTGCAATATTCATCAGTATGTGTCTATTTCCTAGTTTTATGATTAGGTGGATATAAGTTTTTTCTTTTTCTTTTTTGGGGGGGGGGGGGGGGGNCTGTGGGTGGATTTCCATAAATGCAGTGTGCATATTTTGTCCATAATATGCACCTTTAAGTAGAAAACCATAAAAAATTAAAAAGAGAGCAAAATGTAGCAGACACATTTCATTAATGCAAGAGAACTTGTGTTACAATGAAAAATCAGAGGTTTTGTACACTTGTTGGAATACCAGATGGCAAAAATATCTATGGTTTTTAGTCAACTCGACGGAGATGTGGCATGCAGCACAGGCAGATAGAAGAGGTTGATGGTTAGCTGCAAACAACAACGATGTAATTAAATGTCCAACTCGATCTCCCGTGATTGCAATCACGAACACAGCTCCTTTTAATTTCAAAAGACGTCAAACCCCCCCTCCCCCCAAAAAAAATATAGTTGAAACAACGACATGTAATCACGGAAGGAGTTTTGTTTTTTCAAATGCAAGGGTCAAATAGTTTGTGCTCTGTCCTGCTTTTGACTCTCTGACGCGTTTCGTTGGGGGGAATCATTAAGAAGGAACGAGAGTTTGAGGGGTGGGGACTATTAAGTTTTTTGTTTCGTTGATGGACGTGGAAGTTTATGAGGGATTGAAAAGGTTAAGAGCAAACTTCCACCTTCTCAATATTTGGGTATGGGCAGGTAATTGGAAGAGAATTTGTCTTCTAAGTACGAATAGATAAATCTAAGCCATACTATCGTACATCATGACTTAAAATTCAATTCCCACCCGAACTTCTCATAATTCTCATCTCTACTACCAACCAAGGGATAGGAAGTAAAAATGATACTCTTATGACCAATCCCTCTACCAACTTCCTCCTATAAACTTCAAATTTTCTTCCCTTCTCTTGCCAAACAGGGCGAGGAAGTCAACAGCCCAACGATAGGTAGGTACAAAGGAAGTAGGGTTTGGATTTTTGGTTAGAACTTGTGTATTTACTTGTTGGTCCTATGGACCGTTGGCCATGTGCACCGAATGCATTGGACGAAAATATAAATAATTTTTATTATCTTAAAAAAGAAGTGCCTATGGTAAAAGAAAAGGGTAAATCTTACTGAAATTCAGCACAAATTAAAACGTTGAGTTTTCAAAGTTTGTTTGAAAATTTTGCTCAAATTTTTAGATTTTTGTCTGTTCAAATCTCTTGTTTTCATTCCAAAATGTGGAATTGGATGCTCACCACATTATGTGCAAATAGAAAGTGGGATTTAGATATTAGAGTTTGGAAACATGGACACTTAGGCAAAAGGTGTGGCCTATTTACGTTAAACCCACACAGTGGCAGGAGGGTGAGGTGGGCCTGGCACCCTCCATCTGACTTGGCCTAGGGAAACCCCCCTAATGATAGAAGCCCACTCAATCCATTAGAGAGAATGGGATCAGACCAGGGTGTGAAAAACCGCCGGTAACCGCGTGGTTACCACGGTTACCGCCCGTACCGCGGGGGTACGGTTACATGTACCGCGCGGTACGGTTTGCCGAATTTCATCCGAATTCAAAAATTCAAAAAAAAAAAGAAAAAAAATCAAAAAAATGGTAACGGTAGTGCTTGATTTGTAGTGTTTTATGGTGAAGAAATTTCTCGAAAAAGAGCAATATTTATTCAAATTTGAGAGCAAAACGGAGGAAAATCTTGGAAATTGGAAAAAGAAAAAAAAATGGGCCGGCCCGATACTGTGCACACGGCCCATTGAGGCCCAAACGAGGGGACCCTAACCCTAACCCCATCTCTAGCGTCCCCCCGTGCGCTCCATCTCTGCTCTCTCTCTCCCTCTCTGTCCAACGCCCCGGCGACGCCAGACGCGTCCCAGATCCGCCGCCACCGCGCCGGCGAGCGACGATACCGCGCGGTAGGGCGCGGTAACCGCGCGGTACGAGACGGTAACCGCCGACGCCAACGCGCCCACGGTAAGTCCTCTGGTACCGCTCAGTATTGCGCGGTAACCGCGCGATTTGCTCGATTTATCGCGCGGTTGCCGTGGCTTTAGGGTTTAGTTTCAGGGGGATATAGAGAGCGGTAACCGTGAGATACCGAGCGGTAACCGCGCCGAAACCGTGGTTACCGCGAGAAAATCGCTGGTAAACCGTAGCCAGGAATTTTTGTAATTTTGATTTCGCAATGCAATTGTCTTGCTTGTTTGTTATCACTACAAATTATGAATCACTCAGATAAAAAGTAAAAGTAGTGGAATGGTAGTAAAATAAGTCCATAACAAAACGTAGCGTACATGTGCGAGCGTAATTTGTAATTGAGTGTAAAATAAGTCTGTGTAAGTCGAATTTTTATACGTATGGCATTAGTGAAATAGAAATGCGGCCTTGGTGATTTAATTTCTAATACTATACCTTTCGCGTATGTTACATACAGGGTGGATATGGCAGATAGTAGGGACCCAGTGTGGGAGCACGGGGAGAGCATGGCACCTGGATGGCGTTGTAAGTATTGTCATCAAAGAAAGGGTGGTGGTGGAGCAACTCGACTTAAAATTCATTTGGCTGGAAAAGGGAAGGGGGTTACGTATTGCAATTCAGTGCCTCCAGATGTTCGCGAATTCTTCAGGCGCGAGTTGGACAGGATAAAAGATGCAGGTGATACTCGTCAGAGTGAGAGGGCAAGAAGGGTTGAAGCGGCTGGGGTCAACTATTATGACCTAACAGGTGATGCCGATGAGGAGGAACAAATGGAAGCAGCCATGCAAGCCTCACGACAAGAGGCGAGTTTTAGGAGGGGTGTGGAGCAACGAGGTGGCACTTATGAGCATGGCGGTGGCAGTGGATCCGCTCAGTCCGAGGCACGGATAGGAAGAAGCAACCCAATTGCCAGTTTGTTGCGAAGGGCTACATCTCACAGGGAGTCACCTTCTGTGAGAGATTACAATCTAGCATCTGCCAAGTCTCCTGTGCAGACACGCATCGATACAAGATTCTTTACAAAGAAGGGAAGGCAAGCTAGGGAGGCCATTGGTGAGTCCTGGGCAAAGTTCTTCTACACCTCGGGTATTCCTGCAAGAAGTGCTGATAATTCATACTTTGTCAGCGCCATTCGAGAAACACAGAAGTGGGGTAAGTATGCATTTCATATGAATTTACATTGTTCTAACCGTTCGCACACTAATTATTTGTATTTGTACATTGTAGGTGAAAACATACCTTCTCCAAGCGGTACGGAGATTCATGGGAAGTACCTTGATGCTACGGAGAAGGACGTCAAGAAGCAATTCGACAGGTTCAAGCGTGATTGGAATGAGTACGGTGTTACTCTAATGTGTGATTCTTGGACAGGACCGACGGGTATGGCGGTCATCAACTTTTTGATATATTGCAATGGAATCATGTTTTTCCACAACTCCGTTGATGCCACCGGCCATAGCCAAGATGCTAACTTCGTACTGAAGGTAACTACGTTCCATCAACACTTTAGTCTCATTTGATAACATCAAGTGTAGTGTTTGAGGTCTTGTTTTATTTTGTGTTTGACCCATGCAGGAGATAAGAAAAGTGGTTCGTGAATTAGGCCCTCAACATGTCGTTCAGATTATCACAGACAATGGGTCTAACTACAAGAAGGCCTGCAGACTGCTGCGGCAAGAGTATCCAACAATTGTGTGGCAACCTTGTGTGGCGCACACAATTAACTTGATTCTTAAGGAGGTTGGAAAAATGCCGGACCATGAAATGGTGATTGACAGTGCAAGGAAAATTTGCAGATGGCTATACAACCATTCCAAGCTGCATGCCATGATGGTGTCTGCTATAGGTGGTGAACTGGTTAAGTGGAATGCTACACGGTTCGGCACAAACTACATGTTCCTTCAGAGCTTCCTTAGGAGGCGAGATCAGTTCATGCAGTGGATGGCTTCTTCTGGGTTCATGCAAAGCAAATTCAGTGGCACAATGGATGGCAGGTATGCGCACGCATGCCTATCTAGCATGTCTTGGTGGGAGAACTTACAGTCCGTGGTCAACTCAGTCCAGCTGATTTACTCCTTCCTTCGGTTTGCTGATGAGGACAAGAACCCCAATTTGAGTGAGGTTCTTCTGAGATATCAGTTGTTGAGAATGGAGTATGACAGTCTCTTTGCGAGTGAAAGGGATAAATTCGAAGCATACATGGAAATTGTCAATAGGAGAATGCACGACCTCACCAATCAAACTCTAATCAATGCCAGTGAGTAACCAACATTACATAATGAAAAAATTGGTATTGTATGACTCTCATCGATCTTGTTTCATGATTTGTAGGTGTGGCATTAAACCCTATGACTCACTACCAATACTCACCAAGTGCCAGCGTCTTCCAAGACCTCCGTCAGGCCTTTGAGTGGATGACGGACATCGATACAGCCGCCGCCGCTTTGCTGGAGGTTGAGATGTATCGCCGTAAGACTGGTGAATTTGGGAGGGCCCTTGCAAGAAAGATGGCAACTGATGGAAAAACTTCCCCTAGTATGTCTTTAATCATTTGCACATGGATTGTGTCTTCATGCTTCTACACGTATTCAGTGTTGTAAATTGACATGAAAATTGGCATGTGCAGCACAATGGTGGTCTATGTTTGCCTCAGACACGCCGAATTTGAAGAGGCTTGCGTTGCGCATGGTTGGTCAATGTTGCTCTTCAAGTGGATGTGAACGGAACTGGAGCACATTCGCATTCGTGCATACCAAGGTCCGTAATAAACTTACCCACAAGAAGCTCAACAAACTAGTTTATGTGAACTACAACCTTCGCCTGCGAATTCAGCAAGCAAATGCCCAAGTTAGGAAGGAGGGCGACGATCCCCTTCAGAGACTAGCGGACCTATCATTCTATGAAACTAACAATCAGATTAAAGAATGGATGGATAATGCTCGGTCCAATGCCAACCCAGAACTAGATGAAGACTCAACTGAAAGTGACGCCCCCGTGCCTAGTTCACTTGTAGCCAACCTAGTGGACTTGACTGACCTGCGCAGAACCACGGGAGCTTCTACTATTGCAGAGTGGGCTGATGTGAATATAGCTGACACTCATATTGGAAAAAGGAAGACTCAGCAGCCACCAAAAGAACCTACATCCAAAAGAGCTAAGGGCAAAGGTCCACAGTCTCGCAATGTTGATAGCGATGAAGAGACTGAAGATAGCCCAGACTACCAAGAGTCCAATGATAGTAGCTCAAGAACTGATACAGATGATGGAGACGATGGTGGTGAAGGAGGAGAAGGAACCACTGAAGTGCCTTCTGGGGGTCACCACAGCCCTATTTAATTCACTGGTGCAATGTGCTTCATTTTCTATTTAGACCTTTACCATGCATTTCACTATTGATTAATTTTCTTCTTACAATTTCATTTGCAGGTGAGGCCGACTTCACTCACGCGACTCAGGACCGTGATCACGGTGCTCCAAGCTCTCAACGAACTACCGTTTCACCGAGTGACCAACAACAACGACAACATCTTGACATACCACAGGATAGCTACAGCTCATTCAGTGCCTCTAGCATTGAAAGTGGCTATCCAAGGTATGCGTATAATCGTCTCCAACCTTCTGATTATCCCCCTCCTACATGGGTGTACGAGTGGCAAGAGCCCCAGTGGTACGCTCAATTGTATGCTCAATGGCAAACAACAGCATCATGGACAGGTCAAAGTTGGGAGGAATACAAGGCAGGGTTGCTACAGTCGCATGGCTTGATGCTCATGTCCACAGAGGAGTACAACATGACATATAATCAGTGGAACTTATAGCTGGCTCTATGTTGGTACGTCCTTCTCTATTTCCTTTCATCGTCCACCAAAACTTCTATTTTCATATTGCTTGTCATATGAACTATCATATTGTGGATGTTATATTGTGGACTGTATTGTGAACTCTATATTGTCGACTGTATTCATTTCACTTGTGAACTCTATATTGTGGACGTCTTGACATGTGAACATGTGGACACCTTGTGCGATATCTTCAGATTGTTGATTGTTGTTGTCGAAATATTATGTTATGAATTGTTCAATTGATTTTAAGTCCGTAATATAGCAAAGATCATGCCAAAATTTTTTATTTTATACCCACATGTATTGTTCAATTGATTTCAAGTCCGTAATATAGAAAATATCATGCCAAAATTTTTTATTGTATACCCACAAGTATCCTACATTTTTTAATTATTATCTCAAATTTCTATAAATTTTTAAGTGTTTCTTCTATTTTTTTTAATTTTTTTTATTTTGTTCTTCATTTGCTCCAACATTGCGCGGTAACCGCGCCAAACCGCGCGGTTACCGCGGCATACCGCACGGTAACCGCGTCTCATACCGTGGTTTTGAATTCAAAAATTTCAAAAACGAATTTGTCGCGGTTTTTAGCGGTTACCGCGCGGTAACCGCCGTACCGCCGGATGGCGGTAACCGGGCCCCCGGCGGTTTTTGAAACCCTGGATCAGACACGGCCATTGATTGACGCCTCAACTTCTTGCACGTATATCAGATGATCAAAAATCATATGCCTCACGCCCTCAACGCTGCTTTGGCTTCGCAGTCTGCACGCGACTGCGACACGCGCGACACATTCCTTCGATGCCAATCACCTCTCGCCCTCATCCATCGCTGAGACTGACTAGGAGTCCAACCATGCCATCGTTGGTCGGTGAGTTCTACCCAACCCTTGTTTCACCTTCTCTCTTTTCACATCAAAGATTTTTTTTCTATTTGAAATTAGGCCATGTCGATCTTTTGCTTAGGCCAAGCTTAGGCCTAGGAAAAAGCATACTAGTCAGGCTCGATCGTGCTCAGGATTGACCCCTACCGGATTCATCCTTCAAGTTCAAAACCATTAGCTTTACCCAATCTAAGTAGCGACAGACTCATACTTTCATCTTGACGACAAAGTGTGTGGACCATACGGCGACCAAACAAACCTAGCAAAATCAAAAGCACTAGGTGCACATATCATCAACCCATCCTTCCTTCTTCCTAATCATATCTCTCTTATCTCTCCATTTCTCACTGCGTCGCTACTCAACTGTTATCGGTGTTGGTTGCTAGAAAAATTAGTACTTTTTGCATAATTTCAATTCTAATAAGGTGATAACTAACAAGATGATTGCCTAGCACTAACAACATGATACACATAACAAACAGAATTTGAAATCAAATAACTAAAACCGCAAATGGCATATTAAAAATGCTAGAAGCCGAATCATTAAAATCACTTACCTAGGAGTGCTCTAACGATGTTTGAAGTAAAGTTTGAGTTCAACGAGGAAACGATCTTAGCGCGTAGGTCACGGATGAAACCAATAAAGATATCACAAGAAAATACATATTTCTAAAAAAAACTGATTTCCCCTCTTTGTATGGGACACAAAGAGACGTTAGTATTGGATGAGATGATCTTCTCCCTTTGTGTGGTGCACGCTAATCGGAGGGATGGAATAACCTAGAAACCTAGACTCAAGAAGTGGGGTAATATAGCGAGAGGAGAAAGACTCTATTAACATTTGGGGAACATATTGATCATAATTAATATAGTACCAAAATTACCATATGTAATTAGCTCTGGAGATTTGTTCCCAAATTATCACATACACAATTGAATCGAAAAAGTGTAAAAAATACTAAAAAGGCCTATTTCTTGGATAATTTCAATTCTAATAAGGTGATAACTAACAAAATGGTTGCATAGCACTAATAACATGATCAACACAACAAACAAAGTTTGAATTCAAATTACTAAATTGAAGTCAAATCGCTAAAACCGTAGATGGCATAAAAATAATACTAAAAGTTGAACCACTAAAATCACTTACCTAGGAGTGCTTTGACAATATTTGAAGTAGAGTTTGAGTTCGAGGAGAAAACGGTCGTAGCGCGTAGGTCGCGAACAAGACCAATGAAGATGTTGCGAGCAAACACGTACTTTTAGAAACCCCGATTTTGCTCTCTTTGTATGGGGGCGCAAAGAGATGATGGTGTTGGATTTAGATGATGTTCTCCCTATGTGTGGTGCACACTAAGCAAAGGGATGGTATTACTAACGAACCCAGACTCAAGAAGTGGGTAATATAGCAAGAGGAGAAAGACGATAGTTACATTGAGGAAACATATTAATTATAACTAATATAGTACTAAAATTTCCATTTGCACTTAGCTATAGAGATTTGTTTGTTTCCAAATTACCAAATACTTTGTAGAACTAGAAAATGTTTTAAAAAACTTAAAAGACCTTCTTCTTGGATAATTTCAATTTCAGTAAGGTGATAATGAATGAGAATGCTGCATAGAAGTATCAAGTTGATCAGCATAGTAATTTGAAGTCAAACCACTAAAATCGTAAATGCCATAGTAATAATGCTAGAAGTCGAACCACTAAAATCACATACCAAGGAGTGCTCTGACGATGTTTGAAGTAGAGTTCTGAGTTCAAGGAGATAACGGTCATAGTGCGTAGGTCGTTGATGAAAACAATGAAGATGTCGTGAGCAAACACATATTTTGAAAAGACCCGATTTGCCTCTCTTTGTATAAGACGCAAAGAGACAATGGCGTTGGATGGAGATAATGCTCTCCCTAAGTGTGATGCATGCTAAGTAGAGGGATGGAGTAACAAAGAAACCTAGACACAAGAAGTGAGTTAATCTAGCGAGGGGAGAAACACGCTAACAGCTTTTGGGAACATATTGATTATAATAAATACAATACCAAAATTACCATATGCAACAAGCTCTAGAGATTCGTTTCTAAATTATTGAATATTCAATTGAACCAAAAAAGTGTTTAAAAACTAATAGGGCCTACTTCTTAGATAATTTTAATTCAAATAAGGTGATAACTAATGAGATGGTTGCATAGCACTAACAACATAATCAACACAACAAATTGAGTATGAAGTCAAATCACTAAAATCACAAATGGCATATTAATAATGCTAGAAGTCAAATCACTAAAAGCACTTAACTAGGAGTGTTCTGACAATGTTTGAACTAGAGTTTGAGTTCGAGGAGAAAATGGCCATAGCGCGTAGGTCGTGGACGAAGATAATTGATGAAGATGTCGCGAGCAAACATGTATTGCTAAAAGACCTTATTTGCCTCTTTTTATATAACAAGCAAAGAGATGATGGTGTTCGATGGAGATGATGCTCTCCCTATATGTGGTGCACGCTAAGCAGAGGGATGGAATAACCAAGAAACCCCAACGCAAGAAATGGGGTAATTTAGAGAGGGGAGAAACATTCTAGTAACATTTGGGGAACATATTGATTATCTCTAATATAGTAGCAAAATTACCATATAGAATTAGCTCTAGAGATTTCTTTCCAAATTATCACATACAAAATTGAACCGGAAAAGTGTTAAAAAAACCCAAAAGGCCTTCTTCTGGGATAGTTTCAATTCTAATAAGATGATAAATAACAAGATGGTTGCATAGCACTAACAACATGATCAACACATCCAATAGAGTTTGAAGTCAAATCACTAAAATTGTAATGGCATATTAATAATGCTAGAAGTCGAATCACTAAAATCACATACCAAAGAGTGCTCTAACGATGTTTTAAGTAGAGCTTAAGTCGACGAGGGTACATGGTCTTAGCTCGTAGGTCGCGAACGAAGACAATGAAGATGTCATGACCAAACATGTATGGCTAAAACATCCGATTTGCTTTTTTTTTGTGTGTATGTGTAGGACACACAAAGATGATTCCATTGGATCGAGGTAATGATCTCCCTATGTGTGGTGCACACTAAGGAGAGGGATGGAATAACCTAGAAACCTAGACTCAAGAAGTGGGGTAATATAGTGAGGGGAGAAAGATGCTAGTAACATTCGAGGACATGTTGATTATCATTAATACAGTATCAATGTGGAGATTATGGGTACCGGATACCCTCACAGTTAGCTTATCCGACTTACCATAGGGGATAGGTTGCGCTCCATGATTATGTAAACCGGCTATGACTTGGGTATTACGTTACCATTGAGATAAGGTAACGGCCCATAGTCTATAGTTGGTAAGATTGAGGAGTCCGACTTAGAATAGAATAGGTCTCCGACTTGTAAACCCACCCTCCGGGACTATATAAGGAGGGTAGGGCGTCCCTTGAGGGGCATACAAAAAAGACACAGACAGACAGAAACCTTGCGGGAGCCCCTATTGAAAGAGATCAAGAGATCAATAAACACTCGGTGGATCAATTCCCCGAAACAGGAGTAGGGTATTACCTCTCGTTAGAGAGGGCCTGAACCTGTCTAAACCTTTGTCCCGACTAACCCATTGTGTTTGGCACTTGACTGCTACCCCCAGATTGATATTGCCGAAACCAAGTTTCGACAGTTGGCGCGCCAGGTAGGGGCTACGCGTCAAGTTCTTCTTCAACATCTCGCCGACAAGCGAAATGGGATCTCCATCGAGCTTCGCCGACTTCGCCTTCACCCCTTGGCAGGCGCTTCGCTTCGGCGGACTCGACTTCATCATCGACAAGTTCAGTAAGCTCTCTCTTCTCGACTCGGATTCGAACCAGTCGGGGGAGGGGGGAATTCCTTGGCGCCGCTCAAGTTACCGGACGACGCTAAAATCTGTTATAATCTCTTATCTTCTGAGTTGGATCCGATCCACTTGGGAGAATCTTTTTCATCGCCTTCATGCAGTCCCTCGGCCGCGAGGGAGGTCGCGGTCATACTTGAACGACTTGGGTCGTACTCATCTACGGACCTTGCCAAACATCTAAGCTCCACCGACTTCGACGACCTCTACGACATCTCCATGGACGAGATCAACAGCTACGACGCAGACAAAGACTACTACGATCCGGACCTTCTCAACGTTCTCATGGCCGAAGTAGCCGAGACCGACTCGGCCATGGCCCGAAGGATCGCGGAGGAGGAACGAGCAAAGCTTGAGCAAGAGCGCAAGCGCGTGGAGGAGGAGAATAAGCGCAAGGAGGAGGAGGAGCTTAGGAAGAAGCAAGAAGCCGACAAGAAGAAACGAGACCTGAGGACGACTGGGTGCTCGGCCCCCGAGGCCATATTGCAGACACGAGTCGACAACGCCAACATCTTCCAAACGCCTCAACAGAATGCCGTCGCTGCCCTCACCCTCATCGACACCGTCATCGAAGCGGCGTCGGCTGCGGTGACGCCACTCCTGGAGAAGATCAAGACTATCGTCGCGGCTATGGCCAACAGCCATCCTTCCAGCTCCGCACGAAGGCCGACCGAGTCCGTTACTGAAACACCCGACAGAAGCCGACTGCCGCCACTGCTGTCCAAGGACTACAAGAGACCCGAGCAAAGCAAGACACCAGTCAGATCTAAAGACTCTCGCCACGAGGCAGTATGGAGGCCACGAGGCCAAATGGCTGACTCACACGAGAGAGAACACATCCGACAACCTGTCCACGACCGGAATCGTCGCAGCAACAACTCCAACTACCAAAGCAGCCCGAGAAGGCCCCCGTCGAGTGATCTGCGGGAGGTACTCGACCGACGCTACCGGGAACGTGAACGGCGCTCTTCTGAAGACAGAAGGAAATCACCCGACGACTACGACAATGGAGTGCCCGCTTTCACTAGGAACCTGCGTCGAGTGGACTGGCCGAGTGGTTTTAAACCTACCGGGATTGATAAGTACGACGGCAAGACCGACCCCGAGTCTTGGCTAACTGTGTACACCCTCGCCATCCGCGCAGCAGGAGGAGACAGCAAGGCTATGGCCAATTACCTGCCCGTCGCCCTCGCCGACTCAGCCAGGAACTGGCTCACGAGTTTGCCAAGAGGCTCGATTGACTCGTGGAGCGAGCTTCGGAACCACTTCATCGCCAACTTCCAGGGAACTTTCGAAAGGCCCGGGACCCACTTTGACCTCTACAACGTCATCCAGAAGCCGGACAAATCGCTGAAGGACTACATTCGACGCTTTTCAGAGAAACGGAACAAGATTCCCAACATCACCGATGACGTCATCATTGCTGCATTCCAGAAAGGCGTCCATGACGAGTTGCTTATCGGCAAGTTTGGGCGCAAGCCACCGAAGACGGTCAAGCAAATGTTCAAGACGGCAAACTCCTACACCAAATCTGATGATGCGATCAAGGCCTCGCGACAAGACCGGCACGACAAGAGGGACGACAAGCCATCCGGAAGCAGCTGGCATCCTAAGAAGGACAATGGCAACAACAACGGCGGCCAAAAGGATCGCAAGCGTAAGCCCGAGGATCTGGTCGCCACGACATCGAACTACCAGCAACAGCGTCCCCGAGTCGCCGCCTACGACAAAATCATGAACGCTCAGTGCACGCACCATCCAAACCACAAACAGGCGGCAAAGGATTGCTTCATCTAGAAACAGTTCGCTGAGCAGTACGCGGCACAACTACGACAAAAGCCGGCTGACGAAGCCGGCCCATCGGGAACCAAGAGGAACGACCCGGCTAGCAGCACAGAGCCCTTCCAAGACCCCGTGGGCGAGCTAAACCACATCTTCGGGGGACCGCAGGCGTACGAGTCCAAAAGGAAGCAAAAGCTGACTGATCGCGAAGTCAACGTCGCGCAACCTGAAGTCCCGCATTATCTACGATGGTCGGAGGTGGCTATCACGTTTAACCGCTCGGATCACCCTGACCGAGTGGTTCACCCGGGGCGGTATCCCCTGGTACTAGACCCGGTGGTTCGTAACATCAAACTCAAGCGTGTCCTCATCGATGGCGGCAGCGCTCTCAACATCCTATTTGCCAAGACGCTGGACGAGATGCAGATTCCAAGATCCGAGTTGAAGCCGAGTTCAGCCCCCTTCCATGGAGTCATCCCGGGGCTGTCATCCATGCCACTCAGGCGGATTACTCTTCCAGTCACCTTCGGAGTTCGGGAGAACTTCCGGATGGAGAACATCACTTTCGAGGTTGCCGACTTCGAAGCAGCCTACCACGCGATCATTGGAAGACCGGCGCTCGCTAAGTTCATGGCGGTACCACATTATACCTACCTCATCATGAAGATGCTCGGGCCCAATGGAGTCATCACCCTGCGCAGCGACGTCAAACAAGCCTTCACTTGCGACAAAGAAAGCTGCGACATGGCCCAGACTCACGAGAGATTACGCGGCCAGCAAGAGGTCCGACTGGCTGCATCAACATCTGGAGAAGGAGAAGTCCCCGCCAAGAAGATAGCCAAGTCAGGAGAAGGCGACGCCAAGACTAAGAAAATCCCCCTTGATCCATCTGATCCCTTTAAAACTGCTGTAATAGGCGCAGAGCTAGATCCTAAATAGGAAAGCGCGCTCGTCACCTTCTTCCAAAATAATAAAGATATTTTTGCTTGGAAACCGTCTAACATGTCGGGTATTCCTAGGGAGGTGATCGAGCACTCTTTAAACGTCAAAGATGACGCTAAACCTATCAAACAACGATTGCGCCGTTTCGCTCCAGACCGAAAAGATGCAATCAAGGAGGAACTCGCCAAGCTCTTGGCTGCCGGGTTCATCAAAAAGGTTTACCATCCCGATTGGCTAGCCAACCCAGTTCTTGTCCGGAAGAAGACAGGGCAATGGTGCATGTGCGTGGACTACACCGATCTCAACAAAGCTTGCCCCAAAGATCCTTTTGGACTACCTCGAATAGATCAAGTCGTCGACTCAACAGCCGGCTGCGAGCTTCTGAGCTTTTTGGATTGTTACTCGGGTTATCACCAGATCAGCTTGAAGGAATCCGACTGCCTGAAGACATCAGTCATCACCCCGTTTGGAGCCTATTGCTACATCACGATGCCCTTCGGCCTGAAGAACGTCGGAGCCACTTATCAGCGCATGATCCAGAGATGCCTTCAGACCCAGATCGGGAGAAACGTGGAAGCCTATGTCGACGATGTTGTCATCAAGACCAAGCAGAAGGAAGACCTGATTGCCGACTTAGAAGAAACCTTTGCGAACATTCGGGCCTTCAGAATGAAGTTGAACCCGGAGAAATGCACTTTCGGTGTACCGTCAGGCAAGCTGCTCAGCTTCATGGTGTCTCATTGCGGCATTGAAGCAAACCCAGAAAAGATCTACGCTATCCGGAGCATGAAGCCCCCGACTACCCAGAAGGACGTCCAGAAGCTCACCAGCTGCATGGCGGCATTGAGCCATTTTGTTTCCAGACTCGGCGAACGAGGTATGCCTTTTTTCAGGTTATTGAAGAAGACCGATGATTTCCAATGGACCATCGAGGCCCAGAAAGCTTTTGAAGACTTCAAGGAGTTCCTCACGACACCACCCGTGTTGGCGTCACCGCACCCTCAAGAACCCCTATTGCTCTACGTCTCCGCAACTCACTAGGTGGTTAGCACGGTATTGGTCGTCGAGTGCGAGGAAGAAAGCCGCACTCAAAAGGTTCAACGGCCAATCTACTTCGTCAGCGAGGTGCTGGCAGGAGCCAAAACCCGCTATCCTCAGGTACAAAAATTATTATATGGAGTTTTAATCACTGCTAGGAAGCTAGCCCATTATTTTCAGGGTCACTCGGTCACCGTCGTCACGTCTTTTCCAGTCGGCGATTTCATCCATAACCGTGAGGTTACTGGGCGCATCACAAAGTGGGCACTGGAGTTGATGCCGCTGGACATAGCTTTCAAGGTGAGGACATCTATAAAGTCTCAAGTCCTGGCGGATTTCGTAGCCGAGTGGACCGAACAACAAGAAGATGTACCTAGAGAAGATTTGCAGTACTGGACCATGCACTTCGACGGATCCAAAAGAGTCACCGGCCTGGGAGTGGGAGTCGTGCTGATCTCCCCGACTGGGGAGAGGCTACGGTATGTCCTACACATCCACTTTCCCGCCTCACACAATGTCGCCGAGTATGAAGCCCTCCTTCACGGCCTATGACTTGCTGTTTCACTCGGGATACGACGGATGATTGTGTGAGGAGATTCCCAGTTGGTGGTTAACCAGGTGATGAAGGACTGGTCCTGCCTGAATGAGACCATGGAGGCCTACCGACAGGAAGTTCGCAAGCTTGAAGACAAGTTTGACGGATTGGAGTTATCCCGTGTCTTGAGACATAATAACGAAGCAACAGATCAGTTGGCGCAGTTTGGGTCCAAGCACGAAGCAGCCCCGACTGATGTTTTCGTGGAACACCTCTACGAGTCGACTGTTGCCAAAGCACTAACCCCCGATGAAGGAGGTACAAATTAGGTTGCCATGATCGACGCCGACTAGAGGACGCTGTTCATCAAGTTTTTAACTCAGCAGGAGCTGCCGGGTGACCGGGATGATGCGGAGCGAGTCCGACGTCGCAGTCAAGGCTATGTCATGGTTGACTCAGAGCTATACAAGAGAAGCCCCTCTGGAGTTTTGATGAGATGCGTCACGCCGGAGGAAGGACAACAATTACTGCAAGACATTCACTCGGGCATCTGCGGCAGTCATGCCGCGGCGCGCACTCTGGTGAGCAAGGCTTACAGACAGGGATTCTTCTGGCTTACGGCGGTCTCCGATGCAGACAAGGTAGTTCGCACATGTGAAGGTTGCCAATTCTTCGCTCAGCAAAGCCACGTTCCAGCCCAAGATCTTCAAACAATTCCCTTATCATGGCCTTTCGCCGTATGGGGCTTGGATATGGTCGGTCCGTTCAAGAAGGCGCCAGGAGGATTCACGCATCTGTTCGTCGCGGTTGATAAGTTTTCCAAGTGGATCGAGGCTAAGCCGGTTGCTACGATAACTGCAGACAAGGCGCGAGACTTTATTCTAAACATCGTGCATCGGTTTGGTGTCCCGAACAGAATTATAACCGACAATGGGACTCAATTCACTGGAGGCGTTTTTAAGGAGTTATGCGAAGACTTCGGTATTAAGATTTGCTATGCATCGGTAGCACACCCTAAGAGCAACGGACAGGTTGAACGTGCTAATGGTATGGTTCTTCAAGGTATCAAAGCCCGAGTGTTTGACAGATTACGACCGTACGCCGGAAGATGGGTTCAAGAGTTGCCTTTGGTGTCATGGTCATTGCGGACCACACCCAGTCGGGCTACCGGCCAATCTCCTTTCTTCTTGGTTTACGGAGCAGAAGCAATGTTGCTGAGTGAGATGGAGTACGAGTCCCTTCGTGTTCGTAGCTTCGACGACGAGCGTTACGACCAAGGCAGAGTTGATGATCTCACCCGACTGGAGGAAGCCCACGAAGCCGCATTGATTCAATCGGCACGGTATCTTCAAGGACTTCGGCGCTACCACAACCGCAATGTTCGGTCACGAGCCTTCATTGTTGGAGACATGGTTCTACGCAAGATTCAAACTACAAAAGATCGTCACAAGCTATCTCCACTATGGGAAGGGCCTTACATAATCGCTGAGGTGACTCGGCCAGGAGCATATCGTCTAAAGCGTGAAGATGGGACCATGGTGGAGAACTCTTGGAACATTGAGCATTTTCGTCGATATTATACTTAGGCATCTTTTTTGTCTCTATGTTCTTCTCGACTGCCAACTTCAAGCAGGATGACCTCTTGGGTTGTCAGTTGGGGACTATACGTATATCAGTAAAGTATTATTTTCTTTGATAACTTGTTCATACTTAGTTTATCATTGTTTAGTGTTTTGGTTCGAGTCCAATAGATAAGGACTGAGAATTTTTTTTGATGGCCTAATCAAGCCTAGGCTTGGTGACAGTTGGACAAAAATTCTTAAGAAATTATATATGAAGACTCGGATTAGGGCATTAACATAAATAAGCTACATATTTACAAGTCAACATTACAACAAGTTATATACAACAAGACAATTATCTCTGGAAGTTTTCGGCTACATCTACGGCTACCTTTTTCGCCGATTCCTGCGCTTCATTTACAAGCTCCAGGGCTCGCTCATCTGTGGTGCCGTCTGCGAAGCCATCTCCTACAGAGTCCACATCTATCCGAGGATAGAGTGATTTCGTCTGCGCAAGAGCAAAGCCTGCACTCATGACGGCCACGTCGGTAATATTCTCCATGTATTTTGCTGGTGCTATCCTGAGCTTGTCGAAGACTTCAACAGCATCCAATGAGCTCGTCCCGAGTCCATGCCTATATAGTGCTGACAAGATCGACGCGGCAGCGTTGGCGATGTCATCCCTTACACTTTCAGCCCTTCGGACTCTCTCGGCAAAGACATCAAATTGTGCTTGGGATTTGACCTTATAAGCTATAAGAGAGATATGATTACATAAATATTCAAGACCGAGCGAGTTGCGGAGTGCTATCTTAAAAGGCTTACCTTCAAATTCTTCTAGGATTTTCTCATTGTCAGACTCCAGCTTGCCTTTATTGGTGCTTGTTTTCTTTAGCTGGGCCTTGAGGGAGTCAATTCGGATAAATTTGCTACAACATGAGGGTTTGCAAGCATCAGGATCAAAACAGATTATATGCACAGATAGAGCAAGTACAAAGGTGGTTTGGCTTACCCCCGATTGAGCCACGGAGTTCCAGGTTTTCATCCCGAAGCTTTGCGATCTCTGCCCGCAAGATGACCTCTCGAGCTGCAGTTTCTTCTCTGGCGGCCTTGAGGTCTTGATGAACGTTTTTCAGAGAATTTACATGGGGGACCAGCTTCTTGAGAGCGTCTGATTTGGCCATTGAGCGACAATATATTCTCTGCATAAGGGGATGAAGATAGTCAACCACATCAGATGACAATGACAAGATATAGAAGAATTATATTTACATTCATTAGTCGGGTCGCTTCGTTGAGGCTGGCCACAAGCATGTCGCGTTCTTCATTTTCTTTTTGCTTATTTAACACGATGTCTTGTTTCATGCCTTCGGCATCGCGCCACTCGATCTTGATAGGAGGGACCGAGTCAGCTGGAGACTTCAGTCGGGCGATTTCCTCCTCTTCGGCTGATTGATCTAGAGAAGATGAATGAAGAAAGAAGTGAGAAATATGATGAAGACAAGAGTTTGGCGATTGTTGAGAGATTTACCTGTCTTATGGCTGCGATCTACTGTGATTCCAGAGGAGAAAATCTTGTACATGCGAGTGCACAAGGCCTGGTAACTCAGAGCATCGCGGTCCTCCCGATTGGGGTCGCTTTCACCCTCATACTCGAACGCTGGCTTGGATCTCTCCTTGATGGGAGCCAGTCGGTTCTTGATAAAGTGCCGGGTAATTTGTTCTCCTTGGAGGCCTTTCTTCTTCATTTCAAGAATATTAGCCAGGAGGTTGTTCGCTTCTACCCAATCTTGGTTCTTCGGCATTGCACTCCAGTTGGCTCTTTGGATCGGTGGAAGGCCGACGAAGTCGGGCAAACTGGGATGGGGGTTCGAGATATAGAACCAGTTTGCATGTCAGCCCTTGTTGGAGGATTTCAAGGGGAGAGAGAAGTAGTCTCTACAGAGAATCCCGCGGAGTTGAAAGCCAGCCCCGCCGACAACACAGGGGTCATTTTTGTTTGGGTGTGGCTTGACATAGAACATGCGGCGAAAAAGATTGAAATGGGGGAGGATGCCTAAGAAAGCTTCACATACATGAATAAAGATTGCAATGTAGAGGACAGAGTTGGGATTCAAGTGATAGATTTGAAGGCCATAGTATTCGAGGATACCATGGAAGAAATCGGAGGTGGGAAGACCAAATCCGCAATAGAAAAAAGAGGTGAAGACCACTATCTCACCGGTGTTTGGAGTGGGGAACTCCTCACCGGCCACCGGACGCCAGCCAATGATTTCTTTAGGTGGAAGAACTCCGTTCTTCACCATTTCTTGCAAGGTCGATTCCTTCACATCCGAGGTCGCCCATTAGTCAAAAGGGATTTCTCTCTCTTCCGCCATGGATAAGAGTTGGGTGAAGGTGGATCTAGCGCAGGAGATGGGGATTTTTTGAGGGGGTGCTAGCAGCTGGATGCGGATGATGGATTGTGGTGGAACTTGAGTTCTTTAATGGATGATTTTGCGTGAGCACGAGTTCTCAAATTCCTCAGCGCGGCTGGTGAACAGGAGCGCGAAAAGGGGAAAGATTTCGGGAAGATGAAGCGGCAAGGACGACGCTGGCGCTTTGAGAAAGATTTTAGGGTTTTTTGATGGGTTTTCTCGTATTTGGGCCGAGCCCATGAGAAACTTGCGGCCCATCTTATGAGTACGGCTTGACATATGTCCATGAGGACTTAAGCAAATTTGCTCTGGCAATATGCATATGTCTCATTGCCCGATGACTTAAAAATCCTTTCATACAGCAGTTACACAACTTGTTGAAGGTTGGTACGATGCGACTTGGAAGGTGACAAACAGTAAAGTTTTTTATAACTGTCCTGGTAACTTTTTTATAGGTTGTAGGAGCTGTTTGGTTTTTGCAAAGCATTTGATTTTTTATTTATCAATGTTGATTTGCCACCTTGGTGTGCTCTTTTTATCAAGACCAATATTATGGCAAGAGCTATTTAATATTTTGGTCGTATTTTTCAGATGACTGATAAATTTATTAACTCATATTTTCTATTCATGAGAATTGATTGAGCTGTATGTTCCGGGACGACTCGGGCACAGCGACTCAGATAAGCATGAGCTTGCCGAGTGCTCAGATTTTTTACCCCTGAGGGTCAGTTGAGTATTTTGTTCTGAGATGACTCGGGTAAATTGACTCGGATAAGCATGAGCTTGCCGAGTGCTTGGATTCATTATACACTATGTCTTGATTATAAGGTTATGTGTTATATGATCTTTTATGATTGCTTTTGGCTTAGGCTAGGCATTTATTTAACTCAGGAGAGTATGATTAATATAGTTCTTGACTATATGCTTAGTTTATTTAACTAAACACATAGTCGGGGGCTACACCTAATTAGGTGCATCAGTCGATGCACCTAAATTTTTATGTTTGAAATTTTTTGAATTGTTTTCAGCCCTTCACAGTCTTTTTTGGATGATGAAGCACTCGGGAGACTCAGGCAGAGATGATGGAGGCACTCGGCAGTAGAAGCACTCGGCTAAGAAGTCACTCGGCCGCGTGTTATTCAAGTTCGAGGCGAAGTTGTCTCATCGACTGCGAAGGTCTCGGGGGCTACTGTGGAGATTATGGGTACCGAATACCCTCACAGCTAGCTTATCCGACTTACCATAGGGGATAGGTTGCGCTCCATGATTATGTAAACCGGCTATGACTTGGGTATTACGTTACCATTGAGATTAGGTAACGGCCCATAGTCTATAGTTGGTAAGATTGAGGAGTCCTACTTAGAATAGAATAGGTCTCCGACTTGTAAACCCACCCTCCAGGACTATATAAGGAGGGTAGGGCGTCCTTTGAGGGGCATACGAAAAAGACACAAATAGACAGAAAACTTGCGAGAGCCCCTATTGAAAGAGATCAAGAGATCAATAAACATTCGGCGGATCAATTTTCCGAAACAGGAGTAGGGTATTACCTCTCGTTAGAGAGGGCCTGAACCTGTCTAAACCTTTGTCCCGACTAACCCATTGTGTTTGGCACTTGACTGCTACCCCCAGATTGATATTGCCGAAACCAAGTTTCGACAATCAAAATTATCATATGCAATTAGCAATAGAGATTTGTTTCCAAATTACAACATACATAATTGATTCGAAAAAAGTGTAAAGAACATGAAAAATGTCTATTTCTTGGATAATTTCAATTCTAATAAGGTGATAACTAACAAAACAGTTGTATAGCACTAACAATATGATCAACACAACAAACAAAGTTTGAAGTCAAACCACTAAATTGAAGTCAAATCGCTAAAACCGCAAATGCATAGTAATAATGCTAGAAGTTGAACCACTAAAATCACTTACCTAGGAGTGCTCTGACAATATTTGAAGTAGAGTTTGAGTTCGAGGAGAAAACGGTCGTAGTGCATAGGTCGCAAACAAGAACAATGAAGATGTTGCAAGCAAACACGTACTTTTAAAAAACCCCGATTTTGCTCTCTTTGTATGGGGACGCAAATAGATGATGGTGTTGGATGCAGATGATGTTCTTCCTATGTGTGGTGCACGCTAAGCAAAGGGTTGATATTACCAACGAACCCAAAGTCAAGAAGCGAGTAATATAGCGAGAGGAGAAAGACAATAGTTACATTTAGGAAACATATTAAGTATAACTAATATAGTACTAAAAGTTTCATTTGCACTTAGCTATAGAGATTTATTTCCAAATTACCAAATACTCCGTAGAACTAGAAAAAGTGTAAAAAAAACATAAAATGCCTACCTCTTGAATAATTTCAATTCTAGTATGGTGATAATGAATGAGATTGTTGCATATAAGTACCAAGTTGATCAACATAGTAAACATAGTTTGAAGTCAAATCACTAAAACCGTAAATGTCATAGTAATAATGCTAGAAGTCAAACCACTAAAATCACATACTAAGGAGTGCTCTAAGATGTTTGAAGTAGAGCTTAAGTCGACGAGTGTACACGTTCTTAGCTCGTAGGTTGCGGACGAAGACAATGAAGATGTCATGAGCAAACATGTATGGCTAGAAGACCTGATTTGCCTCTTTTTGTGTAGGATGCACAAAGACGATGGCATTGGATGAAGATGCTGATCTCCCTATGTATGGTGCGCACTAAGCATAGGGTTGGAATAACCTAGAAACCCAGACTCAAGAAGAGGGGTAATATAGCAAGGGGAGAAAGACGCTAGTAACTTCGAGGGACCATGTTGATTATCATTAATACGGTACCAAAATTACCATATGCAATTAACTCTAGAGATTTGTTTCCAAATTATCACATACACAATTGAACCGAAAAAGTGTAAAAAAAACTAAAAAGGCATACTTCTTGGATAATTTCAATTTTAATAAGGTTATAACTAATGAGATGGTTGCATAACAATAACAACATGAGCAACACAATAAACAGAGTTTGAAGTCAAATCACTAAAATCATAAATGGCATTTTAATAATGCTAGAAGTCGAACTGCTATAATCACAAACCTAGGAGTGCTCTAATGATATTTGAAGTAGAGTTTAAGTTTGATGGGAAACGATCTTATCACGTATGTTGTGGATGAAGATAATGAAGATGTCATGAGCAAATACGTATTGCCAAAAGACCCAATTTTCCTCTCTTTGTATAAGACACGAAGAGATGATTGAGTTGGATGGAGATGATGCACTCCCTATGTGGTGCACGCTAAGCAGAGGGATGGAATAACAAAGAAACCTTGATGCAAGAAGTGTGGTAATCTAGCGAGGGGAGACAGACACTAGTAACATTCAGGGAACATATTGATTATCATTAATATAGTACCAAAATTACATTATGCAATTAACTTTAGGGATTTTTTTTCCAAATTATGATGTGCACAATTGATCCCAAAAAAGTGTAAAAAAACTCAAAAGGCCTACTTCTAGGATAATTTCAATTCTAATAAGGTGATAACTAACGAGATGGTTGCATAGCACTAACAACATGATCAACATGACAAATAGAGTTTGAAGTCAGAACACTAAAACTTTAAATGGCATATTAATAATACTAGAAATTGAATCACAAAAATCACATATCTAGAAGTGCTCTAACGATGTTTGAAGTAGAGTTTAAGTTCAATGAGGATACGGTCTTAGCGCGTAGGTCACGGACGAAGACAATGAAGATGTCGTGAGCAAGCATGTTATGCTAAAAGACCTGATTTGCGTCTCTTTGTGTGGGACGCACAAAGATGATGGTGTTGGATGGAGATGATACTCTCCCTATGTGTGATACGCACTAGCAGATGGATGGAATAAACTAGTAATCCAGACATGCATGATTTAAGGTGTGATACCAAGGAGAGATTTTAAAAAGGGGAATAATGGCTATTTGTTAATAGGTGGTTTTCTGATATTGTATTATTTCAAATAAACTCATCGTGGATGAGCCAGTTGAGATGGTTTGAGGAGTAGATCAAACACGATTACCATGCCTAATCCATTTCGACTTCCGTCCAAAACTATTTCTAACGATAACATTTCTAGAGATGATTTTTGTTTCCTATTAAATTCAAGATAATACTTTGTTTAACAAAGTTTTATGGGAGACATATAATATTTCTCCACTTAATAAGCCATTTTCTCCTATATTTAGACTTTGTAAAAGGATCGTGAGAGGCATGGGGGGATTTCCACCGATATTTGCACGTTATTTTCCAAAGTTCAAATCCTTGAGGGGATACTACTCTCCGTTGAGAAGCTCACAATGAGCAGGGTCTTTTCCAACCCTTCCATTGCGAGGTTGCACAAATGCACTCCTCCTCTACTAGCGGTAACTCTTTTCTTGCGAGGGTGAGATTTGACCTTCACAAACTTCTCCTTGCAGCTACACGTGAATCGGTGGCTTGGGAGCGATGCCTAGCCATCTAAGAGTCCTCAACCTCTGAGAGTAACAAATCCCACACAAATCCTTGGAATCAAACCTAGTGCTGAAGATATAAGAGAAGCACAACACTAGGTCTTCAACCTCAAATCCACGCACAAAGAATCGAAGCACAAAAGCTAAGAGGGATTTGAGAGAGTAAGTGAGAGAGCGCGCCCGCTCAAGATCCAAAGCACATTAGCATCAAGCTCTAACCAAAAGCAAGTTTGATTTTTGCTAATCTTAGTATCCCGACTTCAAGGTCGAATATTCTGATCTGAATTACAGGTCTGCAACGGCTAAGTTCAAATCCTAGATCTCTATAAAGAATATCGGATCGGATATTCTGATGTCACTATCGGACATTCCGATGCAAGAATTTAATTAAGATAGAGACTTGAGTTCAATGAAATATTGGACATTCCAGTACATTGAATATTCTGATGGTAAAAGTTGAACCAAATAGAGAGTTGAGTTCCTTGCAACATCGGAGTTTCTAGAATGTCAGAAATTTTGATTGAACATTACAAGTTTTTGATTAAAAACATAAAGTCAACATAGAGAACAGAGTTCCTTGAAATTTCGGACAATCTGATCAATTGGATATTTCTGATCGTTTTCAATGAAGTACAAAAAAAGACTTGAGTTCATTGAGATTTCAGAAGTTTTTGATGCGTTACAAATCTTGATTTTCAACACCGTAGTCTATCCAAATTATTGTTGTGTAGCATCCCACTCAATAGTATGGTGTCCTGGACGAAAATGAAATGATCGAAGAATTACCATAGTTTATTGTCATCTTTTCTTGTATCAATTAATGGGGATACCTTTAACCTTGCAAGCATTTAGACAAATCATTAGGGATTTCTAATTGTGTTATCATTAATCAACAAAATTGGGGGAAGGGGGTAGACGCACTTTCATTTTGGACCCATTTTTCTTACTTTGTATTCCCTCTTGTAATAGAGTTTCATGTTGAAACCATTTTACTCTTTTCCTCGATGTCCGGCTTAGTAGTCCGGCATGATTTACTCCATAACCTCGCTCCTCTTAGCTCTACCACCATGTTGACCTTCTCCTATCATATATATGGGGTCGAAACCAATGTTGAAGAAAAAGGGTCAAAGGGAGAAAAACAAGTTCAAAGTAAAAAAAAAGGTTAACAAAAAATCTCTAAGCCAAGACCGTTGATCACAATGCTCCTACGTGGCATGTGGTCTCACCTAGCCATATAGGGCACCAGCTGCCGTGGAGGAGAGAGTAGGTGGAGGGCCATGGCTTCGTGAGGTTCCTCACGTCATGCAGGAGGCGCAAGTGTGTTGCCCTGCAAAGCGTTTGGCGCAGGGACTACTCGGTGAGGAGACGAGTCGGGAGAAGCCGTCGCTCCACCACGTGTTGCCGCCGTCCTCCTCCCAAGCTACTCATCGTTGAGGTTGTCGTCTTCGTGGGCCATCGGGATAGCCGTCGTCGAGGACCCGCCAGGCCAGCACATGAGCAGATAGGTTGCCGAGGCCACACGCCCGAGAAGATCCAGCGCGATGTCGTTGTTCCAAGCAGGTTAGTTGCCAATGCTTGGAACGACAGTGTTCCAAACCACCAGCAAGGAGGGGAGCTCGAGACCACCGGCGAGGAACCCCTTGTCCCCTCAACATTTCACCGCCATGCCCGCCGGCCAGATCCGTAACCATAGACGACGATGCCGACGCGTCCCCTTCATCCTTACTCTCCCCTTTGCCAACACCATCTCTGTCTTCATGGTGGCCCTCAGCCATGCTCGAGACCGTCTCTACTCCCTGGCTTGAAATGCAGCCATGAAGGAGAGGAGGGGCGCCAGCCGGGGAAAGAGGAAAGGAGGGGCATCGGGTGGGGAAGGACGAGAGGAGCGGTGGTAGGAACAGAAGCTGCGAAGTTGTTGCTCGGTCTCAAGAACTGGACGAAGAAGCACTGATGTAGTCGGCAACGTGGAGAGCGGAGGAAGGAATGACAATCCTGTCGGTGGAGCACTAGCATGGAGGGAGCGATGAATCGGGGAAAGTGATGTGTGGGTACGTGGGGATGAGGGTAAGGGGTAATATGTAATTCTTTTTTGTTTTTTATGGATTGAAATATATAACTTTAAATATGTTTGCAAATTAAAATAAAACAAGGGCTAGTATACGAATTCGAGGGGCTGATATGCAAATTATTTATGGGTCCCACCAAGAGTATCTTGTATTGTGGATAGAGAGTATCTCTAGAGATGATTTTATTTTATGTAGCATTGAAGACCCTTTTAAGAGCAATGCATGACACGCTAACAAGTTTCCTTAGCTGCCATATAGGCCCAAGAACGACATATAACTCACCAAACCAAACTCAAAAGGCCTCAGCCTTACTGAGAAAACGCTACGAGACCATACGCCCCACACAGCAGGACGAGGGAATGGCCTCGGCAACGCAGGCGTGGAGCCGTCTCCTCATGAAGGCCCGTGTGACTTTATGAAGAGCCAGCTCATGGCGACATGGATTTGAATTTCCTACGTGTCGCAGCGAGACCACACGCCACATACTCACACCGAGGGCCTCATTGTTTGGTTTATGCTTATAAGCCAAAATTTGAATTTTAGAATTTATTTTAGAATTTGATTTTTGTTGTTTTTTTTATTGTAGTTTATTTTACAACAATTTGCTTTTAAGTCACTAACGATACGTATATAAAAGTTTTACTCACAAATGTTCTTTTATTTGTTAATGAGCGATTCCGATAAACATATGAATAAGTGAAACAATGAGGCTAAAAAAGCTCAAAGTGAAAAATATATAATGATGGTTGAAAAACTTTACTAGAAAATACATAAAAGTTGGAAAACTATCCATGTTCTTTATTCCATCCAAACGGGCCTGAAACCAGCTGCGAGCTGAGGCTGGGGGCCGGAGGACACGCGCCTCGACTCGTCATCTCATCTGCGTGCGCTGCTGCCTCTCTCGTCCCCCCGAAACCCCCAAAACCCAATCTCTCTCCTCTCTCTAGGGTTAGGGTTTGTGCCCTCCGCCGCCGCCCCGATGGCCGGAACGATCCACCCGTTCCACCAGCAGTGGCCTCCGGCGGCGGGCGCGCCCGCGCCGGCCGCCGCCGTCCCGCCGCCACCCCCCGTGCCGGGCGTGCCAGGCGCGCCCGACGCCGCCGCAGCCGCCGCCGCGGCGGCGGCGGCTGCCCGCCCCGACGAGGTCCGCACCATCTTCATCACGGGGCTCCCCACCGACGTCAAGGAGCGGGAGCTCCACAACCTGCTCCGCTGGCTTCCCGGGTTCGAGGCCTCCCAGATCAACTTCAAGGGCGACCAGCCCATGGGGTTCGCGCTCTTCTCCTCCGCACACCACGCCATCGCCGCCAAGGCCGCGCTGCAGGTGCCATAACTACAGGGGGTTCTCTCTCTTTGGGCGGGTTGGTTAGGGTTTGGGCGGATGATGATGTGACACGAGTTTCCCTCTGCAGGATCTCGTCTTCGATGCGGAGACCAAGACGGCGCTGCACACCGAGATGGCCAAGAAGAATCTCTTCGTCAAGAGAGGTGCGTTCCCCTTTGTTGATGTGTGCTCGCTTTCGCTGTCATGTTGTGTAGATCGGTAGAGCACGTATTGCTTTGCAGATCAACCTGATATAGAATGTATATTCGGGCCGTAAATTTTTGGTTGGATGGAATGGGTCCATATAAATGTAGCAATGTTTGCGCATACTGCTTTGCATCATGGAAGCTTTCACCTTTTATTATTTTTTGAATCTTGGCAGAGAATGGCAATTGATTGATCTGTTTAGTAAACAGAAGCTTTAGTTCATTTCTTGTTTCATTGCATATTTTCTGAAGCTTATGGGAAAGGTGGCCTGCTACTGGAGCTTTGATGTCTTCCTTTAAACTGTTTGGTAAACCTATGCAGGTCAGGACATTTAACCAATGTGTAGGTAAATTGGTGGTTTTCATATGGCTTCATCAAATTTTTACAGGATTTAGTTCTGTGTTGTGAGATAAGCACATTCAAGGCTATTTTTGTTTTACCAGAGCTTTGTGTTGCCAAATTTTAATCCTTGTAAATGTTATTATAGCATTTCACATAAGCTTTAGGAAATATGCAAATGAAATAAAGATGAACTAGTGATTATAGAGTTAGTGATTGTGATAAAATTACTATTACTTGGTGAAGAAACCTGGTGACATATTATGTCTCCACGTATTCCTTGTATTGGGCTGTTGTTTATTTCCATTTACTCCATGAAATGGTTACTACAATGTTTTGCATATCCATTATGTGCTGAATTAATTAAGGCTTATGTTAGGTGTGGGAAATGATGCAAATGCTATGGACCAAAGTAAACGCTTGCGGACTGGTGGAGATTATACTCATTCTCCTTATGCTGCTCCCCCATATCATCCACCTCCACCAGCTGTTTCCATGTGGGGAACTCCAGGGTAAATTTCTTAATTTGTTGCTCTTTCTTTCAACTAATTATGCACAGTTATGGAGCTCTATAATCCTTTTCTTTTGCGGTATCATTCAGTTATATCGCAGCACCACCCCCTTACAATCATTATGCCGCCTATTCAGTGCCTCCTGTGGCAATGACTTCTCCTTCTCCTTTACCAGGTCCAACTGCCTATGCTCCTGTTCAGGTACTTTGGAGTTATGTTATATTTCTCACCTTGGTTTGAGCTTAATCTTAGGAAAGTTAAATATTATTTCCTGATTAAATTTGACACAGGTCATTGGATAGCTCATTAGTGTGCACAGCATCTCTATTTCTTTGTATTAACTGTTATGTAAGATTATAATATGATGAATTCATATTTGCTTGTATAGAGAAGTCTAATCTATGACCCCTGCACTTTACAACCTATGTGTCGAAACCACTCTACTCTTGTTTACTGCTCATGAATACGTTAACTAGTTCCTCTATCTGTTAATGGGGAGATGGTTTACTCCAGTTATTGTGCTCAAATCACTTATATTAATACCAACCGTGGAGCCGCCTGCAATTTTTTTTGTCTTGTAAGGGCATAGAACCAGGAGCTCAGTGTAATTCCAAATTGCTTAGGACATATTCTTTTGACATCTTAACCAATATGACAGTACTCTTGGTAATAACATCATTCAAAGAACCTCTTCCTTTTTTCATCCAATTGAATAAATATTGAACTATGAACATTGATAAAAATAAACTAAACTGTTGCCTTTACCTATCCTCTATAAGTTCTCAAGTTCCCTAAAAAATAACCAGGTAATATGTACACAAATGTGTGAGTACATAAAGTCTTGTTTGCAAAGATGCTTGTAGTGTTGTTCATTGAACAATATGCTTTTGTCATGATTTTGGTTAATAAACTGTGATGCTATTAAAAATAAGAGGGCTATTAAAAATAAGAGGTGGTTGCTGCACTGCTGATGCAGAATACATTGTTTGGGGTCAATCTTTTGACTGCTTTATACTGTTCAGTTTTCTGAAAGCTAGTATTAATGGTTTATTTTCATTTTTTTTTCAGAATACAAAGGATAACCCTCCCTGTAATACCCTTTTCATTGGTAATCTTGGAGAAACTGTTATTGAAGAGGAATTGCGGAGCCTCTTCAGCGTGTAAGAATCGACGCTAATATCGTTGTCCATTGTGTGCAGTGATGTTGCATGGTTTAGTTCTAGATAGTAGATACAACAGTTTTAACTGATTATTATTCATTTTTCTTTCAGGCAACCTGGTTATAAACAAATGAAGGTGTTGCGCCAAGACAGGAACACTGTTTGTTTCATTGAATTCGAGGTAGGTACATACAATATTGTAATTATATCTTAACCTTATCCTACATTCTTATGCATCTCAATGTTTGTTACATTTTAGGATGTGAATGCTGCATCAGCTGTGCACCATAATCTACAGGGTGCTGTTATTCCTAGCTCTGGTCGTGGTGGAATGCGAATTCAATATCCTTTATTTGCTCAATGAAATTAAATAATCACTTACATTAGCATTCGATATTTATGTTTCCTTTGCTGATTTTATATGGTTTGTAAGTCCTTAACGTCTTGAACGTTTTCGAAAAATCCCTATGGCCGAAGGAAGGATTCCGTTGGTGGAATTGGGGGCCCTCTAAATGGAGCTCCTTCAAACTGAGAGGGGATGTAACTTGAACTTTAGCATGCCATCATGGATTTCATGCTAGTCCATCCTACTAAATTATCATCTGCATATTTTCTGCTAAATGCTTGTTTCTGTCATGTGGCATCACCATCTCCATTAGGTTGAATTTCTGGCCATGATCATCTTCATTACATGGAGTTTCTTGGACATGATCATCATCTTTATTAGGTGGAGTTTCTGGGACATGATCATCATCTGATAGACTTTGCATTGTCACCATTATCATCGCTGGTGGTGTGGACTCCTTTATTTTCTGTATGTAGTTTGAGAAGCACATTTCGAGCATCTTGTAGATGTGCATTTCCGCTTGTCATGGATATTCTGCAGTATTGTGTAGTTTTCTTGTGTTTAGTTGCTACATCTCATGTGTCCATGTCATTGTCACTTTTCAAACATGACATTCTGTAATAGTATAACTGAGTTTTCTTATTAGAAGTTTTGATACTGTGGCATAATGGGGATGATTCATACAATCATGTCATGGCATGTTTTCATCAGGGAAGGACACAATTGATAGACATCATGGCATGGCATACTCATTTAAGGAAACCTGGAGCATTGTGTTCACAGCACGAAGCATGCAACTATCAATTGCTGTTTTAACTTAATCTTTTAGTACTCTTATAGTATCCAAGCAGAGAGTAGCTAACACATTGACAATAAAATAGAAATAGCTGCAAAGCCCTTTTGTTTTTCTGTAGCAGATGATGAATGATCTTGAGTGGCATTCGTTTGGTATAAGAGAAGCTCGTGGATGCGGAGGACGAAGGTAAGCTGCTCTACAGAGGTCTGAAGTAAAAGATGCGGCGCCCAATAGAGCTAACCTTACACAGTACCTATACAGGTTGAGCCCCCCAAAAAAGCAGTCCTCAGGTTTACATTGCCATGAGGCGGCCGCTGGAGGTTCTACGGCACTGCAACTTGTAACCGTTCATTCAAGGCTAGCCATCTTTCCAAACAAAACAATGAAAACAATGTTAGTGCTGAGAATGTGTTCCCAATGGTATAGGAAATTTGATGTTTGTGGGATATGAATACGATTGCTTGATTGATAAATTGGATTGAGTTTAATACGCAGGCCTGATTAAGATCTTCAGAAATTTCATTGGGTTTCAACAATTTTTTGGACAAATTTCGTAGGAATCCACGGTGCGGGGGGAAGCAGCATTGCTGTATGCGTTGTTGCGCGAGCGCCAATTTCTAGGTATATGAAGAGGGCGTGTGCTAACCTTTATGTGTAACAGTTGCGCGAGCGCTAATTTCTCGGTATATGAAGAGGGATGTGTTAACCTTGACGCTACTATAACAAGCGCGGTAGCTCTTTTCTAAGCAGCTATGTAACATACTTAAAAAAAATAGAAACCTAGAAACCGCGTCCCCCGTCCCTGTCCGCTCACGTGTAGCTTTGCACATCTATTTATTTATTAGTACATGCAGCTCATAAAATCTAGCACATTGCACTGTATTATTAAAACCTTTGACGGTTTATATCTTTTAAACCCTATATTATTATTTTTAAGATTCGAATAAACCATCGTACTTTACTTAAAATACATGATAAAACAAGTCCAATATTAAATATATTCAAATTATTTAAAATTTATACTAATTTTTAACGTCTTTAGCGGTGTTATTATTTCGAATACCATAAAAATTTACTTTCCTCTAGTGATACAGTTATTTTTAATATCGTGAAGAATTATTTTTATTTTTCTCAAAGTAAATTTTTAATATCGTAAAGAATTACTTTCATTTTTCTCAAAGTTACTTTGCTCTATGTAAAGTTACATCTAACATCGTGAAAAGTTCGTTCTATTTTTCCTCTAGGAGTATATTAACTTCAGTACTTATATTTTCTAAAGAGTTACTTATATGAACTGCATTGCTTTTATCAAAAAACAATAATCTCTCTATGTGTGTATGTGTGTGGTTTACCTTGAATAAAAAAAAATCATGTATGTACTTGTGAATATACACTTTACCTATGAAGATATTTCTCTAATGTTATAAAAGGTTACTTTTGTTGTAGAGCTGAGTTACTTTTCTACTATTTAAGTAAATTACATTTAAATATTTTAATATATTCAATATTATACTCATTTTATCATATATTATGAGTGATCTACAAAGGAACTGTGCCTTGGTTGCCGCACTGCGCGTTGGCGTCGCGTTGAATTTTATGTCAAATTCTCGTAAGAGTACTGGACTGTAATGAATATTGTACTCATTTTTTTAAATGGATCTTAAAAATAATACATGGTTTAAAGTATATAAGTCATATATAAAAATAGACTAGTAATATTTAGGAAAACTCACTGGACTATTTAGACCAAAGCATGAAGATAAAATTTTTAAAGTATGCATGCATACGCACGTACGTGATGACTTTAATTGGACGGTTTCGCACTGTAAGACTAATCCGTGCATGCTTGGATTAAATTTTACGTAACCTTTATGTGTAACAGTATGTCAGATGAGTAGTGATTTACCCTCTTTATAGGGCAACACAGCTAACTGCACGTCCTATTTGCTTCCCATTATTCTCGTAAGAACTGCCAAATCCTACTTGGCTATGGATAATATGCGGACTTCACAAAATTTGTATTAAATTTGAACTAAATTACAATTTAAGTTTGATGGATTGAGTCACTGATACTTCCCTGAACTGCCAACTGCCCGGGTGCCCCTGCCCTTCCTGTCTACTTTAATTCCCTCGTACGGTACATCCCAGTGTTTTCTGGGTAGGAAAGAATTACCGCTTTTGCCGCGATCTAGAAGGGATGGTTGAAAGCTCGAACAACGCCTATAGTTGATGTGATGCAATCCTTTAGCTATATCTACCAACGCCTATAGTTGATGGCCTAAAGTCCGGATGTTCTTTTTTTCCCTGTACATTCAGTAAAAACACAAATGCATGCAGCAATTACTTCATGCCGTGTTAATTGAGAATTCGGATCAAAGCACAGGGGCAAATGGCTGCGTCCCCTGCAAAATATCATATATCCTCAAAACTCCATATCCAGTGAGTGGGTTAAGAATCGTCAGGGTTAAGTCTGGCTTCCAAGCTGGCAAAGAAATTTTTTCCTTGGCAGCTCTAGCAAAGGTCAGGGCAAAGAAATCTGGGGCTGGCTCTCCTGTTGTTACTAACGATCCCCACCATTGATGATTAGCGATGGGTAAGGGACCTTCTTGATATCAACGAATGTCGAGTACTCGGGGTCCAATGGTTGCTTCCATGGCTCCCCATCCATTTGCATGTATGCATCCCTCCATTGCCCACCTTTGATCTCCAATCGTATTGCTGCTGCCTGAAAACAGTAGATAGGGTTGCTTAAATAATTTTGATAGCAGTGTCGAATGCCATCTGGAGTTGCAATTTGCAAAGTAGTTGTTTATCTAAACTGATGATGCCTTTTCCTGTTGAACTAAGTTATAATACATTTTTTTTACCTCATGTGTGATGTTTGTTCGCAGGTGACACAGCGAAAAATTTACTACTACATTTTTAGCCTTTGAGCTTCAAATTGAACCGTAATGCATTAAAATACCTTCTGCTATTCACATCTTGTGCAGGGAGCAAAAGTACCTGAGCTATGTGCTTTGCAGATATTAGTTCAACCATCACAAGGGATGCATGCCACCCTTGCTTCAATCCAAATATTTCAAGAAGACCATCATCTGATTGAGCTTCGACAAATCCTCTCTGTTTACATAAAAAAGATAGAAGTTTCCTTGATGATATTCCAGTTAACAAAAAGAGTATGCTTTTTAGTATTTGCGAGAAAGTTCATGCCATTGTGCTTTTCCAATAAAGCAATCATAAAAATGACAAAAGCAATTTACTCAACACACCTTTTCCAAGTATTCAGGCTTCAAGTTTCCCCATGGATTCCTTCCACTTGCATAGTTGTGAAGGTTTAACGCAACAATAGCCCTGACACTGAAGTTGTAGCATGGTTGCTCAATATAAACTGTATCTTCTATATGTGCGAAGAATAATTTCTAGTTCAGCCCTGAGACTTCATCACTTAGTGTGGCCATATATAATAGTATCAGAACTACTAAAATAATCTGTTTATAATAGTATTCTGCAGACTTCAAACTGGAGAACAGTGACTTATGCAAGGATCATTATTGTTTCTGAATTTCATATAACGATGACAAAAAGGAAAAGAAAAACGTCAACTTGCCTGGATGGTACATGGATGTTCTCCCACTCAGAGCTGTCCAACCTCTTTATTGATAAACGGATAATGTTCGTCAATCCCCTGATATATATGAAATAAAAATCAAAATAAGAGGCTTTTATCTGTCTGCCATTCTAACCTGAGTTTTGCAAATCAGTATCTGGAAGCCGATAACAGAAAAAAATAACATTTAATATTTATGTATAAATACCACTTAAATGAGTTTGGACAGAATGAAAAAAAGTAAATACAATTAGAGGAAGTCCTAAGTTTCAATAAATATCATTAGAACATCACAAATTGATACAACATAATCAATTAACCATGATTGGCAATTGGTCAAAAGCAAATCTTGAGTATGTTGCTCTTTGTAAGGAAAACACATTGTCATCGGATCATTTCTTCCAAAAAAATGGTAGAGAGCAGAAAACACTAAAATAATCAAATGATGGATGGAGTTTCCAGATTTCTAGATATCAGTCAAACAGCAGTATGCCTTAAACTAAATTGAGGGGGGATACAACACCTCAGTTCAGGGTCGCTGATACATTGTGTAAAAAACCATCCCTGCTTGCAGGTATACCCTGCGTAAATTAACTGTCATAAAATCAGCCAATCAGTATTTTAGTTAGCAAAAAATTCACTGTTAAAATATTCTTTATCATATTCATCAACACAACACAAAAAGCTTATCATGACAAAGTTCAAACGTCAATTCTGTGCTTGATCAACTGACAATTAGAACTTATAAGAACCATCATTCAATAAATAACGTGTGCTTTAACCCATGTATCAAACACTATCTGATGTATATATGTTTGCAGTGAGAATATGTGGAAGACATTATGTTGTAGTGTTTTCTATGTTACTTACAGCAGTTCAAAATTAGTAGCTTGTGAGAAGTGTTGAAAAAGGTAATGTCATGTGCGGCCAGACCTACAGCCAGCATGTGAAGGTCAGGAGCAGCACACCACGTTCCAATTACATCCCAATTGAAACCCTTTGCTTAGGATTGAAGCCATTTAATGTAGCATCCATGATATTTTTATATTTGTTATGGTTCATTGTCTTTGTACTTAAAATTTATTTATTAGGGCCTCTCATTTAGGGCGATTTATCATTAAAGAAAGGCAAGGAAAAAGTTCTCTAATCTCCTATTCCCCTGTGTCCCTTCCCAGTCTCCTATACGCACCTACTGCATGGACATTCTTCTTGTTAATCAGTCACAGTACAAGCTGGTCTTGTCAGGAATTGCTTTTAGCTAGCAGAAAATACACTGGATATCCAAAAGAAAACAATTCATTAATATAATGGGTCCACTGTTCTTCAGCTGTTCTCTCCCTATCTTTTCTTTTAAATAATTTGTACCATTGTTGGTTAACATTGCGTCTATTGACAGTAATCTTGATCCCATTCACAGATCAACTTTATGAGCATACAAAGAACAGAGGACAGATAATTTGCACATGCTAATTCAATACCAGGAGTTTGGGCTGAGAAGCTTTTGAATTGCCATAAATGATGGAAATCTCAACCATGAGTGCATACCTTATTAGATAAAGGACCACTAGCAAGGAATGGCTTTTCATCCCGTAGATGGTGAAATCCATAAGCCACTTGAGCATCCATACCTGCATTACAAAAGAATTTGCATCCTCAAGGTCCCTTCAGAACATATGTAACATGCATATTGAAAATGACAACATATAGTAACAACAAAGAAAGCCACACCATAGATAAGGTTCTATGGTAGCTTTCTCTGACACTGATAACAAATGTAAGGGGTGACAAACAGTGGCGGAGCCCGGAATATCGTGAAGCCTGGGCAAAGCTTAACTAGAACCGCTAACCACATATTTATAAAAAAGCAAACCTATATTTTTATTATAAAAGTGGACTATTAGGATGCTCGGTCTCCTAGCTACATCGATGCTTTGGCGCTGCTTAATTCACATACATAACTAATTTTCTAGCATCAAGTGCATGCAAAAATTAACAGATGATCCACCTCAGCGCATGCATGCAAAAGCAAAAGTCAACCACTGCATCTATTTTGCTCCTTGCGTCAAATATGAAACTCTCAGATGAGATGATTAACCTAATTTGCCCGAGAAACAGCAAATTGATGCAAAGAAATCGCTCGTTCTCAATGGATAGAGCACGTGGAGCCTGGGCAACTGCCCGCCCTAGCCAGGTGGTGAATCCGCCACTGGTGACAAATAACTGAGATATAATTCATCTCATTATTCCAATTGTAGTGCTAGCAATATGCATTACTTTTGTTTATTATAGAACCAAAATAAGCATAAAGAACATCACCACAAACAATACAAACATACATGGTAGATTAAAACCTTTATGAGAATGTAATAACCAAAGGAGAATTTTTCGAACACCTGGTTACAAGGTTATTAGCTTAAGTGACAAAGCACAGTGGTCTTGAATATACTTCCCCTTGATGAGATGCATCATATGAAACCATAATAGATATATAGAAATGTAGAATATGACAATATAAATTATTTACGTGTGCCCAAGAATATATCTAGGACTTCGGAATACACTATAAACACACTATTGAATAATGAACATAACTATAAGTTATCATGTAAAAAATGTACCTATGCTGAAGTAATTATAGAATACGCCATCAAAGCAAGAAACTGTTTCAGGCAACTCCCCCTCAGCAGTGCCGTCCTGCAGGGTATAGACTTCTATTAATCAAGCAGAATGCATTTGTACAACACTTGAAGAAGATAGTATACAAATAATTACTCCCTCTAGTCATAAATATTTGGCATTTAAGAAAATATATGGTCAAAATTTTGAAAATTTGACCATCTATAATATATAAAATGCTTAGTTTTAAAAACAAAAATATGGTATCAAAGATTTGCCTTGAAATCATAATATGATAAACTTATTCTCATAAAATTAATGGTCAAAGTTTCACAAGTTTGACCAAATCTTGTCCTACACGTCATATTTATGACCAGAGGGAGTACAATATAAAATGTACACAGGGTAGATTTCCAATGCATTTGTACAACATTTGAATATAAGATAGTATAAAATAATTACATCATAAAAGGTACACTCTCCGAGATTCCTAAGGGAGTGAGGAAAATCCAGTTCTTCCTCTTCTTCATCTCCTCGTTCTGGCATAGAAATAACAATATGCCAACTGCAGAAAGAACTAAATTAATCAGCAACTGGAAGTGGTTGTACTGGAGATGTGAGTATTACAACAATATTGGGACGATACGCTGAATAAACAAGTACTAACGTATAATTAGAAAAAAAAGTAATGGTCCCATGTATGTTTGGGATCATGTTAGTGTCTAAAATTACATATATTTGGAAATAGAGGAGTACATTGCTGGGACCATGGTAGTCCTCATTCAAGTGATACCTATGCAGTGTTCGTGAAAAAGTGATATCTATGCAGACTTAACCAGCTCAAATAAGGTTTCTTAACATAACAAAAATACTGATGTATCATCATTAAACTGCAACCAGAATGCACAGAAGATTAAAATAACTGGCCAACAAAGTAAAGAAGTCACCTGTCTAAACAAGAAACTGAACCAAAAATAGCCTTGTACAGAGATCGTTTAGCAGCTGCTTTCCATCCGAAAGGAAATGAAGCACCCTGAAAATAACTGTGAGGTCATGAAAACTTGCAGTAAGTAGCTTCATAGGAAGACAGAAAGAGTGCAAGAAAGAGATCATTTTACCCAGCCAAAACTCCTGGAAAGATCATTTCCTGTCCCAAGTGGTATAACAGCAACTGGAGGAATTGGTTCCCTGTTCTGAACATAAAGGTCTCCTAAACATCCCAACACCCAACCTACTGTACCATCACCTCCTGCAACCTAGGTAGGTTACAAACTGTAAGTATTTAGAATTCTGAAACTTTTGGAATATGAGAAGGATTCTGCTGACTAGTACAGTTTTTGCCATTATACGAAAGAACAAAAATAAAAGCATTTTTACAATTTAGTATCTTTGTTAAACTACAATAATGACTGTAATCTTATAAGAGATGATGTGATTAGTATTCAGCAACTCAGGAGAAACACAGAATAATGATGTGTTCTTTACAGCTATGGAAGCTACGAAAATGCATACATACCATGACTCTTAGATTATGGCGAACGGACTTTGCACTGTGATCACCAGCGTCAGCAAGTTGTTCCAAACAAGCCAAAACATATTCCACAAAGTCAGAAGGCTTCACAACAGTAAGATCAAAAACCTGCTGACAAAAGGTTGTTAATAACAAAGCAGTTATTCCTTAATCATTTTAATTTTTCAAGAACAGCAGTCCCAATAATTGAAGATATTGTATGATGTTCAAACTTTATTTAACAGAGCAAGAATAGGAAAGCAAGTGATTTGGCGTATGATGCTCAAACTTTCTTTAACAGAGCAAGTATCTATAGGAAATCAAGTGATTTGGGTCAAGGTGTCCAATTAACCCATTCTAGTTCTTTTGCTTGAGTCTTGGGAAATAATTCGAGGGCATATAACCGAAGTAGACCAACAATTAAGTCGGAACTGAACCATCAATCAAGTGGGATTGGGTCAATGAGCCGGCACAGTTACATACTTCAATATTTATTTATGGCCAGTGATGAATTTGTAGTTTAAGCGATACCCTACCGTTCTGCATTTTCAGATATGTTTTTAGTGTAGTTAACTAAAAATAATTATATGTGCTTACAATAATGAATGTTAAATGACAGTAAATAAAAGTGTATGAAGTAAAGCCAATTCAGACTGGTATGAAACAAACCAATTTAGTGAAAGTTCAGAGCATATCAGAAAAGGCTAAAGCAATGCATTGTTTTGCATGGAACTATGGATCATCAGAATCTTTCCAGTATTTGCATAAGTTGAGGACCACGACTAACTATTACACTTTTCCTTGGTTGGAAAACCGTTGGACATGATAGTATTCCATGCACTCATGATGCTTCTGTGCCCTGCATCATATCCAAATTTCTCATGCCAACATAAGCAAATTAACTGTTCTACTCTATTCCATAGGGTTCAATCATGTGTTTCCCTAGCATTCCGTCATCGATATCAACCCATATTTTGTTTGTAGTGCTATCTTTGTATGAGCATGGTAACAATGGAAACAATAGCATATCTAGACTAATGTACCAGATTCATACATCATGATAGATTTAAGAAATGCAGTATGCTTGGTTCACAATTGGATTTAGCATGCTAGCAGTGCAGATTTATATTATTGTTCTGGAACAATCACCTCAATACCAAAAATGGACTATACTATCCATGGAAATTAGCTTAGTGGCAGCCTGACTACATATGCAGATTAGAACTAGCAGGGAGTTTTATTCCTTAATCACCTTGACATTCTTTATTCATGAACCCTGATGTATACTTCAAGATGAAAGATTTTTTTTTTAATTTGGTGACTGAACTACTTCCTGAATCAAGTACTGATGTTATTCTACAGATCTGTTAATTACTACCAATAGTCCTTACACGAACAACTGCCATCTTTGAACAAATGGAATCGTGTTCGATCTCTAACAATAATTTCTCTACCATATACTTTAGATATAAGTTTGGTGACATGATGGCAATCATGGCAAACTCTGAGGTTCTTGACTATCCGAATGGACATATCATCACTTGTGTAAATCAAAGCAAATGCAATTGCCATCTTCTCACTATGACGGCTGAGTGCATTTTCCTTCTCTTCTTCTTCAATATCAAGCAGAACTTCCTTCTTATCAGGGACATAACCTTCCTCCAACCTTATCCTACTATCAATCTCATCCCATTTAGCCAAAATCTCTTCTATAAAAGGATGCGACAGATCTCCAACAATGAATTGGTGAATAACTCCTTTAATCTCCACAGTGCTGCATCCTGGTGTCTTATCAACTCCCTTCTCACGCATTAGGTGCCTAATTTCCCTTGCAGAAGCATGCCTACCGGAGGCAGCATATATGTTACCCAGAAGCACATAAGCGCCACTTTTATCAGGCTCCAGTTCGATCCAATGCTTGACAACATACTCAGCCAACTCAACATTCTTGTGAAACCTACAGCCAGCCATCAAAGCTCCCCAGATTAAGGCATCAGGTTTCATGGGCATTTTCTCAACCATCTCTCTGGCTTCGTTGAGCAAGCCATTTCGTGCCAGAAGGTCCACCATGCATCCATAATGCTCGATCTTCGGTTTGATACCATACTTCCTCACCATAGAATTGAAAAGCTCCCGACCCTTGTCAACCAACCCAGTGTGTGTGCACGCGCACAATGCACCAATGAAGGCAATATCATCTGGCTTCACACCTAATCTCTCCATCTGGGAGAATAACTCCAATGCCTCTGATCCTCGACCATGCATTGCCAGGCCTTTTATCATAGTAGTCCAAGCCAGCACATTCTTTTCCTTCATCACCTTGAACACCTCCATGGCGAGCTGCATCTCACCGCATTTGGCATACATGTCAACTAATGCAGTGCCCAAAAACACGGTGATCCTAATGTTATTTGCCTTGAGGTAACCATGTACCCACTTGCCCTGCTCCAGCACCCCAAGCTGCGCGCATGCCACGAGCACACCGACAAGGACTGTGTCATCCGGGCTGACACCATCGGCCTGCATCCGTGTGAACAACACCAGCGCCTCCCTCCCGTCTCCAGCCTGCACGTAGCCATTCACCATGGCGCTCCAGGACACAGCATTCCTCGCAGGTATTTCGTCGAACAGCGCGCGGGCGTCGGCGACCCGGCCGGCCCTCGCGTAGGCCGTGATGAGCGTGTTGAACGTGGAGGCGTCGACGGAAGCCGCGGTGCGCAGCAGCAAGAGGGCGTCGGAGAGCCGGCCGAGAAGGCCCGCGTGGACGCGGATGAGCGCGTTGCTCACGAGGAGGAACCCCGCGAGGCCGAGCTTGATGGCGTGGGCGTGGACGGCGAGCGCGAGGCTCCGCGCGCCAGGGACGGTGGGGGAGAGGGCGAGCGACTTGAGGAGGGACGGGAGGGTGTGCGGGGTGGGGAGGAGGCCCGCGCGGAGGAGGTGCGCGTAGAGCGGAAGCGCGAGTTGCGGCCGCGCGGACCCCGCGAGCGCCCGGATGAGCGCGTTGTGGAGGTCAGAGCTCCGCCGCAGCCACCCCGACGTGACCAGAGCCGCCTGGATCCGCGCGATCGTGCGCGCGTCGCCGCCGCACCGCGACAGCAGATCGACGTAACGCCCGACGCCGACCATCTCATCACTATCTCACGTCGTGCTCTCCAACCGCTCGACAAAATGCCTCACCCGCACATCACGGCACGCAACACAAAAAATGAGAGAGAGAGAGGATGATGAGGAGGAGGTGTTGACCTGGTCTTCGCCGATGAGCTCCTGAAGGCGGGATTTGAGGACGGGGCCGAGGCGGCCGCCGCTGCGCGGGTTGACGAACGCGACGAGTGGGGACTCGGGGGCGTCGTCGTGGGCGACCTCGAACCACGGGTTGGCCGCCGACGACACCTCGCCACCGCCTCCTCGCCCACCCCGGGCCGCCGCGTTGCCGGCGACGTACGCGAACGCCCCCGCGGAGGGATCCTTGGCCCGCAGCGCCGCGTGGACCGCGGCCCGGAGCCGCTGCGGCAGCGCGGCGCGGGCGCGGAGGTCCTCCTTCTCGAACGCCGAGACGGCGGCCCGGCCGAACCCGCAGCTCCGGAACGAGAGCGACTCGATCAGTCCCCCCACCAGCGGCGGCGCCGGGGGAGGCGTCGGCGACCGCGGCGACGACGACGACGACACCTGGTCCCCGCGCTGCTGCTCCGACGACGACGACGACGACATGGACGCCGCGTCCGAGCACGACCGCGACCGCGCCCGCGATCGCGATCGGAGGTAGGGCGCCGGGGAATACGTCTTGGGAGGTGGGGGAATCGCCGGATGGGGCGGAGGAGGGAGGAGGGGACGAGGTGGTGGTGGTGGTGGAGGAGGCGTTTTGTAAGGTTTTTTTTTCTTTTTGACAACGCGTGAGGGAGGAGGAGGACGAAGCGCTCCTCGTCGACATGCAGCGCAACGAGAGGAATAACAGCGAAATTTGGAGTAGGACAGCTGGACATCAGATATGAACACATGCGAATCGAATGAACTGAACCATCATGGTTTTGAAGATGGTTCTAGGCACACTTTTTTCTAGCCAGTGCAAGAGTAAATATGGTTATGTTTTTGTTTTTTTCTTCATAATTACATGACAGACACAAATATATCACTACACATAACACCACATTCATACCTTGCAAATGTGCCGTCTAACATATACAGAGACGAAAACCAGGGCACATTTTTGATTTCACTAAAATTTGGTTGAAAACTCACATGTATATGCGTAATATTTGTGGGCAGCTTTAGATATAAGATTTCTTTATGTGGGTATTTCTATCTTCACAAACCCGTGGATTTGGATTGGATCTGTGATTATGTTATAAAATTTTGATGAATTGTTTTGTTCATATTATAAATGAAATCTAAAATTTTAAACCACTACTATAATTCAACTTACAAGTTTTAAATCTAACATGGAATATACCAAACAACGACTAAGTTGATTTATTGAGTTTAAATTTTGTTCTAAAATAATTTGATTTCTCTTTTCTTATATGCGTTGGGTCCAAACAAGTTTAACCTTTTGAATACCCCTTACCACCAACCATCAATTGTATTTTTTTTCTAATGAAGGATACTGTGCTCTTTTCTCCATGCTATTAAAACATGTGAATCTATGAGTTGATTTATTTTGGATAAAGTGAATACAATGTAGCTAGGGATCAATATCAGTCATACGTTAGACCTTCTTGGAAATGTGGGATTTTGAAAACATGAATAAGAATAATGCAAAATTTAATTTTTACATACTTTAAATTTCTATAGAAATTAGAAACGCATGAATTTTGCGAAGAGTCTTTTGGATGGCAAGTAGGAAAATGCGGGAATTGAAGAAAACATGAGAGGGGGAATTTAAGTGTTTTCCAATTTCCACTATAAGAAGTGACCACTCTTATCCTAATATAAAAAGAAGTGACCCCTCTTTAAACTGAGAGTCGTTTCAGTCTTCTTGTTCGGTTAATATGTCAACTCTACTCTTTTATTTATTTTATTAAGTTTTATTTACTATTACCTTGCTCGTTGGTTCCTAATCTATTTTAGATAAAGTCTTTATACTTTATTTATCTTGGTCCCTCTGTTTATTGTTGCAACTAATTCTAGTGGTATTTCTATGAGTACGTGTGCTCGGGCATCGTTTTATCTAGGAAGACATGTTAGAGAAATGGACTACGTAGTCGGTTGGGTGGTGACAAGCCCATCCATTGTTTAAAGTCAGCAACGTTTGCTCTACTTACATTGGTGCGTATTGGCATATATATTAGCACCCCTTTTCTTCCCTTTCTTTGGTGGTGTTACTCTAATTGAAGCAACAGAGTATTATGACTTAATAGTTAGCTCGTTTAATTAGAAGTAGTACCATGAAGCCTAGACCGGAGGATCCTTGTGGATTCGATACAATACTCCCGAGTGAAAACTACAACGTTTTTATACGCTTGTGGAATATTTCTTTTGGGCATAAACAGTATTTTTGAAGAAGGGTATTTGTAAAGTCAGCAAAACTGTATAGTTAGTTTCTGATGGTTTAGTTCATGAGGTTAAGACCAAGTTCCTGTAAACAAGATAAACAATCAATTGGTATAAAAACTATCAGAGTATATATGGCAGTTATTAGAATATTAAGATAGGATTGATTTGTTTAGAGTCCTTCCTTATCTTCTATCATTGTACTCCATCTATATATACACTGTCCTAGGCGCTCAATGCAATCAGTCCAATATTCCCTCTCCCTCTACTATTCAACAAAAATTGAGGACAGTTTCAGTGAGCAAACAAGTAAAATTTGAAGTAAAGGATAAATGGAACCTATAGTCGGAAACGTTGTCAAACTATGGTGGTTTGCACTGTACCACTTCAGCTCGCAACATTTTCATTACCATGGTAGAAGTTTTCCTAGTTTTGTAACCTATTTATCTATTGGTTCTTATTTGCCTCTCGATTTCTCGCTAAATTCTGATATGCAGGACGAGCTCTAGGAGTAACTAGAAGAACCTCAATAAATAGCACAGGAACAAGACTAAATTTTGATTATGTTGAACCCAATTTGCAAAAGCATGTTTTGATTTAAACTATATATGCATCGCCATTTGCAAATATGTCGGGTAGAGTTCAATATCCTGTTGCTATTTGTATTCTGCCTTCAATTACTGATCTTGTATACCTTGTCAAACTATAGATGGGTAATGTCTATGGGACTATACTACATGCATAAATGCTTAGCCATGCATACTAAAGAAAGTAGGATACAGTTAACCGAAATAGCCCATTGATTGAGATAGGTGAATGGGAATGAATCATGCTTGGATCGGGAATAGTAATAAACAATAATTTTCAATCATGGACTAGTGATAGGGCTAATTATGGAATTTATTCCGGATGCATGTAGCCCCATCTGAGTTGATTAAGGACTGTTGGTTGGGATGTTCGCTCAAGTAATACCGTACAACCACGTGTCCCTATTATGGATAGGGCTAGACCGAGTAACTTGCGAGGTTGTGGTTATTTACTCTAGTAAACCGGTTGTGGGTTCTTGTGTATTGAGATAAGTGTGATATGTTCATGATTATAAGATGTAAATAATTGGTTGAAAATACCTGTTGTCTGTGAGAAGTACGAAGAAGGTTTATTTGTAGCACAAACGGCCTGGGTTAAATATTTGGTGCATGCTTGAGAAAGGCATGTCATGGACTTTCATGATTTCCCTTGTCCTGATCAGTTGAGGGTGAGGTCATGGAGTGGGACCATGTCGTGTGGGTAAATTGTACCACTCTACAGAGCAATTTGCATACGTGCTTTTGAATTCAATCATGGTTAAATTTATATTCTATTTAGTATTCTAATTATAACCGCAATTTGGACAGCTTGACACATCAGAAAGGATAGGAAATAAAAAAATAGTTGAATAATAACCGCAATCATAATATTTATGTTTATGAATATTTGGGCCATGTATTCCATGTATGTAGTATGATAGTAGAAAAACCTTGACGTGATCAAACAAATCAAACCTAGACTATTCAAAATATTTTGAAGGAAGGATATTTATTTGATTTGCCTTGAAAATTATACTTTAAATGATCTGCTGCATTAGGATGGATGTTAAATATGGAATTCATATCAATATTATTAGATTTTACTGATTAGTAAAAATTAGTAACGTAGCGCATGTTTTTGCAATACATATTTGACTAAATATAATTACTTGTGTTGAAATACTTTCTAATTTCTATTAGCTGCATGTGTTACAAATTTTGAGCTACTATATTGTTACTCTTTCCTATTTATTGATGTTGCAAGTCAAATGTGCATTAACGTGTTTCGAGAAAATGGGAGGCACATAAAGATGAGTGTAGAGGCATTAATCAACCCATGTTGTTACTTTGGTGGAAAAAATAAAATAGTCACACACTTTTGCTTAACTTAGGTCAATAGCAATCCGTAGAAGATAGTAGAAAAATATCTTCTCCCTTCTCCCAGTAGAAGTCTGACCCCCAACTCCCATTTCAATGATGGCACTATGGCTATCCCGAGAAAAAGAAAAAGAAAAGGCGTTCTATAACCTCAAACAGTTTAAATCAAATCAATAGTTATGCCTAAAACATACCTACAAGCCAAGAGGAGAAACATTTGGACAATGACGCAATCATGATATTATTGTTTACAAAGATTTGGTCCATTTATGCCATGCATGTTGTATGATCATGAGAACAGTGATTCCATATTGCATGGTCAATGTAGAAAGGTTTATAGTTTATTTATGATAAGAGGTTATTTTTTTTTTCATTTTGCAAAAACAAGATGATAAAAAACAAGATGATAGTTAGTTTTTTTATATTGCCACTCTAGCATGCATTAATATGTTTTAAGAAAGTGGGAAGCACAAAAATATGTGCATGCGCCAAGAATTCAACCCATGTTAATACTTAAGTGGGCAAATAAAAAAGTCACTCACAATTTCCTAATGTAGTTATCAGAATTACAAAGAAGATAGCAGAAAAAAATACTTCTTTCTTCCTTCTTTTGGAGCGCAAACAGTGAAATTTTACCCCATGTCTAGTTTCAGTGGTGGTATTATGGCCATTCGAAGAGAAAGAAAAGGAATAGGCGAGCTAGATCCAGCAAAAAGATGATTTCCTCATCGCTTTGGATGAAACAAATTGCTAGGTGTACAACATGCTTACGGACAGAGAGTTGGACAATGATCACAATGATGATATTCATGTTTATGAAGACTTGGGCCACGTATATCATTTATGTGGTATGGTTGTGAGAATAGCTGATTCAATATTCCACGATCAGTGGAAAAAGCTTCGTATTTTATTTGATAGATGAGGTTTTTTTTTCATTTTCCAAAAACAAGATGTTCAAAAACATGTTCATTTTGTTCACTCACTGTTTGTTTTCTTCATTTTTAATCTTTTGCCATTTGAGCATGGACTAATGTGTTTCAAGAAAATGGGAAGCACATAAATTCATGCGTACGCCAACAAATCTCATGTTCCTACTTATGTGGGCAAATAAAATAGTCACTCATTATTCCTCAATGTTACTCTTTAAAATTGCTAAGAAGATAGCAGAAAAACATGTTCGTCCGTATCTTCTTATGAAGAGCAAACAATGAAACTCTTGCCCCATGTCTAATTTTAGTGGTGGATTTATGGCCATCCCAAGAAAGAGAAAAAGAATAGGTGAGTAAGATCCAGCAGCAAATGATTTCTCCAACACTTTGGATCACACTAATAGCTAGGCCTACACCATGCTTACAGACATAGAGAAGAAACAGTTGGACAATGACCACAATGATGATATTTATGTTTATGAAGACCTATGCCATGTATGTCGTTTATGTGGCATGGTCGTGAGACCAGCTAATTCAATATTCCATGATTTGTGGAAAAAGCTTCATAGTTTATTTAATAGATGTGATCATTTTTTTTAGAAGATGCTCAAAACGATATTTGTTCTGTTCACTCACAGTTCTTTTTCTTCATTTTTAATGTATTGCCGTTCGAGCATGCATTAAAGTGTTTCTGGAAAATGGGAAGCACATAAATATGTGTGTACGCCAAGAAATCCCATGTTCTAACTTATGTGGGAAAACAAAACATTCACTCACTAATGTAACTCTTTAGAATTACAAAGAAGATAGCCGAAAAACATATCCGTCCTTCCCTTCTTATAGAGAGCAAACATTGGAAATCTTGCCCCATCACTAATTTCAGCGGGTGGATTTATGGTCATCCCAAAAGAGGGAAAAAGAATAGGCGAGTAAGATCTAGCAGCAAATGATTTCCCCAACGCTTTGAATCAAACTAATAGCTAGGCCTACAACATGCTTACGGACATAGATAAGAAATAGTTGGATAATGACCACAATGATGATATTCATGTTCATGAGTGCCGCCGATTCAATCTTACACGATCAGTGGAAGAAGCTTCGTAGCTTATTTTAGAGATGTGATCAATTTTTTTTCATTGTGCAGAAACAAGATGCTAAAAATCATATTTATTTTGTTCACTCATGGTTCCTTTTCTTCCTTTTTAATGTATTGTTATTCGAGCATGCATTAATGTGTTTCGAGAAAATGGGAAACACGTAAATATGTGCGTACGCTAAAAATCCCATGTTCTTACTTATGTAGGCAAATAAAATAGTCACTCACTATTCCTCAATATAAGTCTTTATGATTGCGAAGAAGATAGCAGAAAAACATATTTGTCCTTCTCTTCTTATGGAGAGCAAAAAGTGGAAATCTTGCTCCATAACTAATTTGAGCTGATGGATTTATGGCTATCCAAGAGAGAGAAAAAGATTAGGCGAGTAAGATCCAGTAGCAAATGATTTCTCCCACGCTTTGGATCAAACTAGTAATTAGGTCTACAACATCCTTACGGACATAAAGAAGAAACAGTTGGACAATGATCAGAATGATGATATTCATGTTTATAAAGACTTGGGCCATGCATGTTGTTTATGTGGCATGGTCGTGAGATCAATTGATTCAATATTTCATGATTTGTGGAAAAATGTTTTACTTTAATTAAGAGATATAGTCAATTTTTTTCATTTTGCAAAAACAAGATGCTTAACAAGATATTCATTATGTTCACTCATAGTTCCTTTTCTTTATTTTTAATGTATTGCCGTTCGAGCATGTATTAATGTGTTTCTAGAAAATGTGAAGTACATAAACATGTGCGTACGCCAAGAAATCCCGTGTTCTATCTTATATGGGCAAGCAAAACATTCACTCACTATTCCTCAATGTAACTCTTTAGAATTACGAAGAAGATAGCCGAAAAACATGTCTGTCCTTCCCATTTTATGGAGAGCAAACAATGAAAATCTAGCCTGATGACTAATTTCAATGGGTGAAATTATGGTCATCCCAAGAGAGAGAAAAACAATAGCCAAGTAAGATCCAACAACAAATTATTTCTCCAACGCTTTGGATCAAACAAATAGCAAGGCCTACAACAAACTTACGGACATAGAGAAGAAACAGTTGCACAATAACCACAATAATTATATTCATATTTATGAATATTTGGGCCATACATGCCGTTTATGTGGCATGGACGTGAGAGCAGTTGATTCAATATACCATGATTGGTGGAAAAAGCTTCATAGTTTATTTAACAGATGTGATCAATTTTTTTTTCATTTTGCAAAAACAAGATGCTCAAAAAGATATTTATGTTGTTCATTCACTATTCATTTTCTTCATTTTTAATGTATTGCCATTCAAGCATGCATTAATGTGGGAAACACGTAAATATGTGCGTACGCCAAAAATCCCATGTTCTTACTTATGTGAGCAAATAAAATATTCACTACCTATTCCTCAATGTAAATCTTTACAATTGCAAAGAAGATAGCAGAAAAACATATTTGTCCTTCTCTTCATATGAAGAGCCAAAAGTGAAAATTATGCTCCATGACCAATTTGAGCGGATGGATTTATGGCCATCCCAAGAGAGAGAAAAAGAATAAGCAAGTAAGATCCAATAGCAAATGATTTCTCCAACATGCTTACGGACATAGAGAAGAAACAGTTGGATAATAAACGCAATGATGATATTCATGTTTATGAAGACTTGGGCCATATTTGTCGTTTATGTGGCATGGTCATGAGAGCAGCTGATTCAATATTCCATGATTTGTGGAAAAAACTTCGTATTTTTATTTAAGAGATATGGTCAAGTTTTATTCATTTTGCAGAAACAAGATACTCAACAAGATATTCATTTTGTTCCCTCATAGTTCCTTTTCTTCATTTTTGATGTATTGTCATTCGAGCATGCATTAATGTGTTTCCAAAAAATGGAAAACACGTAAATATGTGCATACAACTAAAATCCCATGTTCTTAGTCATGTGGGAAAATAAAAATGTCACTCACTATTCCTCAATGTAAGTCTTTAGAATTGCTAAGAAGATAGCAGAAAATAATATCCGTCCTTACCTTCTTATGGAGCGCAAAAAGTGGAAATCTTCCCCCATGACTAATTTGAGCGGGTGATTTATGGCCATCCCAAGAGAGAGAAAAAGAATACGCGAGTAAGGTCCAGTTGCAAATGATTTCTCCAACACTTTGGATCAAACTAATAGCAAGGTCTCCAACATGCTTACGGACATAGAGAAGAAATAGTTGGACAATGACCGTAATGATGATATTCATGTTTATGAAGACTTGGGCCATTTATGCTGTTTATGTGGCATGGTCGTGAGAGCAGCTGATTCAATATTCCATGATTTGTGGAAAAAGCTTCGTAGTTTATTTAAGAGACGTGGTCAATTTTTTTTTCATTTTGCAAAAACAAGATGCTCAACAAGATTGTGTTCCCTCATAGTTCCTTTTCTTCATTTTTAATGTATTATTGTTCGAGAATGCATTAATGTGTTTCCAAAAAATGGAAAACACATAAATATGTGCGTACACCAAAAATCCCATGTTCTTACTTATGTGGGCAAATAAAATAGTCACTCAGTATTCCTCAATGTAAGTCTATAGAGTTGCTAAGCAGATAGCAGAAAAAAATATCTGTCCTTATCTTCTTATGGAGAGCAAAAAGTGGAAATCTTGCCCCATGACTAATTTGTAGCTTATTTAAGAGATGTGATCAATTTTTTTCATTGTGTAGAAACAAGATGCTCAAAAGCATGTTTGTTTTGTTCACTCACGGTTCCTTATTTTCATTTTTAATGTATTGCCATTCGAGCATGCATTAATGTGTTTTGAGAAACTAGGAAACACATAAATATGTGCGTACGCCAAAAATTCCATGTTCTTACTTATGAGGGCAAATAAAATAGTCACTCACTATTCCTCAATGTAATTCTTTAGAATTGCGAAGAAGATAGCAGAAAAACATATTTGTCCTTCTCTTCTTATGTTTATGATGATTTGGGACATGAATGTCATTTATGTTGTATGGTCGTGAGAACAGATGATTCAATATTTCAAGATCAGTGGAAAAAGCTTCATAGTTTATTTAAGAGATGTGGTAATTTTTTTCATTTTGCAAAAACAAAAAGCTCAAAAACATGTTCATTTTGTTCACTCACTGATCCTTTTCTTCATTTTTAATGTATCGCCACTCGAGCATGCAATAATGTGTTCGAGAAAATGGAAAGCATGTAAATATATGTGCGTACGCCAACAAATCCCATTTTCTTACTTATATGGGTAAATCAAGTAGTCTTTCACTATTCCTCATATAATTCTTTAGATTTGTAAAGAAGATAGTAGAAAAATATGTTCATCATTCACTTCTTATGGAGAGCATACAGTGGAAATCTTGCCCCATTTCTAGTTTCAGTGGTGGAATTATGACCATCCAAGAGAAACAAAAAGAATAGGCGAGCTAGATCCAGTAGCAAATGGTTTCTCCAATGTTTTGGATCAAACTAATAGCCAATGCTACAACATGCTTACGGATAGAGAGAAGAAACAGTTGGACAATGACCACAATGATGATATTAATGTTTATGAAGATTTGTGCCATGTATGCCATTTATGTTGTATGGTCATGAGAACAGCTAATTCAATATTTCACTATTAGTGGAAGAAGCTTCTAAAAGATGTGCTCTTTTTTTTCATTTTGCAAAAACATGATGCTAAAAACATGTTAATTTTGTTCATGCATTTTTCTTTTCTTCATTTTTAATGTATTGCCATTCGAGCATGCATTAATGTTTTTCGAAAAAATGGGTAGCATGTAAATATGCGTACGCCAAAAAATCTCATGTTTACTCTTGTTTCCATGGTTGTACTATGTCCATCCTAAGAAAAAGAAAAAGAGAAGGTGAGCATTGTTAGAACAACTGATTCAACATTTCGAGATCAACAAAATAAGATTCATAATTTATTTAAGATATGAGTTTATTTTTTTACCATTTTCAACAACAAGATGTTCGAAAACATGTTCGTTTTTATCACTATTCCTTTGGTTTATTTTATTGTATTGTCATTTGAGCGTGCATTAATGTGTTTTGAGAAAATGGCAAGCACATAATGTCACACCCTAATTTTTGTTTCAAGGATTTATAAATTATTTCTAGAATTTATATTAAATGTTCATTAATTTACAAGTGAATTTGATGTGGGAAATAAAATTTCCTAAATAAAACATGGCTGGATTTAATTTTTATTAAATTCTCCATGATTAATTACACTCTCTGAAATTTTCTCGGATTTTTCAGAGCTCAAATACTAATTTTAATAATACAAATAACATTTTAGTAAATATTTAAATAATAAATTAATCATCAAATGATCTGGTTATTATTTTCTTAAATATTTTGGGTGTCCAAGTATTTTCAGGTTTTTTTTCTTGAAATTATTTGAGTGTTGAAAGTATTTTTGAAAATTCAAAGATCATTTTTCTGATTAATTTAATTAAAAATGTAATTAAAAGCCCCCTTTTCCTTTTCGGGCCAAAATAGGAAAATTCTATTTTGCATCCTCGGCCGATCCTTCTTTTCCTTCTCAAAGTTTGCTTTTGGTGCCTCCTCCAATCAGGCAAGGTAGGAGCAGAAGTCTGTTTTATGTCGTCCTAGCTACAGTGCCGTCTACAAGCTCCAGCCACCCATTGGTTGATGCTGCCGCCACTCCCCTTCCCAAATCCGGCCTCTCCGTTGCTCCCCTTCTAAAATTAGTTGCGAGAACAAATTCTCTTTGATCTCCTCTCTCTTTCCCCTCAAAAATATCGAGAAATCCCATAGGAAATCGACCTCGATTTGAGCTTGATTTGGTTTCTCTCTCTTTGGAAACCCCAAACTTTCCCGGTGAAATCCCGTCGGTATGGGCTCAATCTCTTCCTCCCGAGGCTATAAATAGGATCCCCTCGATGCCCTCTTTCGTTTTTCACCATCACCCGTGTCCCTCGTCGCCCGTAGCATCGCCGCCGCTTGCATCCCGAAGCGCCATCATCGTCGAGCTTCTTCGGCCGAGCCATGCCGCTGCAATCGTCGTCATCTTCGGTGCCGCTACTGCCGTTGGGTTCGTAAGGAGAGGAAACCCGGCCACCCCTTCGTTTCCACCAAGTCCACCGGAAGGCCGCCGCCACCGCCGACCCGACGCCGTCGTCATTTGGAGCTCACTGCCAGCCATCTTCCGTCGTTGTTCGCCGTCGTCGTGTTGGTAAGCTTCGCCATGCTCCCCTCTATCTCTCGGTGCCCTCCGTTTGCACTGCCATGCCATGGTCCGCCGGCAACCGCCATTCCCGTGCCATCGGTCGTCGATTCCGCGTGGTCGCCATGTCAGCATGTCCATCCTCTGTGGCTGCCAGCTCGCTGCCACGTGGCATCCATCCATGCCCTTTTTATTCGATCTCAGCCGTCCAAAATCAATATACCTTTTTCCCTCTCTTATCAATGACATATTGGTCCTTTTTCTATATGTCATCTACCAAATTTGATCTAATCTTTTCCAAAGATTATTTTTTAATCTTTTCTCTTAGTTATAAATTATTTTTAAATTTTTAAATTAATTTGGAATAGTCTTTTCTTTAATAGGTTTAATTGGATTAAATCTTGTAAAATTCCTAACTAATTCATATGAACTCGGAATGAGGCCGTTCAAGTCTCTAAATTCATCTAAAATCATGATCTACATGTTTGTTTACTTTTTGTGTACTGTTTATTTGGTTTTTATTAGTCTTTTTTCTTGTTTTGCGTGTTAGCTTGTCGTTTCCGTTGTTTCAGAGGTTCATGAGTGTGTTGGAAGTGTTCCAGAAGACGAAGTGAAAACCAATTATTGCAAGGCAAGTCAGACAGATCCTAAACACAATCCCTTTGAGCATGTTGATCCTTATTTATTTCAAATGTGCATTTACTTTCAAATATCATTAGGTGGTGTGAACCTATTCCTTTGTAATGGCCACTTCGCATTGATTACCTTATTCCTTGATACCTTGGGTTATAATTTGACTAGTTGAATTTTATATATATTGGTTCAACTAGAAATTAGATATAATTGCTTAGCCATGCTTAGAAACATTAGTATCATTCTATATGGGAATAACTAATGATTCACTCATGATTAATGATGGTTAATTATTGGTAGCTCATGACGATTGGTCATGATTGGTTAATAATATTCCAACTAAAATTTGATTGATGGTGGGTTGTGAGCACATGGTTTGAGATTTGGATGGGTGTGCTCATGACAATTAAGGACCAGTTCGCGAGCTACTGTTGTGAAGCATTAACCGTACTAACCACAAGCCAGCGTGGGCAATGGCTTTACCTTTTGTATAGTATGGTTCATTGTGGGGCACCAGACTGTGAAGTGGCGATAAGTCCATGGGGGTCGCTGGGGAGTCCATATCTTGGCTAAAGGGGGTGACTATGATCCGGGAACGGTGCACTATTTTGAATTATGTTATGCAAGGGGTACTGTCACAGCTCCTTTCTGAGGTACCGTGGTGGTATTGAGACGCGTGGCAACATGTTATGGGGCTGTGTCTTGTGGGTAAATTTGTACACCTCTGGCCAGAGTAAAACTATTCGAATAGCCGTGCCCACGGTCATGGGCAGGCCTAGCAATGTTTTTCGTGATTAGTCTCACACTACTCATTAATGATTATAATTTGGTAATGATAATTTATGCATAAATTAGTTTGGAAATTACTAGTGAATTTCTGGACGTGACACGTAAACATGGAAGTAGGCCAAGAAATCAACCCAAGTTTTTTTTGTATTTGGGCAAATAAAACTGTCGTGCACTGTGCCTTAAGGTAGGCCATTAGTAATACGAAGATGATAGCAGAAAACAATCGCATGACGAAAAAAATTGCACTTATAATATTCAAAATATTTTTGAAGACAATGTATTAAAAATATTTTTGAAGACAGTGTATTGTTTGGTTTGCTACGAAAATTTTGATTTAAATGATTTTTTGGCTGTAAGGATGGATGCTAAATATGAAATTCATATCAATATTATTACATTTTTCGTGCTTAGTAAAAACTTGTCACGTATACATGCAACACATGTTTTCACATTACATATAAGTATAAAACAAGTTGCTTCTGTCAAAATATTTTTAAATTTCCATTAGATGCATGTGTTAGAAAATTTGAGATAATATATTGTTAGTCTTTCTTACTCTATAATACTACAATTCAAACGTGCATTAATATGGTTCGAGAAAATGGGAAGCATGTAAAGATGAGGTGTACACGCATTGATCAATCTATGCTCTTACTTTGTGAAAAAATAAAATAGTCACTCACTTTTGCTTAGCTTATGTCATTAGCAATGAGCAGAAGGTAGCAGACAAACATGTTGTCACTTCTCTTTTTACGGAGAGAAAACAGTGGTAATCTGACCCCCAACTCCCATTTCAATGATGGCAGTACGACCATCCCGAGAGAAAGAAAAAGAAAAGCTGAGTTGGATCCAAAAGTAGATGATATCTCAAACAGTTGGATCAAACTAATAGCCACACTTAAAACTTGCCTATGGACAAAGAAATAGTTGGACGATGACTGCAATCATTATATTCATGTTTATGAAGACTTGAGCCATATATGACTACGTATGTGGTATGAGTTTTTTTTCATTTACAAAAAAAAAGATGGTCAACAACTTATTGATTTTGTTCACTCACTATTACTTTTTTTCATTTTCATGTATTGATATTTGAGTATGCATTAATGTGTTTCGAGAAAGTGGAAAGCACATAAATATGTGTGCACGGCAAGAAATCAACCCTTGTTAATACTTATGTGGGCAAATAAAATATTCACTCAATATTTCTTAATGTAGGTTATTAGAATTACGAAGAAGGTAGTAGAAAAACTTGCTATTCATTCCTTCTTATGAAGAGCAAACTGTGGAAATCTTGCCCCGTGTCTAGTTTCAACGATGGTATTATAGTCATTCCAAGAGAAAAAAAAAGCTAAGCTAGATCTAGTAGCGGATGATTTATCCAATGGTTTAGATCAAACTAATAGCCAGACTTACAACATGTCTAGGGACATAGAAAACAAACAGGTTGACAATGACTGCAATGATGATATTCATATATATGAAGACTTGGGCCATCTATGCGGTATGATCATGAGAATAGTTGATTCAATATTCCACCATCAATGGAAAAATGTTCGTAGTTTATTTAGGATATGTAGTATCTTTTTTCTTCATTTTGCAAAACAAGATGATCAGAAACATGGTGTGACTATTTTCTCACTATTACATTTTTTTCACTTTAATGTATTTCCATTTGAGCATGAATTAATGTGTTTTGAGAAATTGGGAAGAATGTAAATATGTAAGTATGCCAAGAAATCAACCCATGTTAATAGTTATGCAGGCAAATAAAACAATCACTTTAATGAAGAATATTAGAATTATGAAGAAGATAGTAGAAAAACTTGTTCTTCCTTCTCTTCTTATCCAGAGGAAACAGTAGCAATATAAACCAAACTCCGATTTCAACGATGGCACTATGGCCATCTTGGGAGAAAGAAAAATAAAAGGTAAGCTAGATTCAAAAGTAGATGATTTCTCAAATGGTTTACATCAAACTAATAGCCTGACCAACAACATGCCTACAAAGAGAAGAAACAATTGGACAATTACCGCAACCATGATATTGATGTTTATGAAATCATGATATTCATGTTTATGAAGATTTGTGCCATGTATGTCTATGACTGTGAGAACATATGATTCAATATTCCATGATCAACAAAGAAAGGTTTGTCATTTATGTCAGGCTTGCCGAGCTTTGGCATGGCCAGCCAAGCCTCAGCAAAGCCAGCCATGCTCCGACATGTTTGGCTGACCCACAGCAGGGCCAACCTATCCTCCATTTGGTCTGTTTTCCTTACATCTATGATATTCCTGCAAAAACTATGTAATTCACCAAAACTCATGGAACTTCATTAGTTCGTGCAAAAACTATGTAATTCACCAAAACTCGTGTAACTTCGTTAGTTTAAAGCAAAACAGCCTAGCAACATGTTATCTTTCCTTTATTCTTATTAACTTGTTGGTGGCCAAATTGGTTTTAATGACCACCAACACACACCCTCACTTAAAACTAACAGAACAACATGGGTAAAACAATGTTAAAGCAATCATAAGATAAAATGTGAATTCTACATCCCATGCAACGATTACCAAAATAAATTATGCTTCAAAATCAAAACTTAATAACTATGGGGATATTTTTTGGCTAACATTCCTCATCTTCAGTAGTTGAGAAATGGAATGATATCAATAAGGAAACTCCAGCCTTTTCCATGTACAGGTTATACTTGGAGTTTTTGGATTATGCTCCCGATTGTTTTCTTTTTTATCAATGATTATGCTGCCAGTTTGATAAAGATTCTACTAATACTACACCTATTGCTCTATTCATACTTTCAACCACTCATAAGTTTTATTTGAAACTCAAAACTCACATGGCCTACGGATGCAGCTAGATTTTCCCTAAATTTTAAGGTTTATATGGGGCTCTGGAAGGGTTAGGGGTTGTTTTGCTGATAGATGTTTATGTTCATTCTCGTACTCTTTTTTTTTGGGAAGCCTTCTGTTCATTCTCGCAAGATTCACATGATTATTTTGATCGATTATGGTTCTTTACTTGAAAAAAAACCATATGTTGGTTGCTCGTCGTGATGTTTTTGGTGCAGCATATCTGCAACTGCAATTATGTATGTTTGAAAAAAAATCTACTATGATCTTTCTCAAGCTCCCGTTCTACCATGATGTTTTTATTTCAAGTTGAGATCAAACCATCTGAATTATGTGTACTGCTTGATGATATAAATGGTCCAAGTATATTACCCATAGTGCTCAATCATCTAATCATTTACATGTTAGCCTATTGCTAACCGATTACAAATCAGTAGTAGAGGATTTAGGGACATAACTACCAAGATTTCCTAGAGGTAACCTCACGTCCTTACCACAATACACAGGAGGTATTCAAACTCATGGTGTGTCATGCTTGCAAGCATTTTGGCACAACCAACCAAACATCTTCTCAATTCAACCAGTTCTAGACATACAGGTAACCAAACAAACACATGTTGCGTCCACCATCCTGGCCAAAACCAACCAGGATGAGGCATGCAGGCCTGGCTAGGGGCAACCAGGCAACCAAACAGACCCATAAAGTGTCTAGCATGCCCTATGTGTATTGTAGTCTCAAATAATGGTTCAAATGAAGATCTCAACACTTTTCATTTTGACCATTGAAAAAATAATTTCTAGGGGAAAGGGAAAGAATGGGCATACTCTCACAAAAGGAAGGTAATATTACAGCCAGTAAAATGGTTCTGGGGGCACAAGAGAAATCCCCAGAATTGATGACTGCCCTAACAGATGAGATGATCTTTTTTGCTCGTTACGGGAAAAATTCATTGCTTCGAGACCCATGGGAGTTCTCCACTCTTTTTCTCTTCCTTCTCTCTCTCTCTACAACTACACTAGCCTTCCACTCCCATGGTCTTCAAATGAATGTGAACATCCCTTTATTTTGAAGCTTTTGATGAGGAACTAGGGTGTCGATCTTCCGTTAGGTACTAGATAAATTGATTGTGAAGACTCAATGTTGATGATCCAAAGGCTCCGATTAGGATAATGAACCCCTCACAATCACAACACCACCAATAAGACCCGAGTTGAAACACGGTTGACCTCGCCGATAAGACTATCTCCTGCAAGCGAATCAAGAACACAAGCAAGTGAGTAGAAGATGCAATTTGAATATATTGCGAATATAAGATGAATCTCACGAGTTGGGCTTCCACAAACCGAACTAGTGGCGAAATTGCAATGTCAGAATAATCTAAGCAAAACCCAACCTAATTCGATGACAGCTACTAAATAAATAGGGTCTAGGGTAGACCTAGGACTCTTAATCATCTTTCCTAAAATTATAAGAAGAAAATAAACGACCTTGCCTAATTAATAGATAATTCTCCACGTCGCTTTCTTCTCAAATCTGATCTCCCTTTGGCAATATTTTCAATCCCCTCAACCGAATCCAACAAGAACTCGACCTCCTGTCATCGATTACCTTCTATCGGCAACTCCTAGATCTCTTCAAGCCGATACCTGCCTGCTGATACCTTTCCAGCCAATACAACTTTCTATTTTTGGCAACTAAAATTACACCGTCAATCATGCTTCGCAGTTCCCTTATCTGACGGAATATGCCAAATTTTGCCGTTAACACATGCCCCCAATTCCGGAGTATGGATAGACATGCTTTTGAATTATCCACTGAGCCCACAACAATCCAGCCCATTAGGGTTTGTATTGGCCCAGCCCAACACTAACACCTTAAGCTATAAATAGCAACGGTCTCTTCCGTCATCATTGCGCTCTTACTTTTTCTTCCTCATTCCTCTCGTTGACAAGCTTCTTTTTTCTCTCTCCTCCATCTCCGACGACCAAACCGAAGCTTCAAGATATTCTCCGACGAACTCCTTTGTCAACCCCGACGGCCACCACCAGCGAAATCCCAGAGGTACGAATTCCTTCTTCCTTCCTTTGCTGCCACATTATTCTTCTTTTGCCATAGATTGATTCTGCTCGTACCCAACATTCTTCGAGTTCTACACTTTTACTATTTATTTTACTATAGCCCTTGAGAAACCAAATAGCGATCCCCATGCTTGATCAACCTCCTTTTTATTTTTTGGGACCAATGGGAGACGAAGATCCTACAACCTTTCATCAATGCTGAAACCAATAGGATTTCTTTTAAACAATCAAAACCCTCTTATCGGATTGGCACCTTAGCATCAGATCTTGGCCATCAAAACATCTCGACTGGAGAGATTGGTATCGGCGGATGCTTCCTGCCAAGTACCAATTTTGGTCCCAAATAGGCATAGCCCAGTGTTTAGCTCTATCCTTAGCCGAGATGAAGAAGAATGAATCCTTGGTGGCATCGGCCAGCTACTTTTGGTCTGATACACTGAACACTTTCCTCTTCAACTATGGGCCGATGACTCCAACTCTGATGGATGTAATTATGCTAACCGGCTTGGATATATTTTCATCTATCAATTTCGTCGATCTGAGAATCAAATGTGCCCATAAGCTAGAAACCAAGGGTCCAGGTGGCTGGTCAAGGTACATTGCCAGGCATGCCAAGATAGGGCCGATAACAGATCAGGAACACGTTGCTTTTCTCAACCTTTGGCTCAAAAGATTTGTTTTCTGTCGAGGGAAAAAACATGCCCGTGGGCCAATACCTCCTTGGAGCCACCCATCATCTTCTGCATAACATATAGGCTAAGTTACTTGCTGACAACCCCATTGGCCACATCGGTGGTTCGTGGTGGTTTATTCAATTATGGCTCAATCTTTACACAGTAGAAGTGGCAAGGCGACCAGCACTTGAAGAATCTATATTTTCGGCCGATTACACAGAAGATGTCGATGCCACATTCGGTTGATGCATGTCTTTGGGAGAAGCAGCATCGGCCTACCCTGGAGGAGGATTGTCAGTAGATAACCTCAAGTTATGATTCGATCTCTTCTATAATGGCTTCCCCAGAAATGCTAGAACTTGGTATGCTTATGAAGATGTTGCAGCCTTTGAGCTTCCAGCCAATTTCAGACCAGACACTATCAACTCCGATGAGAGATCTCTAGAAATCTTTGTATCGACCATCTCACCTTGCATACTCACCACCAGGATCTCCACTGGCTGATATTCTTAGGTGTCATATGAATTCTACCACCCAATGGTTGCAGCTCAGCAGCTAGGATATGGTAAAGTCCCAATCGGCCTATACCTCATCGACAAGATCCAAACCAGGGGTTCTATGTCTTCTACCCTTATATTCGATTTTTTGATGTTGATTGAAGGCCCAGTCCTTGGTCCTCTTGATGATTTTGATAGCCATTCATCACGCTGTCAACCCTGGGACCAATGGTGGGGTGAATGGAAGCAACAGCTCTTCGTCCTTCCTTCAAGCTTCTACTTAACCCACATCAACCCATCAATCAACCCTCAGGTAACTTCCCCTTTTCATTCCTTCTACATTTATCTCTTATTTTTCAATTCTAATATGCCCTCTTGCAGCTTACTGATATCAATCCACCCACCATAAGCAATAGCGGTCTGCTGATCGAATACACATTGGCCCTGACACCATCAGGGGACTTATCTCCCTCTAAACTCGGCTTTAGTGCATCTCCTCCTTCATCTCTACTCCAAGGCCAAATTCGGAAACCGATCCAAAGCACAAGGGGTAAACGAAAGAAAACGGCCTCACGCAAGGTAAGCAAGAAGCGGAAAGCCAATACCCAATCTTAGAAGATGAACTCCCCAAAGTTGATCCAGAAGTAGCAGCCGTCCTGGACGAAGAATTCGCCAATCAAGAAATCGATGCTGCTGCCAAAGTTGCTGATGCCGATGACAACGCCGATGTCGCCGCAACAACTACCAACGATCAATGAAGCGACACCAATGTCCATCGGGAACCATCTCCTCATCAACCAACTCCTTCAGCATCAGTAAGTTTCTCATTCTAACCTTCCAAAAATACATTCATTTTTAACACTTGTCCTTTTTCTGTAGCCTGCAACCCCATCAACTTCTCCTCATTGGCAAACTTCAAGCGAGCACACCCCTTCTCAATCAGTAATCGATAATCACCACGCTGATGAGGATCAACCTGACACTGCTACACCGATGTTTTCAATAAGTTCTATTCCATTTAAAACCCAATAACTCCTATATTAAAAATAAACTTTAACTTCCATCTCTAATCCATGTCTTCAACATGCATAATATAGTCGATATGTTTTCTTTTGACGTTCGCCAATTCCTTGACGATGAAGACGAAGAAATCATCAGCAAGGCCAGTTCTCCCCCTCCTGAAGCTCTAAACACCATCCTCCTCGATATCTCCAATCGGCTAAACGCATCACTTGATGCCTTGGTTGAAAACTGCGGGCCAATCAAGGGACGAATTGAAGAGATCCAAAGTCAACTCCGTGATGAAATCATCAATGACTTGGCGCCAATAGCTTACTTAGAGTCCCATCGGATACAAGTAAACAGAGCTCGTCAACGCATGACCGATCGTATCAACTTGAGGACCGAAGAAGCTGCATTTGAAGCCGATTGGCATTTGGCAAAAACTGAAAAAACCAACCTTGACAACTTGGTTGTTGGTCCAGATAACACCAAGAAAGAGATTAAGGAGCTGGAGAAGAAGGAAGCCGATTTGCTGGCTGCCCTTGAAGAAACCCTCAAGGAACTAGAGATGAAAAAGAAAACTCTCGCCGATCTTCCCCAAGCCATCGACGCTCAACGAAGCAAGCTTAAAGCTATCATCCGTCGTGCCACTGATCGGCGCAAAGCCATCAAACCAATACTGGGATTTGACGTCGAAGACTCAAAGATCATCGAAGATGTTGATCAAATTCGCTCGCGTGCAATATCGGCAATCCAAAAATACCTGGGTGGATGTAATCTTGAATTATTGAAATACTTAAGTCCTTGTTAACATTTTTGCTACAAACATTCTAACTCTATCATGCTGTAATATATTCATCGGCCTACAAGCCAATTTCTACTCTTGTTCACTTCAGTAAAATTCATCTAAGGGCGATATCTAATATCGGTCATCTTAAGGCGATGTTGTTCAATGGCTATGTCATATATCAGTAACAGAGCTAGTTATGAATTAATCCATACGCTAGGACAATACTTCTTTAAATATTTTCCATTAAGCGATTTTCCAAAAACTTCTCTATCAAGGCCTTCAAGCAAATATGCATTATGCGGTACACAACGATGAATCCGATAGGGCCCTTTCCAATTAGGTGACCACTTTCCAAACTTATTATCTCTTGTCTCTATCGGCAAAATCAATTTTCAAACTAGTTCTGCTTCTTCAAAAGACTTTGGCACAACCTTTTTGTTATAATGCCTTAAAACCATTTTCTTATCCATTTTAATCTTCTCCAAAGCATGTAATCTAATCTGAGCCAAATCTTCTTTTTTATCAACCATTAAATCATAATAATCATCGGCCGATAATTGATTCTGCAAAGAAATTCTTCTTGAGCCGATGTTAGTCTTCCATGGCAAAACAGCTTCATGTCCATAGACTAGTTGATATGGTGGCACTTGAGTAGCTCCATGGCACGCTATCCGATAAGCCCATAAGGAATCGGCTAATGTAGTATGCCACTTCCTTGGTTGTTCTGCAATATTTCTTTTGATCAGAGCAAACTCTTGTTAGATGCCTCTGCTTGCCCATTGGCTTGCGCATAATAGGGAGAAGAATTCAAAATTTTAATACCCATACTATCGGCAAACTGAACAAATGCATCTGATACAAAAATAGAGCCTTGATCTGTTGTTATCGTCTGTGAAATTCCAAACCGATAGACTATATGTTCTTTGACAAATTCAATTGCATCTTTGGTATCAACCTTCTTTAAAGGAATTGCTTCAACCCACTTAGTGAAATAATCTGTAGCCACCAATATATATGTGTGCCCTTTACTTGATGGTGGATTAATCTGGGCAATCATATCAATTCCCCAACCTCTGAACGGCCACGGCTTTATTATCGGATTCATAGCCGATGCTGGTGCTCTCTGAATTGCTCCAAATCTCTGACAATCTTGACATCCCTTGTAATACTTAAAGCAATCCTCCAACATTGTCAGCCAAAAATATCTAACTCGACAAAGTAGCCATCTCATCTTATGAGCTGATTGATGTGTTCCACAAATTCCTTTGTGCACCTCACACATAACCACCTTGGTTTCTTCTAAGTTCAAGCATTTGAGCAAAACTCCATCAATTGTCCGATAATATAAATTATCATCAAGCAACACATATTTAAGGGCTTTGTACTTCAATTTCCTCGACGCCAATTGAGAAGGATTCTTCAAATATTCAATAATCTCATACTTCTAATCATCGGCATCAACACTGGTAATCTCTACCTCAACATCTTTTACCATCGATTTGTATCCCGATGCCTCCTGAGCCAAATCATTGGCCTCAATACTTTGTTCCCTAGGAATATGCTTCACAATTATGATATTAAAATTCTTCATAAACTCTTGGCATTTCTCATTATAAACCCTTAAGACTTCACTTTTGCACTCATATTCCCCTGACAACTGTTTAATTAGCAATAATGAATCGCTAATAATTTCTATCGCATCAACCTCTACCTCCTTCAATAACTGAAGTCCTTTGAGAACTGCTTTATACTCAGCTTGATTTTTAGTATAATATGGCTTGATTGTAAATGCAAACTCAAAACTTGCCCCCCGATGTGAAATAATTACCAGGTCGATGCCATATCCATATGTGCAAATAGATCCATCAAAGAATAATGTCCAAGGCATTGGTTCAACGTAACCAACTGAATCATCCCGAAGCTGAACAATAAAATCGGCTATCGCTTGTCCCTTAACTTCCTTAGCCAATTCATATCGTAAGTCAAATTCCATCAAGGTAAAAATCCACCTCCCAATCCTTCCCTTCAACACTGGAGTTGATAGCATATATCTTACTATAATGGCTTTGCAAACTACTATGCACTCATTGGACAATAGATAATGTCTTAACTTGGTACACGAAAAATACAAACATAACCATAACCTCTTCAATATGGCTCTTTCTGTGCTTTCAAACTCCCGAACCAGAACTGATCCGATGGACTTCTCATCGGCCGATAAATACAATTTGAACGGAACTCCTTTTTGCGGCAGCATTAATACTAGAGGAGAACTCAAGTAATCCATGATATCATCCAAAGCCTTATGTTGTTTTTCTCCCAATACAAACTCTTTCCAAGCTGGTTCTATCCTTATGTCGGCTTTCAATTGCAATAATGGAGTAAATGGTTCTATCCTTCCCGACAAATTTGAAATAAATCTTCTAAAAAATTAATCTTGCCTATCAAAGACTGTAATTTTGTCTTATTTTCTAATGGCTTTATATCCTTGATAGCCTTGATACTTCGTTGACTAATTTCAATTCTTTTTTCATGAACAATAAAACCCAAAAACTATCCAACCGATATACCAAAGGCATACTTATTTGGATTCATCTTCAAACCATATTTCCTTGTCATTTCCAACACCCTTCATAAATCGACTAAATGTCCATCGACTTCTTTTGATTTCACAATCACATCATCTATGTAAATTTCAACTAGCAACCCGATAAGATCATGAAATATATAATTCATTGCTCTTTGATATGTAGCACCCGTATGTTTGAATCCAAAAGTCATAACAACCCACTCATACAAGCCGATTGCACTAGGACGCCTAAAAGTAGTTTTATGAATATCTTCTTTAGCCATGAAAGTTTGATTGTATGCAGCATTGTCATACATAAAGCTAATAATTTTATGTCTAAAAGCTGCATCAACCAATAAATCAGCAATCGGCATTGGGTATTAATCCTTGGGAGTAGTCTTATTTAGATCTCCGAAATCGACACAAACCCTATTTATCCTTGGGAGTAGTCTTATTTAGATCTCTGAAATCGACACAAACTCTTAACTTCCCCTTTTTCTTTATTACTAACATTATATTAGAAGCCCACTTAGCGTATCGTCAAGGCCTAATGAAGTTAGCATCATAAAGTCTTGTAATTTCTACCTTGATAGCATCATACATCTCAGACTTAAATCTTCTTGGCGGTTGTTTGTATGGCCGATACCCTAATTTAATAAGTAGCCGATGTTATACTATTGATCGGCTAAGTCCTGGCATCTCATAATATTCGCAAGCAAAACAATCTCTGTATCCTTTTAATAATTCTATTAACTCTTTTTTAAATCCATCAGACAATTTAGCACTTACAAATGTCGGCCTTGGTCTATCACCATTCCAATATCTACCTCCTCTAATTCATCGACCAACATAAAATCTTGCCCTAGCTTGTCTTCAAAATCATCCATAGTGTCCTTAGAGTAAAAGTTGAGGTCGTCCATCAGTGACAGGCTGTATATCATAATTGGACACTTTTAAGAAATCGACTTCCTAAACTTTTTCAGACAAGCAATCAATTCCATCCATCTCCCAAATAGATAAATTGGCAATAGCAACGTTGACTGACATGTCAGCTTGCACGATCTCTACCTGGTCTCCTTGCCATTATATCAAACTTTGATGTATCGCTGATGGGATATAACAGTTAGCATGAATCCAATCTCTCCCAAGCAACAAACTATAGGAACCCTTTCCATCAATGAAAAAAAATATGGTAGGAATAGTTTTATTGCCCACTGTCAACTCCACATTTAGAACTCCTTTGGCATCCGATGAGTTCTCACCAAAATCCTTGAGCACCATGTTGGTCTTGATTAAATCTTCTGGACTCTTTCCAAGCTTTCTGTATGTAGTATAAGACTTCAAATTTACTGCAGCCCCTCCATCGACCAACATCTTGGACATCGGCTTCCCATTAACAAACCCCTTAACATATAAAGGTCTAAGATGTTGATGCTCTGTCCCTTCAGGTTTCTCAAAAACAGCTTATTGTGGTGATAAAATCAACTTCGCCATCGACTCCTCACAACTTTTTTCATCGGATGTAGCAGACCTGTACTCTGCAGGCAATACGAAAACCATGTTTATAGAAGATGAAGCCCCAGCGTCGTCAACTTTGACAGCTTTTCCTTTGGCAGAAGCTAGGATTCTTGCTCTATCGGCTTCAACTTCATCGGCTATAACAACCCTACTTTTCACTTGCCACTCTTTTCTCGTATGTCTTAGTCGATGGTTGATTTCTTCTTCAACTTCTTCCATCTGCTCTCTATTCCTTAATCTTTGAACCTTTTTTTTGGTTTTTAGTAAAAATTCCACTTGGACACCATTGAGGATTCTGCATTTGTTCACCTTGGCATTCATCGTCTTTAAAATAATCTTCATGAATCGGCCCCAAACGTTGATGTACCGAAAGATTCTTCTATGTTGGCCAATTCAAATCCCTTGCATCATTTTGATAATAAAAATCTTGATGATAAAAATTCGACCTTCTTCATTGCATCCCGAACAATCTTCAATTGAAGGCAGCCTCATCCCCTTATTCCAACAGAACCAAAAAAAACTCACAATCCTAGTGTGAATCAAAACAAGATATATCCTCCTCATGAAACCCCTGCATTTCTTTTTCATGTCTTTTTTTATACTTGTTAATCGAACCTGTTGAGTTAATTCCAACCTAATGATTTCTCCTATTAGCCTCGTCTGCAAATCTCTTTGGATAAACCATGTTTACTGGAAAAGGATGTCCATCAATCTTCATTGGCCTCTTACTATCATCAAACTTAATTATTCCCTACTCTACAACCGATTGTATCTGTTGTTTGAAAATTTTGCACTCATTTGTATGATGCAAACTTGTGTTGTACCATTTGCAATACTTCCTTTTCTTCAACTCTTCAACCGATGGAATTACATGATTTTGTGGTAATACAATCTGCTTTTCTTGCAACAAGAGATCAAAAATTCTATCAGCTTTGTTAATATCAAAATAATATCTTTCTTCCTTTTCATTATCTTTGACCTATTGGAAAACAACCGTCTTTTTGTTTCGTACCCACTCTGCCAAGCCAATCTCTGGATCTTCTTCTTGATCTGAATTGGAAGCATAGTTGTAAACATTATTAACATTATTGGCCTTTTTAGTAAACCTCTCCCTCTTGGACTCCTAGAATTGTTGTTCATGCGTCGATACCTTTGCATCAGTTGAGCCAAACTCTTGAAATCTTGTAAAGAAAATTTATCCTTTATCGGCCCCAACAACCCCTGGAATGCTAAATCGACCAATTGTGAATCGATTAAATTCTGACTATAGCATCTACTCCTTTGAATAATGTTTGGAACTGATTCATCAGATCTTTGCTTGATTCATGTTAAATCTGACAATTTCATCTCTTTGACTCCAACAAAGAAATACTTGCAAAATTGTTTTTCTAGATCGGCCCATCCTCTGACAGAATTAGATGGCAAAGAACAAAATCATGTAAACGCCGATCCAGACAATGACAATGGAAAAAATATAACCCTTAAAGCTTCTTCAGTCGATGCCTCCCTACATTGTGCTAGAAATCAACTAATGTGCTCAACTTTTGAAATGTTGTCTTGTCCTGAAAACATTAAAAATCTAGAATTCTATATCGGTTAGGTAATGGCACTCTATCAAAGCTTTCTGGATACGGATTGTCACGCCCAGAAATTCGCTAACCCGAATTCCAAGCAGGCTGTGTATTAAATCCCCGTCCAGGACCAGCCAGGGTACACAAACGACAAAGTTGACATACAGATCCACGTCTTACAAACACCATAGAAATCTCTTACATAAACGCAACGGAAAAAGTAAACAAGCTATTCTAGTTAACTAGACGCTCGCAGCGTGGCAACTCCATTCCATGGGCATCCTTGACGGCAACCATAAGCCTACTCTTCTGAATAGCCTCCATCGGACACATACTCCAACTCTAGTGTGGGGGAAAAATGAAGCAAGACTGAGTACTACCCACTGTACTCCACAAGTCATACCGAAAAAGGAGGAATGATGCAAGTAATAGCAAAGGAGGCTGAAAGGGTTCATTAGCATGAAATACGCATTTAAAGACAATAGTTGAATGCGGTAAAACAGTTGAGTTAATTAATCAAAATTGAACCATCACTGCCCAACGCTACACCACGTTGCGACAGGCCCAAACCACCCCCTGAACTACACCAATTCCATTAAGTTAGGTTATCAGAAATGTAACTAATCACGGTGAATCTGGTTGATCACCCATAACCGCGGGCACGGCTATTCGAATAGTTTTACTCTGATCAACGGTGTACAACTGTACCCATGACATAGCCCCACAACACGTTACCGTGCACCGACATACCACCACGGTACACCGGAAAGGAACTGCGACAGGACCCTTCGCACAACCCTTCCTAACCAAGCACACCACACCTCAGGTTTCGCTCCCACCTTTAAACCAAGGCAGAGAGCCCCCTCTCGTGCCTAGGTGAATTCGACAACTGATCAACGAGTAAACCCCCGCCGACCCAACTCCATCACGCCCCTCCTTGCTTGGATGCGTCGACTAGGAAAAGCCATACTACAAGTCTAGCCATTACCCATGCTGGCTTGTGGAAAGTACGGTAATTCTTCCAGGGTTTTCTGAGAACCGTTCCTTAATTGTCATGAGCACGACCATCAAAACCATGTGCTCACAACCCATCATTATTCAGGTTTTAGTTGAACCAATTATTTAATCATCCACTATTAACCATTGTGAGCTAACATTAAGTAACCAACATTAACCATCGTGAGCTAACATTAAGTAACCAACATTAAGTAATAATGAGGCATTATTTATCCCTTTAATGTGCTAATGTTACTAAGCAGGGCTAAGCATGTTCTATCCTAGCGACAATAAGATAATTGGAATATAAGACTGAGTACAATAGGTAAATAAGCCCATAAATGACATTATAAAACAATGCAATATTTAGAGAAAAATAAGACATTTGCAATTAAGATACAATATATTCAAGTGAATAAGCATGACTTGCCTTGCTCCTGTGCTGGATCGACCTCGGCAACAACCTCGAAGTAAACCGGAGAATCGGAATTACCGGAATCTAAATGAAAAACAAAGCACACAAACAAACAGGCTATAAGTCTACTAAAACAGAGAACAAAACCATTTTTAATGGATTCTAGACATTTTTATGAATTTTTTGCAACTTGAACGGACTCAAACGGAGTCCGGATGAATTAGTTATGAATTTTAGAAGATTAACTGTGTTTTTACTATAAACAGAAAAGTCCTTATTCAATTATTGCGCAATAAACCCTAGGGCTGACGTCATCGGCGCCAGGGTTGATGTCAGCGGGAAGGGCGGCGGCGCCGACAGGTGGGCCCCACCTGCCGGTGGCATGGGGCCCCGGTCCATGGTGGACTCGGTCCACCGGCCGGCGAGCGGGCGGCGCACCACGTGGCGCCGATGTGGCGCCGACGCGGTGGCCACACGGCGGGTGCAGAGGGGCGACGCGGCAGCCACGCGGCGCACGCGTGGCGCCGACACGGCGGCCACGCGGCGGCCAACCGCAACCATGGTGCGGCAGCGCACGCGGGCAGCCGACGCGAGCGGCAGCCCGATGCGGCGGCCGAGCGGCAGTCGAGCAGGCGGCGGCCGAGCGAGGCGGCGCACTAGCGGCACCGAGAGGAGAGAGAGAGAGCAGAGGCGGGTCCTCACCGGAGAGGAAGAAGACGACGGTGGCGGCGGTGCTAGGGTGCACGGAAGGCGGCGGCGCTAAGGGAAAACGAGAGAGGGGAGCTTGGGGAGGAAGATTTATAGGGAGGCTGGGGCTAGGGTTCAACCGGCTGCTCCGGATTTCTCGCCGGAGTTCGGCAGGAGAGAAAAGAGAGGATCAGGATTCGGTTGCGAATCCTAGCCTCTACGGCACGAGGGAGAGAGCACGAAGTGGGGGAACGGGCGCGGGCGGCGCGAGCGACGCGGGGAGGTGGGTGGCGGCGGTTGCGGAGCCGCGTGCGGCGCGGGGGATGCGGGCGGCGTGGGCGGCAGCAGCCGGCTGTGGGGGAGACGGCCCGGGCGGCGGCCCCACCAGTCGGCGGCCCGGGAGGGAGAGGGGTGGACTTCGCGGCTGCTCGAGCCGCAACCTTGGGCCGGCCCAAGAGAGAGAGGAGGGGCGACGGGCGGTGCGGGCTGCCTTGGGCCGGCCCGGGAGGGGGAGGAAGGTGGCTGACGGCCCGAAAAAGGAAAAAAAGAAAAGAAAAAGGAAAAAAGATTTCCAAGGGATTTATTTATTGCGGTGGAGGTTTTTAATTCATTAAAATTATATCTAGGGCTCTGAAAATTCCACTAAAAAACCTGTTAATGCATTTTAACATGGGAAACTCAAGAAAAATCCCACCATGCCATTTCCACTTGATTGAATATATTTTTAAATTAGAATTTTGCTCTAGGTTAAAAGGAAAATTTTATTTTAAGTGATTTATTTCATGAATTTTAACCTGGAAAGCAAACTTCGGGGTGTGACACGGATGTTGATACATAATCCGATCATCTTTAGGTTTAGGACCAAACTGTTTCCTCATAACCTCAACAATCATATCGACCCACTGTCGGTTGCCGTTATTCCCAAACTGTTGTGGTGGAGGTCTTCGAATGAATTGATTCATCTGAGGTTGATATTGATTGCCCTCCCCATGCCGATACTGATGAGGTGATGATGGTTGTTGATGTTGAGGCTGAAAGTATTGATTTAAATATTGCTGATGTGGATTCTACTGAGGTTGATAGTTTTGAGGAATTTCATGTGCAAATTGTGGTCCGATTGGTTGCCCCCAATCGGTTGTTGATTTAATTGTCCTTCTATTGGTTGTGGAATCAACTGATCTCCCATCGGCTGTTGAACTAACATATTCCCAATCAGTTGTTGGCTTGGTTGCCCCTCAACCGATTGTTGAGACTGTCGACATCCATATGCCAGCCGATGTTGGTCTTGAGTCTGATCATGGACCACCATTGAGGAACTAGGACATGTTGCATATTTCTTTTCTAAATCCTCGGTCTTAACTGTCTGATATGGTGGAAACACATTATTTGGAAGATAAACTGGTCCCTTAGCCTTCTCCTCGGCTATAGTTCCATCCACCACTTTCTTGATCATGTTTGTCAACGTGTTTGATCATGTTTGTCAACGTGTTGACCAACACCCCATATTGATTAATTAAAGCATTATGAATTGCAGCATCAATCCTATCTTGCAAAGTCATAAGAGGAGGTTCTCCTTTAGTTTTTGTCTCAATGGTTTCTTCTATCTTCTTACTTTATTCACCATTAGGCTTCGGCATGATGATTTTGGATTGTTCCTTGTCGAGTAACACTAAATGATTTCAAATACATCTTTTGAAACTCTTGAGTAAGTTGTTCCATCTGCGCCTTTTGTTCATCGGACAACTTGTCGATGGTGACTGGGATGATGTTTTCTTCCTTGACTTCAGACATGGTGTAAGTCTTGATGTCCCACCGAGCGTGCCAAAAGCGTGTTGATGCGAAAACACGGTGGCCTGGAAGATTTGCTTAACTTTAGTGTAGGTCCAAAGCTTTGGGTTCAAGGCATGCCAATTGGTTTAATCCTACAACCAATAAGATAGACAATGATAGACGTTAGAAAACGATAGCCAATCGGCCGATAGGCCAATGTCGTATCTTATCAGCCGATGCACGAATGAATCAGCTATAAATTATAAAAGATGTTGCTCATAAACTAGATCTAAATTGAATATAATCATAAACAATTTTTCTTTAACAAAACCAATCATATAGGTCGAACCCAATCGATGCAGCATAAGATTGATAATTTTAAAGTCAACTGTTATACAATTATATGATGTAGATAACTAGCCAATGTGCAAATAAATGTAGATTAAATTCAAGACAACTACGATCGGCTGTAGAGACAAATAACATGCAATTGCTAATTCGATCTTTCTCTTAAACACGAGCAACTAGGATAGATCGAACCTAAACGAGACAATATTAGTTGCTAGTAATAAAGATCAGATGAATTAATAATTATATGAACTCATATCATAGCCGATGAAATAACTTAAGCAGCAAAAGATAACGTCTCAACCTACAGCCTTATACAAGAATATCAACCTTGATTAAATCTATTAAACAAGCTACAGTCTCAACAAATCAGACCCAACCGAGACAGTGCGATACTGGTGGCAAGCTCAATAGATTTAAAGGATTGATAGACTTATATAAGATGATAGATATAACAAATTAAGTTAAAGACAACGAGCAATATTAAAACGAAACAGTTATACCAAGTAAGATCGGCTGAAACCCTGATACTAACCTTATCGGCAATCAAAGAGCAAGTTAGTTCTTACAACTTTGATAACAACTTAGTAGGTCAAACCCAATTGATACAGCACTAAGTTATAATCAAAATAGTAAGGTCTAAACAAACCGTTGATTATTTTTCAGGGTGGTAGATTCACCAATCAATCTAAATCGACAAAAATTGTTTAGACGATATCAGTAAACCCATGTGAAATTGGTCGATATAGGTAAACAACATTATCAACGGAGATTAAGCAATGTATATGTTAAATTAGCGCTTGTATTGACCATATTAGAGTATCGAACTCAACCAATGGAAGCCCTAGCCCCGACAATACAAGCAACTATAGACGGAACTTACTTCTTGATGGAGATCGAACCTAACCAATGCAGCCTAACTTGAAGACAAGAACTCGTCGAGAGTAAAACCTAGAAAACTAGGGTGGCGATGCGCCGAAAAGTGATTATTGAACTGTTGTTTTTTTACAAGACCCTGAGTGTACATATTTATACCCATGAACATAAACTAGTCCATATGGGACATGATACAAACTTCCCTAAAAATAAAGCAAAAAATTTCAAGCCGAAAACGGACTCTTAATTATCTTTCCTAAAATTATAAGAAGAAAATAAACAACCCGCCTAATTAATAGAAAATTATCCACGTCGTTTTCTTCTCGAATTTGATCTCCTTTTGATAATATTTTCAATCCCCTCAACCGAATCCGAAAAGAACCTTGACCTCATGTCATCGATTACCTTCTATCAGTAACTCCCAGATCTCTTCAAGTCGATACATGTCTTGCGATACATTTCCAGCCGATAAACTTTCTGTTTTTGGCAACTAAAATTGCGTCGTCAATCCCGCTTCGCAGTTTTCTTATCTGACGAAATATGCCAAATTTTGTCATTAACAAGAGGGATAATGTAAATACTGGGCTTTTTATGGCAGCATTTTTTATAAAAAAAACATCCCAAAGTTTCACCCATATTAGATACCGACAAATGCTTCTATCTTACCATATCACATAACTCAAAACCTTAGACAAAGGTTTTCCTATCAGATATATATGACCAAAGAGAAATGAAGTATGGTAGAAGCAAAGTTTCTAGAGGTAACAAAACAAGGAAGTAAAGGATTTCATTTCATACTTTATGGAAGTTCTAACATGTTGGCATTTTATTCAGCACAGGTATAGTCGAGGATTCTAAAGACTTAGGTGGTACTGGCTGCATCGGATGCCATGTTCAAGAAAGTAGCACTCTGAGAGCTGAGTCCTCCGAAAATATGCAGCGTGATCATGCACTCTGAAAAAATGCAGCGTGATTTGGAACTGCAAGTATGCATGACACATGATGGTTATGATCAAGCATGAGGGATCCAACGGCTTTTCAAGGTTATGTGATTTATGTTGAGTCTTATAGCAACAACTATACTCTAAATGGGTTTGTAAATGCATATGACATATTGTTGGTTGTGATTAAAATATGACAGAGATCAAAGGTCATTATTTTCAAGAGGAAAAATCCATATAAACCCCAGAACATTAGATAGAAGTCCAAATAACACCCTGTACTTTTAATGCTGACATCCAAACCCAAACTTCGCAACAATGTTTATATTACCCCTAAAGTGGTTTTTGTGTATTTTGAAGTTTAAACGAGCTGTTTTAAAAAAAAACTAATACTCCATACTTACATATCGTCAATTACCGATCTGTAATTTATACTGGATGTTATATTAGTATTATATCGGTACTCATTGATATAAGTGAGAAAGAAAAGGGGGTAAAAAGGACATATATATATAAGAGGAGATTTAACATATAAGCTCAGGGGTGTTGTATGTTCTTCCATATAAAGTTTAGAGGGTTAACATTTTCCTTTTCTAGATGATGTAACTAAATTTATGTTGAGCTTTTGGTTGGTTTTAACTAGATAGGATTTATATATTATTTTTTTCACCAATACTATGTAAATTACATTAATTTGTCGATAATGTCAATTACATTATTGAAGAACTAATTACCTTATTACCTTATGTTCACATCCAAAAGAGATGTACAACAGTATGGAATTTCTAAGAAATTTGCATAAATCTCTCGGAAAGGATCCTATCCGGGCGACCGAGGCAAGGACTAAATATCACGCGATTGCTACTCGCCCATTTCTTATCCATTCCCTCATCCTTTTCTCTCTCCCTTCTTCTCTCTGCACCATTTCTCTTTACAAGGAGCTCAGGGCGTGGCGGCCACAGGGACACAGCCGAGCTCCGCACGGCGTTGATGACGGGGTCGAGCTCTGTGCGGCGTCGACAACGGCGAACACACGGAAGCGATCGAGCTCCGTGGCGTCGACGACAATGACCACTCGGGTACGGTGGAGCTCGGCACGGCATCGACGATGGCGACCACGCTGTTGTGGCCGACATGGCCCAAGCTCAATGCGGCATCGACAACGATGGCCACGCGGTTGCACTGCATCAACGACGGCGTTGCAGATCTGCCGTAGGAGCACGTGATAGCGACTCTGGGGTGCGTCGATGCCACCTCCTCACCCACGACGGTATCTCAGTCGATGTGGTGGCTAACCACCAGAGCGGAGGAAGAGATAGATTTAGATTTTTCTCTCGAATTTTTGGATGTTTCAGCCCATGTACTATGATGTTTCATTAGTTAGATTGAAATGTTGCAGTGGGGTTATTGATGATATTTCATTTTTTTTTCATCTACTCGGATATGTTTAATGTTTCAATATATTTGAAACCGTTGTTTCATACATTGTAATAAAATGTTTCATTGTGTGATTTGACTGTGTTTTGCCATTTTCAATACTGAAACATTTTATGTAAAGAGTGAAACAACGCTCAATTTTTATGAAAAAATCAAACTCCCGATTCATAGTCGCCTCGTAAATCTCTACTAATATTACTTTGGAGTCATCCTCTTTCCGTTCCTCTCTTCCCATCAACCGTGTGTAAAGTGAACAAAACGAACCGATAAAAAAAAAATCTATGACCTTCGTCCGCTATTCCCACATCGCATCCCAACCCATCCGTTGCAATACACGACCATTAGTCTAAGAAAGAAGGATCACCCCGTCGCAAGTAACCGCTAGAACATAAGTTTACGAAACCAAGATGTTGAGTGCAACAATGCTTAAAACAGCCAACCAAAACAACACAAGCTTGCTTACACCAAATGAGCAGAAGGTGCAACGCCAACGAACAATGTTTACAACCAAAGGAGAGTACCATGGCACAACTCATTAAATAAACAGTACAACAAACCGACATTTTATTTGCAACAAAACAAATACGTAGCAGCAAATACAAACCAATACAACTCCTCATCAAGATTAACTTATGCAACGTTTGTCTCGCGCAAGCAACAGTAAGCAATTATTATTGTAACATAAACAACAATGCCCTACCTAGAGGGCGCATGCCTAAAAACCTCGGTCGAGCATACCATTAACCCATTATCCATTAAGTAAAGCAGAACTTGACATACAGGGATTTGAAAAAAAAAAAAAAGAAAAGGACCACACAGCGTGCACCGCATGAGTTTGGAGTAAATTGAAAAGATCCAGGGCCAGGGCACACGCTAGCAGCAGATGGCCGTGTGCCATTCCTGCTACTGGCCAGATGTCCAAAATAAATTCATCCATGAAAGAATTACATAAAGTAGATCACGCTCACTTGAGTACCAAGAGTTCGCATCGTTGATCGAGTACAGCAATAGCAATTAGCAACGATAATAACATTGTATCAAAAACAGATCCACTGTCACAGAAAGAATTTATTCTTCAGCGTTGACCACAAAATCCAGCCAGATAACAGCAAGTTTCAGGTACAACAGCTCGCAAGAAAGGCAAGAACATTTTTTGAAACATCTGTAGGAAGAACTATGTCACCATGGCACCAGATGTTTATTCATCATCTGTGCGGACAGCTGCACACATGAACAGACCGATATTGGTTTCAAAAGAATGATAAAGAAATTATGGATGTAAATTAAAGTAATTTAATACACGTTTTCCATTAATACTCAGATGGGAAAAAAATAGGCAGTACTAATATTGAAAGCAAAAAGGGGAATCTTGCTTGTATTTAGTTTGTAGAACAAATAACCAAGGCAAAGCAAATAGTGTTGTCAAGGAGATAACAGATATGGTCCTACAGATCACCCAAGTACCACATATAGCTTTTGGTGTTATTCAGTGTTCACAATGCAATCATGCAGTTAAACACGCCATCGGCCATCGTGCTGCTGCTATCAAGGGTCAGGTTCAGCATCAGCCTCATAGCACCTTGAGGCATTCAATAAGCTGTAAAGTACTGCTAAAGTGAAGAAGAAATTTTCTTATGTTTTTATACTCTCCCTCCCCCTAGTAAAAAATATATAAATAAACAAATTTCATGAACACTCTCTGTCCTCTAATAGAACACTAAGATTCAGAATTTCAGATTTAATGGAAATATTGGTTCTTTTTACATGTGCACGCATATAACAATCATTGGTTTGTGGGTTTGTTTTTACGATTGTGCTATGATCACCTCTGTCCCTCGCTCCTGAAGAATGTTTAGCACAAGATGTGGTATTTGCATCACGAACAATAAATAGTGTATAAAACAAGATATAGTTCTGAAATCATTTAATATCCATAACTTCCACCAGCTTTTGATTGTATTTCAAGGTAATTATTCAGCGTAGGATCATGATTACTTTAAGATTATGCATCCCCACTGTTTCCAGAAAAGTGGTACTACTAAAACTAGTTCCTGAAATTTTTAGATTGTTGACTGATTTCATTACATACTGCAGGTGTTACACTAACATTTACGGATGGCTCAGAGAGGGAAACAAGACTCTAGATTTTCATGCAATAAGCATGAGCATGTTAACGCTGATATGGTTCAAAACTTCAAATCTCTGGGAAATTTGTTTTAGAACTAAATATTGTGACTTTAGCTTTATACCACTAAAAGCTCCGGGTACACTTTAATACCACCGAAAGATAGCACAATATAGTTGTTTACCATCCCATCCACTTTCTATTACTGTTTGGTATTACCTGTTCTTTCTTCTTTCATGCAAAAAGCCACAATAACAGAAAAAAACTTAAACGGTGCAATCTTCCAATGGTATTAAAGTGTACCGGGAACTTTCAATAGTACAAGCTAAAATCACGATTTTCAATGTCACAAAAAACCATTATTTTTTTTCTTCTAAGATCAGAAGCAGCAGCACTATCTGCGAACACATTTGAGTCTACAGGTGCCCGGATTTAGGGATAAGAAAGATGTAATGAGATATGGTAGGCTAATCCCCAATTCCCCATATCGCATCTCGGACCCTCCTATTCCTACATCCAAACAGCATTTAGATCTTCCATCCTTTCTAGACTCCCCACTCCCAAGGTCTCCCAAATGCTAAATTCACAAATTCAGACAGCACACAAAGAAAATGTGGTTTCTTGATCATTGTAGCATCTCCAAGCATCACATTCCGACCGTTCTTGACATCAGATCCACGGCGCCCATCAATTACCCCCCAAAAAACTCCGTGGATCGAAGCAGCGCTGACCACAAACCAACATCACCGCACCCACCAGATCAACCTAGACGAAGGCCAGCGCCCACCCAAATCCACGAACCCTAACCCTAGGATCCATCCCGTTGCCACACACGAGAGAACAAGGCAAGCCGAATCGAAGGAACGGAGAAAGCCCTAGGATCTGGGAGGGGAGGAGGGGGGAAGGAGACGTACTCGGCTTCTCCTGCTTGCCGTCGGTCCACTTGGAGATGGCGAAGTGGACCTTCTCGCGGGAGGCGGCCTCGGACTTGTGGGGCTCCTTGAGGCACCGACGCACCAGGGCGGCGCAGACGTTGGAGTAGCCGATGTAGGTCATCCCCGCCGCGCGCCAGAAGGGAACCGCCGCCGTCGTCGCCGACATCGTCGCTCTCTCCGCTGCTCGCGCCGCCGCCGCCGCCGCCGCCGCCGGTGTGGGATGGGGAATGGTGAAGGAGGAGGAGGAGGGTGTCTGCTGCTGGTGGTGGGCTCTCTCTCGGGAGGTGGGTACTTGTTATTCTCGGAAATGGGCCGTAGTGGGCTGAGCTGGGCCTTGCATATTTTTCATCGTCCTTTTGCCTTAGAATAAGTCCATTCTCCATCCCACAATTTTACATCCCTTATCCTCAATATCGTAAATCTCACTCCTAAAGTACGCAAAACCATACAACTTAGGCGAATTTTTATCATTTTTAATTTTATTTATTTAAAGATTTGCAAAAATAATTTTTCGTTTCGAAATATTGCAGAAATAATCTCCTCTCGCCCCCTGGGAGGACGAGATTTAAAAATCGCCCTCCCATAGGGCGATTTTTATGACGTGGCAGACGGCCGTTAGGCGCCATCTGCCGCGTCCTGGCTTTTTTGCAGTTAAGTCCCTTGCCGCCCTCGGCAAGGGCGTTTTTTCACTGTAGCACAGGGGGCCGCCTGCAAAAGGGCGGCCGCCCTGGCAATTTTGCAGGCGGCCCCTTACAGAGGGCGATTTTTGCCTGCGCAGGGGGCCGCCTTCAAAAAGAAAGATTTTTGATTTTTTATAAAAGTTAAACTATTTTCATTTTGATTTTTTATAAAGTTAAACTATTTTCACTTTATTTAAGTAAGGTTATACAAATATAACAACATTTGTAACATTAAAAACTAACAAAATATATGTAACGTTAAATATAATAAAACTAAGTTGATAATATAAATGTTGCCATTTTTTTTATAAACTTGATTAAACTTTTAAAAAGATTGATTTGAAAAAATTGAAACGACTTGTAATATGAAACATGTAACAGATAAATTGTAGTATTTTTTTTGTAAAAAACAAATTTCCTTGTAATTTGCTACTGAAACACATTAAAGCTGAGCAGTTTTGTGTTCTCGATGAGAATATGAAAAAAGTGCAACTAGAACTATAGCGGGGTGCGGCAAATTTGCAGGTAGCCCCCTCGCCGCCCTTGCAGAGGGCGATTTTTGGCGTAATCTCGCCCTCTGCAAGGGCAATTTTTGGTCGGCATCCCATAAAGCCCCAATGGCCCGAGGAGGTGCTCATTTCAACCGGTCACAATTGAAGGAAAAAAAAAAGAGAAAGCTAAGGAAGAAGGAGAAGAGCCGCGAAGCGTTGTTACTGTGCTTATTCGATCGCAGGTTAGTACAATATCCCGACGTATGGTTATATTTTGTGTCGCATACTAGTGTAATTACCATGTATTTGAAATTTGTGAGTAGATCTGTAGCACTTAGATGTGGACCCTAAATTTATTCCGAGTAGATCTGTAGCACTGTGAGTAGATATGTTGAAATTTGTGAGTAGATCTGTAGCATTTAGAAGTGCGAATAATTTTATGCTAGATTTGTTGTGCACACGTTTGGTTTGTAGTACTACTATATTTGACCGTATGAAGGGCGTTTACAATATTTGATAGTTGTTTTTTAAACTGTAGGATGCCAAGGCGTGAAAAAGCTACCAACTCAAGGTAATGTAAATCGTTTTTGTGATATTTTGTGTTATTCGTTGTGCGTGAAATGAGGAATCCTAGATTAACGGGTTAGGGTGTTTCATTTATTGTTGACTTGTAGTTATCGCCCGAAGACTGGAAATGCCTTTGACCCATTGCCTTTGCCTAGCGGTGTTCCAGTGCCCATGTGCTGGTGCGGTGATCCTTGCAAGGTAGCCAAGTCCGATGAAGAGGAGACATACATGCAGAGATACTGGATGTGTGCCAATTTTGAGTTTGAGCCAACACCTGAGATACGCCGCATTAACTTAATGGTGAGGAACTGATGTTTTCTAATAATTATTTGGTGTATTAAGTACTGTTGAACAACTTATTTGATTAGTAAACATTGCATTTGTGGCAGACCCCTCCACCGCTATGTGATTTTGAGCAGTGGATCGACACCGAGATCAAGCCACAAAACAAGGAGCGGTTGGAGTACATGCAGCAATGGGATGCAGAGCGCAAGGAGAAGATAGAGCAGAGACGCAAGGAGGAGGCCGCAGAAAAAGAGCACAAGGCTGAGGCGGAAAGGAGGCGTGTTGCTGCGTACAGGGAGGAGCGGGAGCGGAAGCTTGAGCGTGCGCGGCGAGCGAAGGCAGCAATGGAGGAGAATCCCGATGCGCAGAGGAAGGGAAAGTGGCCTCGTTGCACTCAGTAGTATGCACGAGTTGGTAGTTGTATGGTGTATCGATGAATAATGTTGCGTAACCTCGCAACGTGTAGCGAACTAACGAACTTGAAATGTTATTTTGCGTGTCTTCCATTTTCCCTTCCCTTATCGCCGTTGTACTCCGTTTGTGTTTCGCATTCATTTACTTTGATAGCGACCAATCGTAGCCCTCTGTTACGCGCCGAAAGTTTTTCGTCGTTTCGTTGAGTAGATGTAGCGAATGACATGAAATGTTTTCGTGACATATGAGTGCGGCGATCGAATAGAGTTATATACAAAGAGGTAACACAAAGTTACTAACTGTAAATATAACAAACATGGAGCACTAGTAGCCTATTGGCGAGGCCTCTTACCCCTATCCCTCCTAATGTGCCCCTGAGAGTACGTCGGCCTCTCAGCGGGCACGGCACGACCAGCGCGGACATCTGGTGCGGGCGTGTGCTGCGGCTGCTCCTGGCTCTGTGGTGGTGGTGCTCCACCAAGCTGAGAGGCGCCGAGAACGTCCTGCTCTGGCTCCTCCAGGTCGTCGAAGTCGTCGCCCTCACCAGACCCGCCCGCACCGGACCCGCCCGCCTGTGACGAAGACTCGCCCGAACGGAAAATCCCCGCCGGGTAGTATCCTCCTGCAGATGTCAAAAGTTAAGCAACATTCCGGCCGAATAGTACGTGTGTAGCACTCATCGAAAGACTCTTGCTTACCTAGCGGCTGACTGAAGGGAGGAGGGACGGACGAACCGCTCGCTCGAACAAAGGCCGACGTGCTGGGTGGAGTCGCGAACGGCCGAGAGATCGACGATCCACTCGCTCCAGCAGAGTGTCCTGTCGGCAGCGTCGGACCTAGTTCACATTCAGTTTGTAATAACATGGCGAAGGTTTTGCATAGTGAGAAGGTACGGAACTAACCTGTGGACGCACCAGCACCGTGCGATGTCGATCCTGGTGTCGGGCCGCGTGGACGTGGAACAGCAGCTGCCGGTGGAGGTACCGCGTCCACGGCTGAACGACAAGAGAGGACGCGCAAGATCGAACGCATCTTCGTCTGCATCCGCTCGAACGTCACCCTCTGCTCAACGTCGTTCAGGTGCAGTCCAGCGTCCAACCTCAGCATCACCGCGTTGATGTCGGCGTTCATGGCGCGTGCAGCGTCGACCTGCGGGAATCATTATTAATTAGGTTTGTCAGTCTCATATGTACCAACCGCGTAGTACGAAAACAAGAAGTCCGAGAAACATGGACGTACCCCCAGGAAGTACTCCTGGTCACGGTGCACGGGGTAGGTGTCCCTGACGCCTGCTTGGTGTAGCTGTGGAGCTGCCGCGGTGAAGGTGACGCGGGCACGTGTGCGCGGCAAGTACCACCGAAGGTACGCAGTGTAGTTCTCCTCCGAGTATGGGTGGACCTCGGCAATCACCTCCTCGGTGGCTACCAACCAGTCTTCGACGTACGGCAAGATCCGAGGTGCCCACAGTGTCCCTGCGTGCTGTCCTCGTCGAGTCAACCTGCAAAGAACATAAAGGTCATCGAACGTTCTGCGCGTAGTCGACATCACAATAGTAAAGGTGAAAGAGAAATACTTACTGGTGGTCCTGAGGCGCGACGGGTATCGGTACGTTCACTGGAAAGCCCTGCCTCAGTCCGAACTGCCTCATAACACGGTAAGGGCAGTGAGGCTCGACGAAGATGTCGAAAACCAACGGCACCACCGTCAACCAGTAAGCCGCGTCACGCGTGCACAAGGCAGACAGACCTAGAGGTGCTCTCTCCGCGACCACGTGGTGCGTGTAGGGCTCCCAGACGACGTCCGAAGGCTGCAGACGGTCGAACTCAAAGACAAACTCCGGGTAGCTCCGTCTGACCTGGACGTGGGCGTAACGGCGCTGCGACACAAGGAGAACCAACTCGTCAGAACATCAGTCGCACGTAATCTAAAATTTGGAATGAAAACAATTTGTACTTACGTTGCAGCGGCACCAGTACGTGCCCATCGTCGGCCCGTCGGCTGGGTGGTCGGCTGCCGGTCCTGAAGCGTACGCAGCGGTGTCGACGATCGGTCGGCCGATCGCGAACCGCTCAGCTGCCCAGAGCTGAATAAGCAGAGGGCAGCCCGCGAAAATCGCTCCAGGATCCGTCTTGCAGCAGGCCTCGCACAGCGTACGATACGTGGCTGCGAGGACTGCCGAACCCCAGCTCCACTGCGGCACGGCCCCTAGCTCCGCATCCGCGATCGCCCGGGCGTAGTGGATCAAGCCCCTGTCTACTGCGTGCCCGGTGGTGCTGGTGAACATCACCCAGCCGAACATCCACAGTAGGTACGCCTCTAAGGACCGTCTGAGCGAGTACTCGTCGGCGTCGGGGTGGAGCTGGTCGGTCTACAACAAAAAGCAAACGATGTTAAAACTCGTAAGATTTCTAGGAAAGTAACAAAGTGTAATTTTTAGCATTTTTAATTTTTATTTTTTAAAAGATCTACGACTTTGAAACCTAAAATTATTTTTGCAAATCTTTAAAAAATAAAAATTAAAAATTGCTAAAAAGTGTAAAAGTTAACTTGCTGTGAACTGCAGCAGCCAAGCCTTCGTAGGCCCGGCGGTGGTGTACATGTTCGGGGGAGCAACTCCAGGGAGCCCAGGTAGCCACATCACGGGAGCGAATCGCTCCATGATATCATCCCTCCAGCCACCAGCACCGTCCACTGGGCCAACAGCCTCCCCGGCCAGTGGAAGCCCAAGCAGGTACGCGACGTCCTGCAGCGTAGGTGCCATCTCCCCACAGGGGAGATGGAAGGTGTGCGTCTCCGGCCGCCACCGATCTACCAAAGCAGCCAGCAGTGACCGGTCCGCATCCCAGCGCTTGGCCGGGTCGTTCTCGTCCGCCCGCGCCTCAACAAGCCTGGATATCGCTATCAGGCCTGCCTCGCGCAACCTGCGTACCGTCGAGTTCAACATTAGTACCACATATTTCCAAATAGCCAAAAAATTCCATCAAGTAATTAAGTTTTATCATACCACGGAACGTGTCGCGGATCGGCACGCAACAACTCTCGCGACGGGCGTGGACGAAAGGTCGTAAGCTGCGCACCCTGCACCGCCGACAAGTACGAACGGTGGCTCCTATCCAGTCCCTTACTGAGGAGAGCTGGTGTCTCGTCCGCCATACCTGCATGCATAAGAGTGATTACAAATAAGCAATTGATAAAGAAAAAAACATTACACAAATTGTTCATTACAATGGTAATTCGTAACGCTAAAGGTACACTACACAAATGATAGCAACATTACAATAGTTCATGTTTCAGAAGGATAAATATTACACACATGACAAATGACAACAACATTACAATAGTTCATGCTTCAGAAGGATAAATATTACACACATGACAAATGACAACAGCATTATAAATACTACATCAATTGGATCACCGCTAGACTAAAAGGCTGACAGGAATAATCAAGTCATTGCATCGCCAGCAGATGACATAGTCGCCGCACGAGAACGCCTAGGACGTGGTCGCCTCATTGTTGTTCCTTCTCCCGATGGACGGCGGCCATCGGTTGCCTGTCCAGATAGATCAGAACCTGGGACGGTTGGAGATTGCGAATTCTTCGGGCATTTCTTGTAAGTATGCCCGCGCTCATCGCATTTGCTGCACCGTAGAGTCCTCCCCCTACCTCCGACTCGTTCATGTCGTTTCTGATGCGTCTCGATTGACGCCGGCCCTTTTTCAGCCTTAACTTCGACGGATCTGGAATGTAGAACACCTGTGGCCTCAGAGTTGTATAAGATCCAGATATCCCGAATCCATATATCTCCTCCTTCCATGTATGAAATATTGCTTCTTTCCTGTAGTAGGGTGACACATAGATATCGGGAAGTATGCCACAATCCCCAGCTGCTGCAAGTACGTGTGAGCAAGGCAGATGTCTAAGCTTGGGCTTCATGCAGCTACAACTGCAACCGCCCTCCGCATGAAGCACACATTCCTGCACAGCTTGAATGCGGTTGATGCCGCGCCTTCGCCTGTCCACACACATTATCTCGTACCTATGAACTTGGGTACCTTGGGGAATAACTCTGTGCTTCATAGCCTTTGCTATTTTATCTTGCATATACTTTGTCACCACACTCCCAAATACAATGTTGTTATCTTGCATCGAAGGGGCAATTTTCTTGTATCTGTCCCTGAAGTATGCCTGAGTGCCATGAAGGATAAATTCCACAATACCGACCAGTGGGAGTCCTCGCACTCCTCGCATCACCCAGTTGTACACCTCGGCCAGGTTGGTTGTCATTATACCATACCGAGATCCGTCAGTGTCATACAACAGAGACCACTTTTCTTTCGGTTCATTCTCTATCCACTGCGAGAAATTATGTATTGATGATGCCGACCTTCTTCTCATTGTTGGCGGGTCATCATGTAGTGGACCAAGAGGTACTGGAGGATCGTCATCCTGTGGCCGACGAGATTGCTCGTCGGTTTGCTTTGTTGTCAGCTCATCCAACCTCCTCCACAACTCATTGAATTTTTTCTCCTGATTTTGACCACATAGCCTCTTAAATAGATCCATCAGGTGCTTGTTCTTGAATTGCTTGTAGAAATTGGCTCCCATATGACGCATGTACCACCTACTCCGAACATCATGCCACCTAGCTGGAAGTCCCCTCTCCAGCCAACCATTCTGCAGGTAGTCAATTGCCTTCAACATGCCCGCATGACGATCATGAATGAGGCAAACATTGGGCCTCATACGCACGACTTGGCAGCGAACTCTCTCCAAGAACCAATACCAGCTTTCGGTGTTCTCACTCTCGACAAATGCAAACGCCATAGGTAACACCTGGTTGTTCCCATCGGCTCCAATCGCCGTCAGTATCTGACCTCTGTATTTGCCTGTCAAGAAGGTTCCATCTATGCACAACACAGGGCGACAGTGCACAAATGCGTTGATGCAAGCACCCAGCGAGAAAAAGGCTCTTTGCAGCACGCTCTTGCTCGGGTCATTAGACAACGGAAAGGTCTGAATGTCGTAATAGGTATTGGGGTTTCTCTGAGCAATAGTGCCTAACAGACGAGGCAAGTTATCATAGGATGCTTCAAATGTGCCATACCTCATCTCCAAAATCTTTTGTTTCGCCCGCCAAGCCTTGTAGTAGCTTATAGTATACTTGAATTTGTTTTCAATGTGCCTAATAATGGAGCCCGGTTCAAAGTCCGTGTTACAAACCACATCGCTGTACATCTCACCGGCAACAAAAGCTGAGGTAATGTTGCGGTGATACTTATCAACCCCTGGCAACCAACATGTGTGCTCACCAACAATGCTCACTTTCCAATAGTCATTCCATTTTCCCTTATATGCATGAACGCGCCACGGACAATCATCCTTCGTGCACTTCACGTCATACACACAGTTGGTAGACTTCACCACCCTAAACTCTCTATGCAAGGAGACCGCCCAATGTTTCACCGCCTCTTTCATGTCTTCCTTATGCGCATACCTGGCACCTTGGATTACCTCGTTATCCTTGTATTCAAAGGGTGCTTGTTGCCCCTCTGAGATAACAAGTTGAGAGAAATCGGCTTTTGTCCAATCAACGGGCAGTACATCTTCCTCCTCGTCCGATGATTCATCGCCCACCGCCAGCTCATTTTCAGAATCTTCCCTCTCCATTTCCTCAACAATTGCTTCGATTCTCTCCCCCTCATCCGCCACGCCTATTGCCTCCTCCAACCTTGCTTCGTTACCCCCAGTTCGCATCGATGGTTCAACATTCTCCACAGCATTGCTAGGACCTTCACCATCCTCTGTTTGCACTGTAACACTGCTATCGATTTCATGCAATGCCACAAAAATAACAAGGGGCCATGACCTTTCAAATGCCATCTCTACATAACGTCTCCAGGACTCGGTGTTATCTACAGACATTAGTTCCCAATAATATCCTTCCGTTGCACGACTGACTACAACGGATAGAGACATTGTGTTCACTCTTGTATCCACTTTAAATCCACGTAGTAACCAACTATAGACCGACTCAAATGTTTTATCGATTGACCTATCGATGCCCTTTGATTTCATACTAAATTCTGACAGATCAACACCATCTCGACCATATCTAACATTGCCTTTACCGTGAACTATCTGAAATATGACCTTGCTTGCCATTGTGCCTGATAAACAGGTTCAAACTTAATTTACTTCATACTACGAATATGTTGCCTACATCAATCTGTGCCTAAGTTAAATTCTATATTAAACAAAATTCTACGCAAAGAAATGTATACATACATAAGGACATATCCTACATATGTTCATTTAAATCGGTTTGTCCTAGGTCAAATTGACTAAAATAAATCATGCCCTAATTTTTAAATCCATATTATAGTGCTACACAACTATTTAAATAACATAGACATAGATCAGAATGTATTATACGTAGGTTCATCTAAATCGGTTCGTCCTAGGTCAAACTCCTTAAATTAAATCGTGCCCTAATTTATAAATCAATATCTTACTAAACAACTATTCAAATATTCAAAAAAAAATTTCTTTTCTTATATATTCTACAAAAAATAAATAACACAAACATATAGCGGGATATTGTATTTACCTGCGATCGAGTGTGCACACCGACAGGGCTTCGCCGCTCTCCTTCTTCTTCCTCACCCCTCGCTCTACTATTTTTCTCGAGTTTCGACGGCTGCGAATGACGGCCGCGGAGTTGGAAATGGGGGTTTTATAGGGGAGGGCCAAAAATCGCCCTCTGTAAGGGCGGCAAGGGGGCCGCCTGCAAAATTGCCAGGGCGGCCGCCCTTTTGCAGGCGGCCCCCTGTGCTACAGTGAAAAAACGCCCTTGCCGAGGGCGGCAAGGGACTTAACTGCAAAAATGCCAGGACGCGGCAGACGGCGCCCAACGGCCGTCTGCCGCGTCATAAAAATCGCCCTATGAGAGGGCGATTTTTAAATCTCGCCCTCCCAGGGGACGAGAGGAGATTATTTCTGCAATATTTTGAAACGAAAAATTATTTTTGCAAATCTTTAAATAAATAAAATTAAAAATGCAAAAAATTCCAACTTAGGCTGCGTTCGATTTTGCTCAGAATATCGTGGCACGTTTTTCAAACTACTAAACGGTGCGTTTCGTGCAAAAATTTTCTATATAAAAGTTGTTCTAAAATATTAAATAAATCCATTTTTCAAATTTGTAATAATTAAAACTCAATTAATCACACATTAATGTCACCTCGTTTTTTACATGAAATACTTAATCTTCGTCTTTACCTTCGTACACTTAGTCCCATGACAGTATAGGACCATTTTTTTCCTACTTTTGCTTACGTGTCAGGTGTCCGGGCCCACTTGTCAGTCTCAAAAGATGGACGCCGCCCGCAGCAGCACCCCTACCCTACGACGCTGATCGAGGCGATACGGTCCGGGGACGCCGCCATGGTCGCCGAGCTCACCAAGCAATCCAGTCTCCAGCTCGATCTTCGGCCTCACCGCGTCGCGCCACGCCGTCAGGTCGGTGCGCGCCTTCGCCACCAAGACGATGCTCGCCGAGACCAAAGCGGCAATTAAACTAACGAAAGAACTCGAGACCAGACCACCAGATCGAGCCAAAGACGAATCGCATCCAAGGACCAGCGATTAACTAAGAATTACAAGCCGTTGTCCTCACCCAGATGCGAAGGGGGAGATGTGAGATGGACAAATTGCGCAAAGTGCGAAGCAGGGAGGAAGACGAGTTGAAGAGGAGGAGGAAGTTTATATACCTGGAAAGTAGAGCAAAATCCACCGAGCAAAACAGTCAAAATGAGACTGGAAAAGAACAGGAGAGGTTGATGATCCGAAATCGATCAGAAAGCAAGATAAGGAGTTAAAAGAAAAATCAAAACCGAAAGATCTGAAAAAGATATCTATTGGAAGAAGCTATTCCACACGAAGAATCTGATTCGCACGGTAATCAAGGGCGTTTTTACGGTACCTTCCACTTCTAGGGGTAGTGTAGTAGAAGTTTTATCTAATCGATTATTACGTTGAGTATTTTAGACATTTAATCTAATGCATTTTTAATATTAAATTTGATTAATTTGTGCAGAACATATCACTTGTCCTCTCTAATCACTCGTTGTTCATCGTGTGGCACCGCCAGCCAGCTCGTCGTTGCATTGATCCTCTCACCGCTACTGATTTCCATCCTGACCATGCATGCAAACCAATAATTAATCTCACTTAGATAGGTTAGTATACATGTGTGCATGGAATAATTAGAACATGCTATTCTTTTCAACTAAGCCGCACATAATCAAGCGATTAGCCAAGAAATTTGGATCTATACGTGTGCATGGATTACGGATCGATTAATTAAGACTTGGCCCACCTATAGCCTAAGAAAGCCATGAAACGGCAGATAAAATAGGAGATTAGAAATTAAAACAAAATACATTTTTTAAAAATTTGCCTCTACACAACTTCTACTGCCAAAACGACCGGATGTAGTAGAACTGAAATGATCCACGGGATCAAACCAGATGAATGGCTCATACTCATTGGAGGGTACTATAAAACAAACCGAAAGGAAATCAAACCTTTGCAAATTCGCGACTTGATCCATGGATTCGACTGCAGGGGAATAGGATGAGGAGGGCGGATGCATACAGTTGCCGAGAGATGCGACGACCACCGTGCACCCCGGCCGGCGTCCCGCCGCCGGTGAGCCGAGCGCGAGGTCCACCTTGGTGATCGAGAGCCGTGTGCAGGTACTGGCGCATGCACCCTCACCTCCGAGCGGCAGTTCCTCCTTTGCGCGCCACCATGGTCCCCATGAATCATCTGCATGGAATCGTGCAAGGACGACGTTTGCAAGATCCTGGGATGCTGGAATGGGACGATGTGCATAGGTGTCAGCAGAAACTTGCAAGCTCCCCAGACTATCACCTCGGTCGGCGTCGTAGGAGTGCTGCGTCTGCTGCAGCGGGCGGTGTCCATCTTTTGAGACTGATAAGTGGGCCCGGACATCTGCCACGTAAGCAAATCAGAACAAAACAGGGTAAAATAGGGTCTATACCGTCACGGGACTTAAGTTGGTTTTATATAGTTTAGGGATGAAAATTTTTAATATTGGAAATAAATGATGTTAATCAAACTCATGTTAAAGTTGAGGATGATAAGGCAGCTTTTGGTAGGCTGTGTTGGGAAAGCACACAGTATGCACGGAAAACGGAATGGTTCATTAACACGTGATTAATTAAGTATTAGCTATTTTTTTTAAAAAAATGGATTAATTTGATTTTTCTAAGTAACTTTTGTATAGAAACTTTTTGCAAAAAAATACACCGTTTAATAGTTTGAAAAACGTGCTCGTTGAAAAAAGTAATGTGCATGCGGGAACTAGGTGCCGAACACAGTCTAAGTGGACTTATTCCTTTTGCCTTTTCAATTCCTTCTCCTCCCTTTGAGAGCTGCACAAAGAGAAGAAACCAACATCGCTTTTTGTGCGTACGTTTCCCAAACAGCTAAACGGCGTATTTTTTTAAAAAACTTTTTATAGAAAAATTGCTTTAAAACATCATATTAATTTATTTTTTAAGTTTAAAATAATTAATACTTAATTAATTATACAATAATAGCTTACTAAAAACACATTATTTAATAATTTGGAAAAGCATGTGTGCAAAAAAGAAAAAGTAGAAGTTGGGAAGAGGTGGTAAATAACACACCCTAATGGTTAGTAGTTCTTTCCTTATAAAAAGGCTAGCAGTTCTTTTCTATTTCTTTAAAAAATAAGTTCTTTTTTATTATTGGGTTGGGATTATTCGTGGATTATCCGTGTACTATAAAAACAGAGTTTACCGAATGACAAAATAATGTACATGCAAATAAGATTATGATAATCCAACGTGACACCGAATGTAGCCTCAAAGTAGGATACATTATAGTATTGGGGTATATTGCTATATTATTATATTTTGAATCAACTTACCTGCCAAATACCATTACATGGTCCATTCTTTCCTCCAACCCACCGTCTCTCCCCTCCACCTCATGCATGACAGAAAATTGCGAGAGAGATAGCGGTCATGACACAGGGAGAGTGGTTAGGGTTTGTGGAGAATATAGATACCGGGTACCCACACGGCCTTCATATTCGACTAAAGATAAGAGATGGGCTAAATCCATATATTATGTAATAGAGTAAGACTTGGTTATAATATTATCTTATGTTCTATGGCATAACCTAGAATCCTAATTGAGTACTATCATGTAATAGATTAAAAAACTGATGTCGTATTTGCCTAAGTTTTTCTCTTTGTAACCCTATCCCTCAACCTATATAAGATGGGTAGGGAGCTTTCTAGAGGTAAAACCACAGAAATGTTCACAACTCGATCGTCAGATCAATATACACTCGACGGATACAATTCTCAAACAGAAGTAGGGTATTACCTCTTTTCGAGATGGTCTGAATCTATCTAAATCCTTGTTTTCGTATCCATTCACTTTTAGGTCTCGTGCGCTATCCCTTTTATTATTATTGTCAAATTTTAGTTTCGACAGTTGGCACGTCTAGGGTTGCGTCGAGTTCAAAAATTCCAACTGGATCAAGTCAATCAACTAAGAGGCTAACCACCCATCAAATCAATCTACAACCGAGCATCGATCGTCAAGTCATCTCGCTGATCAGCAAGATTTGAAGCCATCGTATATCAGGAGCCTTCACAACCAATCACGCAAGTGTCTTCTTCCTTCTACATGTACATGCATGCATGCATGCATGGGCAATCTGGCCGGCCAATGAGAGATAGAGGCATCGGACTGCATGGTCGCGTATGTGGATATGTACATACATCTTCGTCAAGCACAAATCAAAGACCCAAATGACCAAGCTATATTGTTTCATCGGCAACATTGTGTCATCGACGGCCGAATCTGATTTAAAACATATATACATATCTGCTCGGGCCCACGAACATATATACGCATGCAAGTTGAAGCACAACGTCAGGCACGAGCAGATACCCGAGTCCGATCTCGTCAAGACAAGCAACTACTCGGACACAGAACGTCGAAAGCGTCAGGATGTAACAGGCTCATCTTTACCAAGACAGTTCTCCTAGTTACCGCCAAACACCAAAAAAAAAAAAAAAAAGGAGAAGCCACGTCATACTGCTCACATAGAAAGAACCTTGACGGTCGTGTTGCACACGCCATGCTAAGAAGATGGATTGAACAAACTCGTTTTCAGGGTCGGTGTACTCCATCGTTATTGTTGATGAAAACATCGTCTTTATCGTCGGTCGCCTCTGTCGTCGCTGACTGGCTTTTTCGTCTTCACGATTGGTGGATTTCGTCGCCGTTGTTGATGGCGACATCGTATTCATCATCGGTCGTCTCCGTTGTCGTCGACTGGTTTCTTTGCCTCCACGGTTGTTGTACTCCGCCGCCGTTGCTGATGGCGACGTCGCATTCACTGTCGGTCGCTTCTGCCGCCGCTGACTGGTGTTCTCGCTTTCATGGTCGCGCGTCTGTGTCACGTTGTTGGGCAACTTCACTTCCACCATCGGTTGGCTCAGCTACTTTCTCAGTTGGTGTCTTCATGATCATTGATGGACGACCTTGTTCCTAGATCGGCCACCTCCGCCGTCACCAGTTAAAATACCAACAAGCTAAGTCATCATTACTTTTTTTCTTTATATATTTTTCTTTTCCTCTGCCTCACTACATCAACTGGTTCTCCGTTAAGCAGTGAGTCGGGGGCTACAGATGTTATATCATATTTTTGCAACAATTTTCTTAATATTTATCTTGATTGCTTACGAAATAATCCGAGTAAAAAAGTGTCGATCGAGTTATGAAGCACTATTTTACGATGTTTACTGTTTGTCGACAGATGGTTACCTTTGAGCCGATTCCTAGCACTCAGGGGCTTGTTGGGTAGAGTCACTACTACACAAATACTCATTGGTACCGGTTCCAAAGGCCTCGTAGGTGCCGGTTTTGAAGCCGGCACCAATTGGTCGGCACCAATGATCAAAGCGATTGGTACCGGTTCCTCAACCGGCACCTATAACATTTTAGGTGCCGATTGTAAATGGCGAACCGGTACCTATATGGTATTATAAGTGTCGGTTCCTATAAATAACCGGTACCTATAAGTGGTAAGACGGCACCTTTGATGCCTCATAGGTACCGGTTCTTTACAAGAACCGGCGCCTATAGTCCTGAACCCAAAAAAAAAATTTTTTTGATGCCTCATAGGTGCCGGTTCTTTACAAGAACCGGCACCTATAGTCTTGAAGCACAAAAAAAATAATTGCAGGGTCACATATAATATTTCCTGAAACACAGAAATCACAGAATATTATAATATTACATTCACATCGCAGAAATCACAGAATCGAACCCATTTTTCAAATCAAACCAAACCAATAATCCAACCCACTTGCCTCATGTGGATTCAATCCACTTCTCAAATGAATTGATCCATCCAGCTTGTGGTGGTGACCAAGAAGCAAAGCCACAGACAGCAGTCAAAATCAAAAATCCCATAGGCCTTCAAGAAAAGTCTGGTTAATTAGGTTTACTATTCTCTATCCATCCATCTCTATCTCTCTTGTCTCTCCCAATAGCTAGAGCTACTAGAAGAATAGATGATCATATATATTCTACTTGCAACAGTAACCACTGCAACTACAACAAGAAGATCAAGACACATGCATATGCTTCCCTGCAATTTCTTAACTTAATTTGCCCATCTTGTTTACTGATCTGGTGCCCACTGATAGATGATCATGTAGCTGGCCCATTATATATTGTTGATCTGGACCATATTTATTAATTAATAAAAACAGTATGTTAATAAGAACTTTCATGGCCATTTAAGTCCCATGCCCTTCCTATATATTTCTATGAAATTGAAGATCACCTAATTAAACAACACATACAGACTAGATAAATGGATCAGATCGATTTCAACATGTTTTCGTTTTAAAAAAGGAAATAGATTTCATGGTTAATTATATTTGTATTAGGTTAGATAGATTCAATTAACACATATAGATCAAGAATAAGTGCTGCAGTTAGCATCCATGCATGGAATTTACACATACAAGCACTACTAAAAAAAGCTCCATAGGTATCAGCCACATAGATGCCGGATTTGCAATTACTAAATGTGTTAAGGAAATAAGACTGATCATATCCTTATATACGCTATGAAGTCAAGTAGCAACCATAATATAAAACCCAAAGCCTCGAGTAGAGAGCATAGAAGATATTGCTGGGACTCAGCGTGCCAGTCAACTTCAGCCTGAGACGTGCCCGTCAAACCACACAAAGGCGGCGACCAGATGTGTTACACATCTCAGGAGACTTGACAAAAATTCGCTTGAGCTCTACAACATCTCAAATGCTCTAAACTCGTACTCATATGAAAATTTTAGTTACTCATGCTCACCTATTGCTTACAGAGACAACAATGATGATGCCTCGCTCATCCATGCCACATCCAATCAGTGAGATCACCTGTTGCTGTTAGGGATAAAAATATGAAATAGAGAAAATTGAATACATGGTTAGATATATGTGTGAAAAAATAATAGATAAACATTAACAAATAGAGAAACTTAATGCATGTTCAAGACATTAAGAAAACCACATCAATCCAAATAACTAATCTACAAGATACTTAGAAAATGTTTAGAAGGTATGGCCCACTAATTATAGGTCTTTGTATGCTTTGGCGTTGATCGGCTATCTAAAGTGTCACTAGGACCGCCAGCCTCAATGAAACCCACTAGCCCAGCAGGAGCCTTCGAAATGTTGTATGCGCCGTTTGACGAGATGATATGGTCAAAGATGAATCCACATAGCTGTTCAACGAGGCCCAAGCAAACATGTGGCAGCAATTTACTTATCGGGAGCTTTAATTTCTGCAAATGAAAGGATTAAAGATGTGGAAAGATACTATGTGTTTAGAAAATTGGATTTATGTCTTAGGAGACAGGGCGAACCTCAGTATCCGTAATGTTCCAGTTGCCGTCCTCCATGAAAACCCACATAAATCTCATCACGTAGAACCCACATGTGCTCGTGCCCGGATCCCGACGTGAGCAATAAGGGTGGCACCAAACTCGGAATTTATTTGCACATGGAGCGTGTCGAATACACTTCTTCTTGTACTTCACAAGTGCCTTATCTAGGATGTCAATGAGGGATTGGTAGTTGGATTACGGTTTCCTCATTGAATCCATGACGACAATCTTGGAATCGTTTAAATGGATCGCAATAAGAATCCAATGAGACCTACATACAAGGGAATAGAACAATTAACATCTTAAAGTACAACGATGGGAGGTACAACGATAATGCCACACTTACTTAAAGTGGTAGGGCAGAAGGATGGTATTCATGTCCTGCAGCTTGACAAAGGATGTGTAAAGGTAGTTCAGCACTTCTTGGGAGGACCATTCGCCTGCCTCAAAATTAGAGGAATTGACTATTTGAGGATCGAGGAATCCTAGCTTGTTATGGGTCGCTCTACATTCAAGCGCTCCCATTCTGCATAAGGGGAAAAATTAGACACGCAACGAGGATATTTACTTAGAAAAATGGCGAGAGGTCAAGTATACTTACAATGCCCATAATTGAATCACCGATAAGTCTAGCTCCCTCAGATTGTATAGATGAAATAGTTCTCTAAATGGGACCCAAACTATACCATCACAGTGATGAAAGTCCTCATCCCTGTAAAACACGGGGAACATCTCTTTACCATCCTTGGCCATCTGTAAGTACCATTCTTCTACCCTTCTCATTTGAGTACATTTGCCAACGACGTGGCGATATTCGTCGGTAATCAAAGAATGACCAAGCTTGAACTGAGCTGCCAATGGGGCCTTCTCAAAATTATCCACATTATCCAAATTTTTCAGCCCTGCCTCTTTTAGAAAGTCTTGCATATTCTTGCTGGCCTCATCTTTCTCGAATTCTTTCTTGGAAAATTCTTGCAATCTCTTTTTCCTGATCGTGCGTCGGAAGTCCGTAATAGGTTGCTTTCGGACAGGTGGCCTTGCCATGCGAATGAAGTGATCCTGTACTTCAACTGGCACTTTGAAAGATGGCTCCGACCTGGTAGGCAATGGCATCTTCTTGGTCTTCTTGAGAGATGGTGGTTCAGACATTTGGGAAGTTTTACAGAGGCGCCCCCTCTTTTTCGGCTGGTTTGATGAAGCTAGGCTCTGATGTGCTACCTCTGGAGGAGATGGGCTCTTATGTTGTGCCGGTGGAGGAGACGGGCTCTTATGTGGCAATGGTGGTGGAGTTGGCATCCTTTGAGGGGAGGGAGAAAGTCCTTCAGAGCTAGACCCGCCATCGCTTGGCTCGTCATCACCATCTCCTGAAGGAAAGATAATGAAACGCTTGCGCCACAGGATTATGTTGTGGATGTCTTCTCCAAGAGTGTTCACCCCCTCCTCTGGAGCAAAATCAAGCTGCACTGCCCGGTACCTCCTCGGCACGTCCTCCACTTCAACCCTTGAGTAGCCACTTGGTATCGGCTTACCGTGTATCGTCCCTCTCTCCGTTACGAGATGTGCCATAGCGCGTGCCACCTCTTGACTGATGTTTTGAAGTGGCACATGTAGCCTGCATGCAGTACGTACAGTGATGTCGTCCACGGGGTAATGAACCGTGTCTGGTTCCTGAGGAACCTCAGTTGAAGCGCAACTGCTTTTCTTCCCACCTGGACTGGTTAAGTGGCCAGCATTGCCTCCTTCCTGACCTTCAAGCCTTGCCATTACCAGTGCCATTTGTTCTTTCAATAGCCTTATCTCTTCCGATTGGTCTCTGGAATTTTTATTGCTCCGAGACCGGTACCTATGTCTGTCTTCAGGAAAACCTTCTCTCCATGGAACTAGGCCAATTCCTCTTGTGCGTCCCAGATGCTCAGGGTTCTGCAATGCAAGTGTAAGCTCATCTCTCTCCCTGCTCGCAACAAAAGAACCTTCTGAGGACTTTAGATGGGCCTCGTGGAGCCTCTGGGACACTTCTTGCTCTCGAGGACCCTTGTATACCAACTCGCCTGTATCCGAGAGTGTTGAACCTCGGGCGTATTGGTAATTCTTTCCTCGTTGGCACCAGTCCTTCGTCTCGATCTCGATTCCCTTTTGCAGCAGCTCATCTTCCCGGAGTTGCCATTTGGCTATGCTCTTAGCATATCCGCTAGGGCCGAGACGGTGAGGGTATCGGTTTTTGGCGGCATTGGCTTGGTTCCTTTCGCTAATCTCCTTTGCCTCATCTGATGTTCTATAGGCCACAAAGTCATCCCAGAAAAGACGACACCTTCGATAATTGGCATCTTGAAAATTTGGTGTCAGGCCCTTCTTGACAAACTTCCTGTTAAGGTCTGTCTTCCACTTCTTAAAGCTGATGGACATCTTCTTAAGAGGCCCGGACTTTGCGAGTTCTTCTTGTCCCTCGGGAAACTGGAAGTCCGCTTTAACTTTTCCCAAGCAAGATCCTTGTCTCTGTCTGGTACCGTCCACTCCAATTCGTCTGTATCACTGCTCTTCCAGTGCCGGTACTTGATGGGGATGTCATCCTTCACAATGACACCTATAGCATTGCCATATGGGGTGAGTGCCGATTCTGGAGCTATAGGGGTCCCATCTGCAGCTAACTTCGTGATAGTGTATAGACCTGAGGGCATCCTAGTTGGACCTCTAGCCTTTCTTCTTGCTGATGAGGTTGAAGTATTCGCGGAGTGCGTACTGGCCGAAGGATCAACCTCCTTCAAACATCAATATAAATTAGTCATTCATATCTGACGATATATGTACTTTTAAGGTATTATTTGTTCCAGATGGGTTAATTTACCTCCATATTGTGTGGGTTATCACCGGGCTGATTCAAGTTTAGAAAGCCACTTGGGCTACCATTACCACCATCGCTTTCTCCAAAATTTGCTCGCCTACTGTTATCTTGTTCGCCTGACATTTCCAAATTTGTAGACCTAGGCTAGAACTATTGCTAGATAGATACAAGAAATTAGTGTTAGAACTTATTGTCCTCTTGATGATATTCTTCTAAATCTAGCAAAAGTTAAGTAATGCCATCTAATTTCATACGTAACTTGACTGGACCAGTAGGATCTAATTAAATAATTGCATGAGGTAGTAGCTAACCCAGCAGCGTGCATACATCAATTAAACTTAAACAATACAATATTTTGGAGCTCACCCACATGTGACAAGTGACAGTCTAATTAAACAGTGCCATCAGCTTCAAAACTTAAACAATATAGTATTTTTGAGCTCGAAAAGAAAGAAAGGAAACAGTGCCATGACATGTTGGTTTAAAATGCTAGCAACAGTACAGCTTCAAAACTTATGCCATATACTATTTTCAACCAGCTTTTAACAATCTGTACAAGCAAGCAAAAATATAATCTGTTTTGGACCTATGGTGTTCTACTTATATTTCCTAGGCCTCCAGGGCAGAGCAGCAGTTAATTGTGTGATCTCTCGCTATATATCATCTAGCTCCAAGAACTTCATGACGAATCTAACATGGCAAGAAAGTAATAGAGAAAAGTACTAGTATATAATTTAGAAAAGTATGAATCTAACTTCAATTCGATCAAGTATTGAATCTTAAACTTCTCCTTGATTTGTCTGGTTTAGGATATAAGGGTTCACGAACATGACAAGTAGGATTTGCTAGTAAAATGCTAATCTGCAAGTCAAGAATGTTTACTGCTTGGTTTGGAGAGCCTCTGTGACATAATCTCTATTAGAAGCTCCAAAACAATTTAGATTATCATTCAAATTATAAAAAGTAGAAAATAAGCTGAAGTCAAAATTAGAAAATCCAGCCATTTCAGATTCTCACAAGTTTCCTTCTCATCAACTACTCAGAATATTAACTTCCTAAATAGGGCCTCATTATTAGATACAAGCCAAAGTTATTAGTCGGGATATTAGGTAGATCATTTTGAGTGACAGTCTCATTAGGTAGATCCAAAGAGTGCATACATACCCGATGGCAAGGAGGAGGAGGGCAGCGGCGACGATGGAGGACAGCGGCGGAGGAGGGCGGCGGCGATACTGGATGGCGGTGGACGGCGACGGCGGAGGAGGTGGACGGCGGTGGACGGCGACGGCGGAGGAGGTGGATGGCGGCGAAGGAGGAGGATGAGGAGGTGGACGGTGACGGCGGTAGATCGATCCAGGCTAGGGGAGGACCGACGGCGGTGGAGGACGGGGATGGCGCTGGCTAGCGGTGATGGCGCTGGCGGCTGAGCGAGGGGACGGCGGTCAAGGGCGACGGCGTGCGGCGGGCACAAGATCGATGGCGACGACGGGCTGATTTGGGGAAAATGGCGACGGCAGAGACGGCGGCATATATATATATAAGCCACATAGGTACCGGTTCGTATTTACAACCGGTACCTATTGTGGTGAAAAGGTGCCGGTTGTAAATACGAACCGGTACCTTTTGTATATTATAGGTACCGGGTCTTATTTACAACCGGCACCTATTCACCACAATAGGTACCGGTTGTAAATACGAACCGGTACCTATGGACCTTCTGGGGGAGGGGGGTTTTACATTGTGTTTGTAATTAAATTTCCATCTGTCCTCAAGTCATACATAGTTATACTCAGCGATCCAACATATTTTCTATTCTGGTTTGAAAAGTGCATATGTAAATAAATATAAAAAAATCATCTCGCTAAACATAGCTGTTGGCTTTCATTCCAACAAATACTGGACCCATTATTTTACTATTCCGTCCAAATGGAGTGAGAAAGATTTAGAAAAAGCAATTTTGCCCCTAGGTCATAAGCTTATAACCCAACTGGGTCTGCTTGGAACAAGACCCAAGCCACTCTCCCTCCCTTGATCCCTCTCAAAAACCCTAGAATTCGGGGTCGGCGACGACGGAACCTAACCTAGTTGGATTACAAGCTTCTGGCCCCAGGGGCAAAATTGTCTTTTCCACATGGTTTCTCTTTATTCTAACCAAAAATAATAAAATAATGAGTCTTGTGTTACTCAGCACATTACTAGTTTTCAGAACGTTTTCATGTCCTGCGGCAAAACCACAAATGTCTAGGCGAAATTTGCTGTCTGCTACACCTATAGAACTATTTTATAGTGTTTAATTGTGATTTTCGTCCTAGTAACATCTGTTATTACAATTTTACGCACTTTTTTTAACACAAAGTGTGAACTATTTGTTGCTTGTTTTTCTACCTTTTGTTCTTATCCAACTTGGCCACTACTACAAGAAACAACATAGGTGCCGGTTCTGGGCCGGCACTAATTACACATTCATGTTTGTTACAATAAAGTTCAAACATGCACGTCTATCACAATTACTCCTTCTTCATGGACGTTGCGAACATATGGTGTTTCTTCCTCATCTTCGTCTTCCTGACTTTTTTCACCTCCTTCTACATCTGTTGCAAACGGTGGTAGCTCGTCAATTTGATCGTAGCAGGAGTCCCATCAAACTCTCGCACACATTCTTCTCAATGTGCGTCACGTCAATTGCGTGACGGACATCCAAATCTTTCCAATATGGTAGTTCCCAGAAGATAGATTTCTTCTTCCAAATAGGTTTCTCACCACCCTTGCTCGTTGCACTTCGAATGCCTTGCCTCTTACCAAATATACATTCAATATCTTGTACCTCTTCAAAAATCTCTCTGCCAGTACGGTGTGTTGGAGCTGTACCCTCCTCCACCGTGCCATCAAAATCTCTTGTATTGCTACGGTACTGGTGGCCGGCTGGAAGAAACCTTCGATGGCGCATGTACACAGTCTTTCCGGAGTACTTCAGCCACCTGCTCGCTATATCCCGCATGCACTGCACACATGCACAACCACCTTTCACTGTTTGCCCGGATGTGTTACCAGCTACAGGGTAATCTTGGATGGTAACGAACAACATTTCCCTTAAGGTGAAGTACTCTCTTTTGTACGCATCCCACATCTGCACACCCCGGTCCCATAGAAACTTAAGATCATCCACTAATGGCCTGAAGTAGACATCGATATCGTTGCCAGGTTGCTTGGGACCTTGGATTAGAAGTGGCATCATAATATACTTACGCTTCATGCACAACCATGAAGGAAGGTTGTAGATAACAAGTGCCACTGGCCACGTGCTATGCCGACTGCTCATGTCACCAAATGGATTCATCCCGTCCGTGCTCAACCCAAACCTTATATTCCTAATCTCCTACGCAAAATGCTTCTTGTACTTTCTATCTATCTTTCTCCATTGAGATCCATCGGCAGGATGTCTTATCATTCCATCCTTCTTACGCTCTTCGTGATGCCAACGCATCATCTTTGCATGTTTTTTATTTGCATACATACGTTCAATCCGAGGGATTATAGGAAAATACCACGCAACTTTAACGGGCACTTTCCTCTTCTTCAGGACTGGGCCACCACTGTCATCATCAGCATCATCATCATCATTAACTCCACCCTTATACCGCGGAGCTCCGCAAACTGGACATGTATCCAAGTTTGCATAGTCACCTTGATATAGGATACAGTCATTTTGACATGCCTGAATTTTCTACACTTCCAGTCCGAGTGGGCAGACAACCTTCTTCGCTCGGTATGTTGTTTCTGGCAGCACATGACCCACTGGAAGGAGGTCTCCAATCAGCTGTAGAAGCTCTATGAAGCTCTTGTCACTCCAACCGTTGGTTGATTTCATCTGCAGCAACGAGAGGACGACATGTAACTTGGTGTGCTGCTCATTGCATCCTGGATAAAGCGGGGTTTTTGAGTCTTCCACCATGCCCTTGAACTTCTCGTATTGCCTGTCATCGTCGTAGGCTGTCTCCCCGTCGCGTAACATCTGATCTAAACCATCTGATTCGTCACTATTATCTCCACCTCCGTCAACAGGCAATTCCACATTGTCTCTGTCCATTACATCCGGATTCTCATCTTCACCACGATTGGTTTGACATGTGTAATTAGGCATAAAACCCCTTGTTAGGAGATGCTCATGAACTTGTTTTGCAGGAAACTGTCTCTCATTCCTGCAATCAGCGCATGGACAACGCAAGTGTTTCGTCGTGTTCAATGATCTGGATCTCGTGGCTGCGATCACGAAGTTGGTTACTCTCCTGGCATATTCCAAGGTACCGCGCTCCGGAACGTTCATCCCTCCTTCATCCATCGCTCCTACAAAAATTCTTAAATTAACCACTAACATACATATATCATTCTCAATATCTATTGAAATTCTGACAAATGTTAATAATAGTTACATTACTCATTGATGATTAATCTCTAAATTACTCCAATATTAATAAGTCATCATACTTTCTCATGCTTCTTATTCAACAAAACAAATTGCAAATAATAACTTGACAAATATTAGTGCGAATTACATATAGAATCAACATATACTAACCTTTACGCATGCAAACACATAGATCTCTCTATATTTTTTAAATTTTTGGGCAAAACCTCCTCCCCCGTTTGGATGAGCTGAAGAGAAGCCTCAAAATCGTGAGAATGCAGTGAACGAGGGGTATATATAGACTAGGGGATATAGGTGTCAGTTTATGTACTGAACCGGCACCTATTTAGGTACCTTCGGCCGGAAGCCACCACATAGGTGCCGGTTATTATTAAAAACCGGCACCTATGTGGTAGGTGCCAGTTTATTAGGTTAAATCAGCACCTTTTTGGCTGTAACATAGGTGCCGGTTCGTCTTACGAATCGGTACCTATGTGATAGGTGCCGGTTCATAATTAAGGCCGGCACCTTTTTGGGATCATAGGTGCCGGTTTTTCTTACATACCGGCACCTTTTTGGGATCATGGGCGGGAATTGTGTTTTAGGTGTCGGTTCTAGCAAATCTGGCACCTATATGGCCGGTACCTATGGAGGTTTTTGTACTAGTGAGTGTATAACGCAAGGTGCTAAGTATTACTCGGACAAAATCAAAAGCACAAAGATAAAATAATTTGTTTTCTGCTCTTAACAATTGCAAAAGTACCTGACAAGTAAATTTTGATCCATGAAGCTTTGTTCCATGAATGACGAACTCATGTCAATGACTAGTCGGACAGAGTGTTTAAACTAAGGAGTTCTCTACTCGGGAAAATAAAAATCGATAAGAGAAGAAATACATACTTATAAATATTTTAAAATGCTTGAATTTTTCTCAATTACTATATTTATATCAGATACTACCCATCCTACATGTTTATACTGCAGGATCCAAAACCAGATATGCATAGTAGGGATACATGGCTATAAGCTTATCTCCTATGCTTTAGGAATGGATCAGTCGTAACTTCACCACCGGCTTGCCTTCGCCGTCGCCGACTAGTGTCCTCGCCTTCATGGCTGGTCTGTTATGCTGCCGTTGATGGACGTCTTCGTCTTCACTGCCGGCTTGCCTTTGTCACCGTTGATTAGTGTCTCCTCCTTCACGGCTGGCCTATTATGCCGTCGTTAATGGGCGTCTACGTCTTTACCACTGGCTTACCTCTGTCGCCACCGACTAGTGTCCTCGCCTTCACGGCTGGTCTGTTATACCGCTGTTAATGGGCATCTTTGTCTTCATCATCGGCTTGCCTTCATCGCAGTCGTCTGGTGTCCTTGCCATCACGGGTGGCCTATTATGCCGTCATTGATGGGCGTTTTCGTCTTCACCGTCGGTTTGCCTTCGTCGTCGTCATCTGGTGTCTTCGCCTTCACGGCTGGCCTATTATGCCGTCGTTGATGGGCGTCTGCGTCTTCACCACCGGCTTGCCTTCGTCGTCGCCGACTGGTGTCCTCACCTTCATGGCTGGTCTGTTATGCCGCCGTTGATGGGCGTGTTCGTCTTCACTGTCGGCTTGCCTTCGTCGCCATAGACTGTTGTCTCCGCCTTCACGGCTGGCCTATTATGCCGTCGTTGATGGACATCTTCGCCTTCACTGCCGGCTTGCCTTCACCGCCGCCGACTAGTATCTCCGCCTTCATGGCTGGCCTATTATGTCGTCGTTGATGGGTGTCTTCGTCTTCACCACCGGCTTACCTTCGCCGTCGTCGACTGGTGTCCTTACCTTCACGGCTAGCCTATTATGTCTCCATTGATGGGCGTCTCCGTCTTCACCATCGGCTTTCCTCCGTCGCCACTGACTGGTGTCCTCGCCTTCACGGCTGGTATGTTATGTCGCTGTTGATGGGCGTCTTTGTCTTCACCGTCGGCTTGCCTTCGTTGCTGTCATCTGGTGTCATTGCCATCACGACTGGCCTATTATGCCGTCGTTGATGGGCATCTGCATCTTCACCACCAGCTTGCCTTCATCATCACCGACTGGTGTCCTTGCCTTCACGGCTGGTCTGTTATGCCGTCGTTGATGAGCGTCTTCGTCTTCACCACTGGCTTGCCTTCGTCATCGCCGTCTGGTGTCCTTGCCATCACGGCTGGCCTATTATGCCATCGTTGATGGGTGTCTCCGTCTTCACCATCGGCTTGCCTCCATCGCCACTGACTGGTGTCCTCGCCTTCACGGCTAGTCTGTGTTAACAGCAAAATTTGATAAAGATATGCCAGCGATCGAGATTGGATCCGAGGCGGATTTGAAGGAATAAAGGAGTTTTCCAAAACAGATAGTGCATCGGCTGAGGTTGTATCGACCAATATGGGATCGGACTCGATAGCCGATACGGGTGTTCTGAATCGGACTCGGCAGCTGATATGGGTAGTCTGGGTTCGTGTTGACTTCGGAGAAGGACTTGAAAATGTTGCCAACTAGGAATTGACTTCGGATAAGGCAATTGTATCTATTAATTATAAATAAGAGTTGGTTTCCTTTTTATGATATTGTGGTAAGAGTCCACCTAGGACTTGTTTGTTTAGGAAAGTTGTAAATAGTGTCCGGCAAAGACAAGGTTTGTATGTACAGGTATAAATATAAACCCGAGGTCTATGTAAAAAACACCAACAGTTCAATATAACACTTTCAGCGTATCGCCACAATTTTTCTTTTACTTTTCGACGAATTCGTGCTTCGAGTTTGTCAGCTGGAGATATGGCTTGTTAATTTACCACATAACTTAGCCAATCTAAGTCGATGGCTGATTTAGCCGTATCGGCCGGACCTTGTATAAGGTTTTGTCGGTATCGGCTAAACCAGTTTATTAGCCTAAATTGGCATAAGGTATCTACCACCCTGAAAAACATGCAAAGGCTTGATTGTCTAGATATCATACATCTTTTTACACTTTGTGCTGCATCAGCACTAGTCCTAATGAGAACCATAATCTTTAGCTTGTCTCTTGCTTGTAATAGGGGTAGCATTGGAGTTTCAGTCAATCTTATCTGATATGACTGTCTAGCTTTGTTTAAATTTCTTTAATCATATTTTTCATGCTATATCAGCCCCTTATACAAGGATCTCACTTTGGTTAAATATATCAAGTTTGTCTTGATATATTTATCTAGATTGATATTCTTACATAAGGCTGTATCGGAGTATTAGCCGATACATTATCAACCTAGTTATGATTTCATCGGCTAGTATCTAATCTCTGCCTATAGATTATATATTCACAGCCGATGCAGCATGATTAGGGTTTGCTTCATTTTGTTTACCTTACACCTTACAGCCGATTCAGTCAGATCGCATCGGCTAGGTCCGTATGGTATGTCATCGGCTTATCGGCCAATCGGCTATCATATATCTAACTGTTTTATTGTATATCTTGTTGGTTGCAGGATCAAACCAACTGACACGCCCTGAACCCGTTTGTCTAAGATTTGGACCTGCACTGGAGTGAAGCAAATCTCCCAGGCCGCTATGTTTCGCATCAATACGCTTTTGGCATGCCCAGTGGGACCAGTGATTTTCAAGACATCCATCATGCCAGAGATCACCGAGGAGAATATCATCCCAGTGATGGTTGAACAATTGTCTGATGAGCAAAGGCAAAGATGGAACAGCTTACACAAGCCTTTCACAAGATGTATCTGGATTCCTTTACAGTGTCTCGACAAGGAAAAGTTGTTCAAAAAGGAAAAGTTGTTTTCCCGAAATTTGAGACAGAATCCAATATACAAGATGATGAGGCTAAAATAGAATATATCAAAGCTAAAGAAGACAAACCAGCAGAAGATGATAAAATTTTTTTACAAGATCGACTAGATTATGCAATACATCAAGCTTTGATTAATCAGTCCAATGTGTTGGTAAACACATTGACCAATGTGGTCAAAAAGGTGATGGATGGGCCTATAACTGAGGAGAAGGCTAAAGGATTAGTATACTTTCCAAACAATGTATTTCCTCCATATAGGACCATTAAGACTGAGATCCCAGGTTCTTCAGGGTTGCAACAACAATTTGTGCCTAGGGAACAAATATCTCCGCAAGATCAACAAAATTAGGCCCCAAGGATTGTACCACCAACATCAGCTGGGATTTTCCAAAACCCTATTCAATAGCTGATAAGAAGTCAAGGGAATCAGATTTCTATTCAGCAGTCGATTTTGCCAACGTCATCTGGACCACAAAATGTACATGAGGCACATCAGAATTATCAATACCAACCACATCAACCTTTTTTGGGTCAAACTGCAAGTTTCCAGCCTCAGTCGATATTGCCTCAACAGTCTCAGCCAAAACATGTCCCACAGTACCAATACTAGCCACAATTTAACAGTTATGATCAAGTGCTGCAATTTGGTGGCAACAACAACAGTGGGCTGGCATGATTGCAGAGGTGGTTAGAGAGCAATTTGGTTTGAAGCCCAAGGACAGTGAGAGTATGTATCGGTATCCATATCCAGAATACTTTGACAAAGTGCCATTGCCAAGCCGATATAAGATTCCAGACTTCTCAAAATTCTTAGGGCGGGACAATGTTTCTACATATGAGCATATCAGCCGATTTTTAGCACAATGTGGAGAGGTATCGGCTATAGAGGCTTTGAGAGTCCGATTATTTCCATTATTGTTATCTGGATCAGCCTTCACATGGTTTTCTTCATTACCTCACAATTCTGTCAAGGGTTGGGCTGATCTGGAGAAACAGTTTCATAGATACTTTTTCAATGGAGTTCAAGAGATGAAGTTGTCGGACTTAACATCGATCAGGCAGAGGTCTGATGAATTAGTTCCAGACTATATTCAAAGGTTTAGAGATATGAAGAACAGATGTTATAGTCTGAACTTGACTGATTCATAGCTTGCTGATTTGGCTTTCCAAGGGATGCTTGGGCCGATAAGGGAAAGGTTTTCTGCTCAAGATTTTGAGAGTTTGACTCATTTAGTTCAGAAGGTATCGGCTCATGAACAGAGATTCCAAGAGGCTAAGAGGTTTACTAGGAAAGCTAATAATGTTAACAATATTTATAGCTATGAGTCAGAATCAGAAAATGAAGATCCAGAAATCGGTTTGGCAGAGTGGTCAAGAAGCAAGAAAACTGTTGTTTGTCAATGGGTCAAAGACAATGAAAAAGGAGAAAAATATGATTTTGATGTCAACAAAGCCGATAGGATATTTGATCTGCTGCTTCAAGAGAAGTAAATACAGCTTTCAGTAGGACATGTGATTCCATCGGTTGAAGAGTTGCGAAAAAGGAAATATTGCAAGTGGCATAACACTGGATCACATCATACAAATGAATGCAAGTTATTTAGGCAGCAAATCCAATCAGCTATAGAACAAGGCAGAATCAAGTTTGATGATGAAAAAAACCGATAAAGATTGAAGGCCATCCTTTTGCTATTAACATGGTTCACACCAATGAGACTGATAAGAGAAGTTATCGGACTTATCAACAAAATAAATTTAATTCTATTAAGTTGAATAGCAAATATCAGAGAAAACAAGATAAGCAAGTCCAGATATATGCTCAAGATGATGAAGCTTGCTTTGATCCTCACTAGAGATGTGAGTTCTTTAGGTTTTGCTCGAACGAAGGGATGAGGCTACCATCAATTGAAGATTGTCCGGGATGCAGTGATGCAGATGCAATATTCCAAGGTGGTGGTCGTCAACCAAGGAAGTCGAGAATTGAGAATCGGCCGATGCAGAAGAAATTGCCAATACACCAACTTTTGGGGCCAATTCATCAAGATTATTTGAAGGATGAAGATGAAGATCAAGAGAAGCCTGTTCAAAACCCTCAATGGTGTCCATCTGGAATTTTCACCAAGAATCAAAAAAGAAGGGTACAACGGCTGCGAAACCGAGAGCAGATGCAGGAAGTTGATGAAGAGGTTGACTATCGACTGCAACGTACTAGGAAAGAGTGGCGTGTCAAATCCAAAGTTGTATCAGCTGATGAAGTCAGAGCCGATAAGGTTTCAACATCTGCAAAAGGTAAAGCTATAATTTCGTCTCCAGTCAATATGGTGTTTGTATTACCAGCAAAGTATAGTATACATGCAGCCGATGAGGAGATAGAAGAGTCATCGGCGAAGGTGACCTTAGCACCGGAACATGCTGTCTTCAAAAAACTTGAGGATGGTGAACATCGGCACTTGAGACCTTTATACATTAAGGGTTTTATCAATGGGAAGCCAATCTCCAAGATGCTAGTTAATGGAGAAGCAGCTGCCAATCTTATGCTTTATACAACATTCAGAAAGCTTGGGAAGACTCCGGAAGATTTGATCAAGACCAACATGGTGTTAAAAGATTTTGGAGGGAATTCATCCGAGTCAAAAGGAGTTTTGAATATTGAGCTGATAGTTGGTAGCAAAACAATTCCAACTACATTTTTTGTCATTGATGAAAAGGTATCATATAGTTTGTTGTTAGGGAGAGATTGGATACATGCGAATTGTTGCATACCTTCAACAATGCATCAAAGTTTGATTCAGTAGCAAGGAGACCAGGTAGAGATCGTGCAAGCCGATAGGTCAGTTAATGTTACTATTGCCGATTTAACTATTTGGGAAATGAAAGGAGTTGATTGTTTGTCAGGTAAAGTTTGGGAAAGAGATTTCTTAAAAGTGTCCAATTGTGATATTCAGCTGATCGGTGATGAAGGACCTCAGCTTTTACTTTGACAACGTAGAAATTGGCCCCAACGCATATGTAGAAGATTCTGTGGAGGATTTTGATGAAAAATTGGGGCAAGGGTTTATGTTGGCTGATGAGCTGGAAGAAGTAGATATTGGTAATGGTGATAGACTTAGGCCGACATTTGTAAGTGCTAAATTGTCAGATATATTCAAAAAGGAATTAATTAAGCTATTAAAAAAGTATAAAGATTGTTTTGCATGGGAGTATCATCAGATGCCAGGACTTAGCCAATCTATTGTAGAACATTGGCTCCCTATTAAACCAGGATATCGGCCATATAAACAGCCTCAGAGACGATTCAAGCTAGAAATGTATGATGCTATCAAGGCTGAGATTATGAGACTCTATGATGCCAATTTTATAAGGCCGTGCCGATATACTGAGTGGGTTTCAAATATAGTACCAGTAATCAAGAAAAATGAGAAGCTTAGAGTTTGTATTGATTTCAGAGATTTGAATAAAGCTACACCCAAGGATGAGTACCCAATGTCGATTGCTGATTTATTGATTGATGCAGCTTCTGGACATAAGATTATTAGTTTTATGGATGACAACGCAGGATATAATCAGATTTTTATGGCTTTTCAGTGTCCTGGTGCAATCGGTTTGTATGAGTGGGTGGTTATGACTTTTGGTTTGAAGAGTGCTGGTGCTATATATCAAAGGGCAATGAATTATATTTTTCATGATCTCATTAGTGTATTGGTTGAAATTTATATTGATGATGTGGTTTTGAAATCTAAAGAGATTGATGGGCATATAGCCGATTTATGAAGAGTGCTGGAAAGAACAAGGAAATACAGTTTAAAGATGAATCCCAACAAATGTGCTTTTAGTGTATCAGCTGGACAATTTTTTGGTCTTTTAGTCCATGAAAGGGAGATTGAGATAACTTCGCGGAGTATAAATGCTATTAAGGACATCGAACCTCCACAGAATAAAACCAAGTTGTAATCTTTGATCGGCAAAGTTAATTTTGTAAGGAGATTTATTTCTAACTTATCAGTAAGAATTGAGCCTTTTACTCCGTTGTTAAGGTTGAAAGCCGATCAGGAATTTGTTTGGGGAGAAAAGTAACAAAGAGCATTGGACAATATCAAGAAATATCTGAGTTCACCTCTAGTTTTAATGCCACCTCAGAGAGGGATTCCGTTCAGGCTTATCGGCCGATAAGAGGTCTATCGGCTCAGTTCTAGTTCAGGAGGTTGATGGGAAAGAAAGGGCAATATTTTACTTTAGCAGAAGACTTTTGGATGCAGAAACGAGGTATACTTCTATTGAGAAATTCTGTTTATGTCTATATTTTTCATGTACAAAGTTGAGACATTATTTACTTTCAAATGAGTGCACAATAATTTGTAAGGCCGATGTGGTAAAATATATGCTATTGGCTCCAATTTTGAAAGGTAGAGTTGGGAAGTGGATTTTTTGCCTTAACAGAATTTGATCTCAGATACGAATCGGCTAAAGCGGTAAAAGGACAAGCAGTTACCGATTTTATTGTTCAACACCGAAGTGAGTCAGTTAATTATGTTGAGATGATGCTTTGGACGTTATTCTTTGATGGATCTGTTTGCACACATGGTTGTGGTATCGGCTTGGTAATTATATCGCCTAGGCGGACAAGTTTTGAGTTTGCTTTTACAATCAAACCTTATTATACAAATAATCAAGTTGAGTATGAAGCAGTGCTTAAAGGTTTGTAACTTTTGAAAGAAGTTGAAGCCGATGCTATTGAGATTGTTGGAGATTCATTATTGGTAATCAATCAATTGTCAGGAGAATATGAATGCAAGAATCAGATCTTGAAGGTTTATAATGAGAAGTGCCAAGAGTTGATGAGAAATTTCATGGTTTTTACTATGAAGCATATTCCTAGAAAATAAAATATTAAAGCCAATGATTTAGCTCAAGGTGCATCAGGTTATAAGCCGATGTTGAAAGATGTTGATATTGAGGTTGCGAAAATTAGTACCGATGATTGGAGGTATGGTATTATTGATTATTTGAAGAATCCTTCTCAATCGGCATCGAGAAAGTTGACATATAAAACTTTGAAATATGTGTTGCTTGATGAGGACTTATATTATCGGACGATTGATGGAGTTTTACTTAAATGTTTGAACCTGGAGGAGGCTAAAGTTGTCATGTGTGAAGTTCATGAAGAAATTTGTGGAACACATCAATCGGTTCATAAAATGAGGTGGTCACTTAGAAGGGTTGGATATTTTTGACCGACAATGCTGGAGGATTGCTTTAGATATTATAAGGATTGTCAAGATTGTCAGAAATTTGGAATCATTAAGAGAGCACCAGCATCGGTTTTGAATCCAATTATTAAGCCATGGTCATTCAAAGGTTGGGGGATTGATATAATCGGTCAGATTAATCCACCATCAAGCAAGGGGCATAAGTATATCTCGGTGGCGACAGATTATTTCACAAAATGGATTGAAGCGATTCCTTTAAAGAAGGTTGATTCCAAAGATGCTATTGAATTTGTGAAGGAGTATATAATTTATTGGTTTGAGATTCCACAAACTATTACAATGGATCAGGGATCTATTTTTGTAGCCGATGAGTTTATTCAGTATGCTAATAGTATAGGCATCAAGTTGTTTGTTGTTCCGGAGTTCCCGTGGTGCAGTTTGAGTTCGCCGCTGAAGCTTCAGAAGCCTCCTTTTTCTTTGAGCAAGGCAAGTCACGCTCTCCTTGAGCATATTGAATCCCAATTTGTGAAAAGTATTTTAATTTACATTATTGCATTCTCTTTACAACATTTACCACGTTATAACTGGTTTATTTAGCCTTTCCTACTATCCTTGTTATAGCCTTATTATTTTTTATTGTGTATTTACCTTTGACAACCCTAGGCAACAAAAACCAGCTAGTGAGAACTCTATATGTGGTGCTTACTAGAAATTTTAGGATTATGCTTAGCCCTGCTTAATTAGAATCTAGACTTTGGGAATAACACTATGTTCTTGATTAATTGGATTAGAGGCTTGTTAGCCTGGACATGTTGGAGTCCCTTTCAAAATTCCCAAACTCTGTTTTTGGTTGGGCTCGAGGTACGTGGTTTGGCTTTGATAGTTGTACCTCGAATACTATAAGGACCGGTTTGCAGGACACGATTGCAAAACATATTCCGTACAACCACATGTCTAATGGGTAAGGCTTAACGTATCGATAGGGATCAATGAAACCCTTGGTGGGATCGACGTCTCTGGCAATATGCCTGGGGGCATAGACTGTCTGCTCGACCCAGGGCACCTGGTGAGAAAAGTCTATGTCGGTCTTCTTTGTTTAGGGCAGTACTAGACGGTAGATTATGTCACGAATTTATGTCGGGTTCCAAGGCATTGGGACACGAGGTAAAGGCGTGTCTTGTGAGTAAAGATGTACACCTTTGGTCAGAGTATAAATTATTCGAATAGCCACGTCCTTGGTTATGGGCAAGCCTAGCAATGACCCAAAGTTAGAGTTTTTATTCTAATGAACTGGAATAACTGGATTTATTACCTGTGGGTCTGGTTTAAGGCAAGATCGCGTGGGCACGCGACTTGATAATAATTTGACTAGAGATAGGTCGTGGTTTGATTAAAATGCCTTTAAATGATTAAATGTTTTGAAATGCTTGTTTATCGCAAAATAACCCTTATAAATGAATCCTTGTACTCCCTTGCATTAAGTGCATTTTTCGGTGTGGCTTGCTAAATACGATGGTTGTACTCATCCTTACTCAATCTTTTCTCCCTCCAATCAGTGAAGCTTTTGAAGAAGAAGTCTTAGGTGGAGTCCGGGCTTATACCCCAGTTGAGCGCCTGTGAAGACGGAGCCATAGGCTCGTTAGTCCGCTGCTGTTTTTCTTTTGTTGTCAGGCCTTATGTGCCTTTGTAATAATATAAATATTATCGTGATAATTAATAAAGATGTGTCTTTTGTATCAAGTTTGTATGGTGTACCTCGGCTTTTCATGGGACAAGGATTAACGCGCTAGTGTTCGAGAAATGTATTTTCCGAGCGTGACAGCTGCACGCATTATATTCTTAAGCCACGGTTGGCCTAGCGCTACGTGTATCATATTTTGTGCAGTCGGTATATCACTCGGGTCATGTTACTCGGGGAATCACACTTCAGATGCTATAAATTAATATAAGTCACTCGGTTGACTATAATTATCAGAAACCACTCTGTTGGTTAGATTATCTATTCCTTGACTGTATGCTTAGTTTGTTCAACTAACCACATAGTCAGGGGCTACACCTAATTAAGTGCATCTAATCGATGCACCTGGGTATATATTCTTGGACATTTCTTGAAATTTTTCAGTCCTTCACAGCCTTTTGATTTGGTAAAAGCACTCGGGAGACTATGGCGAAGATGATTGAAGCACTTGACCTTGGATTAATTTGGTTCGAAAGAAGATTATCTTTTAACTGTGAATATCTCAGGGGCTATTGTGAAGAATATGGGTACCAGGTACCTACACGGCCTCCATATTCGACTAGAGATAGGAGGTGGGCTAGATTCATATATTATATAATAGAGTAGGACTCGGTCATAATATTGTCTTGTGTTCTATGGCATAACCTAGAATCCTGATTGAGTACTACCATGTAATAGATTAGGAAACTGATGTCGTGTTTGGCTAGGTTTTTTTCTTTGTAACCCTGCTCCCCAACCTATATAAGGTAGGCAGGGAGCCTTCTAGGGACATAACCACAGAGATATTGACAACTCGATCGTCAGATCAATATACACCCGACGGATACAATCCCCAAACAACTCTTCGAGAGGGTCTAAACATGTCTAAATTCTTGTCTTCGCATCCATTCACTTTTAGGTTTCATGTGCTACCTCTTTTATTATTGTTGAATTCCAGTTCCGATAGGTTTCTTCTCACCACTACTGCTCTCATATTGCAATAGTCACCTCTCGTCTTGTCGGTACGGATGGCTTCCACGGTCCCCCTCACCGGCGTGCTTCATCCGACGAGGTGAACAAAGAAACAAGGATAGTAGGTTGTGAAGAAGCACACATCTGAGACGGTTGGGACACGAGCGGATGGATGACTTGTGTTTCTATCTATTTAGATAGCACGTTTGTACAATTAAAGCTACCTTTCCCCGTTATAATGCACATGTATTTTACTAGTAATATTATACTTCAAAATTCCTCCATCCTAAAATCAATTCTCCCCATTGTCTAAAAAAAAATTCTTTTAAATCATGCCCGACGCATGTACAGCAATGACTAACTAGATCTTTTTTTTCTTTTTTTAATAATATTATAATAACATAAAACCATCTATGTAAGCTCTTTTTTCAATAATATTCGAATAACATCAGAAAAACCATCCTCCAAATATCACTATAATACATGGTTGAGGTTTGGTTGAATCTCTATTATTATTTTGTCAAGGTTTGCCTAATTAGTGTCTACTTGATATGTTCGAGGTTTTCTCTCTCATTCATTCACACACATTGTTTATTCAAGCACACCACAGACAGTTCCCGGACATGTCAGGTGGCTGTCCGAGCTCCGCCGTTGCGGTCTTATCACCGATAGCCATCGACGTCTGTAATAAAAATCGGTCACTCATCGAAAAACGCTATAGTCGTCAAGGCTTAACAGTGACACTGGCTCGTCACTGGCACTACGGGGTAATATAGAGTCCTTCTCAATCAGAAAAATCACGTGATGCAAATCTCAGCAACTGGGTACAGATCAGATAAACATAAACTTTAAAAAATAACGTTAAAAAACAACATTTGCACTATATTTCTCAAAAAAACAAAAAAAATACAAAGGTAAAAGTACTTTTTTTACATCCATCTCTTCAATCTAGACATAAACACCTTAATCAAACGCACTAATCAAAATCGATATAACAAAACTAAACCATGTAGTAATAATCTACGACGAAGACGCAGGCTTAGTCGAAGAGGTTAAACAAGCCCGCGTCCTCTTCTTCTTCCTCCTCCTCCTCCTTTTTATTCTCCTCGACCTTCTCCTCCGCCTTCGCCTCCGCGGTGGCGGCGCCGCCACCACCGGCAGCGACGACCTGACNCCCCGCCGCAACAACGCCGCAGGGCGCCGCGAGCGCGAGCTTCTCCATCCCGGCGGCGATGAGCTCGGCGACGTCCTTGCCGGCGATCTGCTCGAAGAGGAGGTCGAGCTTGGCCTCGTCGACGTCGGCGCCGACGGATTCGAGGATGGCGCGCACGTCGTCCTTGCTCGGGCTCGCGTTGCCGCCCATGGTCGCCATCAGGTACGCCGACATGAACCTCATGGTGATCTCGATCGGGTGTGCCTTTCGAAATCGACGAACTGCGACGACGATGAGAAAATCGATCGGAAACCTAGCCTGCGATTCCGCTATGAATATATAGTGTTGAGTAGTGTAGTCGTAAACATATCGGACTCGGCTGCTCACAGATTGGATCCAGAAATTGATTTCATGTCCGCAACGAAACGTAATAGGGAAGTCCGGTAAGATTTCGTGTCGGTATTGGGCTGAAAATTGCATGGGCCGGGTCGTGTTCTACATGGATCCGTTTACCGTGCGGCCACTGCGTGCTGACGTGGAGCCGTGCCTACGTCAGGGACGAAAAGCGGACAAAAACAATATTATTTCTTCGGAAACGATTACAAATGGTCGGGATTTTGTGTATTCATCATTTTAACTATCCCGCGACGACTGTAATATGGTGCTTATAAAGAAATTATTAGAAAACTCAAATTATATTTATGGTTAAAATCGAAAACGGTCGAAACGGTGCTACTCATGCTCGAGCAGTCGAGAATTCCCGTCATCGGTGCCGAGGAGGGGGCATAAGTGCCAGATTAATAACCAGCACCTATGAGAGATGTCAAATTAAAAAAAAAGAAAGCTACAACTCGATGAATTGAGCTAATTCCCAACCCCTCCCCAATCCCTGTAGAATCAAGAATCAACATCCAATCGAGCCAAATCGTAAAAACATTCATGGAATCTGGCGTGTTGTCCAATACTTCTTGAACTTCGTGGGAATTGGGAGAGGATTGGATGACACGCCAGATCCTACGAATGTTTTTACGATTTGGCTCGATTGGATGTTGATTCTTGAACTTTGTGGGAATTGGGGGAGGATTGGACAACACGCCAGATTCTATAAATGTTTTTCTGATTTGGCTCGATTGGATGTTGATTCGGGATTGGGGAGGGCTCGACACAGAGAGGAAGAGAACCTAGAGAGAAGAAGGGCTTACGGATGACGATAAGGATTAGCGATGGAGGAGAGGACGCGGTACGGAGGTGAGGAGGACCGACTGAATTGTTGATGGTCGGTCAGCTCCATCCCTAAAAGTGCCTAGTTTTTTTTTCAAAAACCAGCACCTATATCCCACATATCAGTGCTAGTTTATTAAAAATAATCGATATTGATATTGTTAGTGATGGTTTTAAACCAACATTTATAATGTGTTATAGGTGCTGATTTTTAACATTAGACCAGCGTGAGGGGTCGAGAGAGCGAGAAAAGCCTTATATATATATTTATATATATATAATGAATTAACATATATGAGGGGTGTCCCCTCACTACTGGAGAACTGATCTTTCGTCGTGGTACCCAAAAACATAAATATCTTGGTTAGATTAAGAACCGGTACTAAAGATGCTTTAGGGTGTATTCAGGAGGAGGGGACACATAAAACAAAACACGTATTATTGCATGATTAATTAAGTATTAGCTAATTTTTTAAAAAAAATGGATTAATATGATTTTTTTAAAACAACTTTCGTATAGAAAATTTTTGTAAAAAACACATCGTTTAACAGTTTGAAAAACGTGTGCGTGAAGAACTAGAGAGATGAGTTGGAAAAGTTGAGGGAAGAATACAATCTTAGTACCGGTTCTAAAAGTCCAAATCCCTAGAAACATTTTTAGTTCCGGTTGGTGTTACCAACCGGTACTAAAAATGCATCTTTAGTACCAGTTGACAACACCAACCGGGACTAATCGGTTGATGTTGCCAACCGGTACTAAAGATGTCTCCAGGGTTAGTTAAAAAAATAACATCTCTATATAAGATGGTAACACGCGTGAGGGCTAAGGTGAGAGATCTTGAGTTCGAATCCCATATCTCATATATTTTTTGACTTAGTATGCATCTTTAGTACTAGTTCTTTCAACCTAGTCTCGGTTACTACAACCGATAGTAAAGGGTTTTAAAACCGATATTAAAGATCGTTTCTTGGTAGTGCCTATTTAGGGGTTTTGTCATAGTGACTATGTAGTGCCCAGTGCATTTGGTACATTACCTCCATAACTAATTTTGTAGAATGGGCAATGTATCTTTATCTACGTTTCAATGTAGACTACCCAAACCCTCCATGTTTTCACATTAACTTTGTGGAAAAAAGTATAGTTGCCAATCTTATGCACTTTTGTCACACCCCGAAGTTTGCTGTCCAGGTTAAAATTCGTGAAATAAATCGCGTAAAATAAATTTTCCTTTTTAACCTAGAGCAAAGTTCTAATTTAAAAATATATTTAATCAAGTGAAAATGGCATGGTGAGATTTTTCTTGAGTTCCCCATGGTAAAATACACTAACAGGATTTTTAGTTGAATTTTCAGAGCCCTAGAAATAATTTTAATCAATTAAAAACCTCAAGCGCAATAAATAAGACCCTGGAAATCCTTTTCCTTTTTCTTTTCTACTTTTTCCTTTTGGGCTGTCAGCCCAATTCCTTTTTCCCCCGGGCCGGCCCAAGCCGCCCGAGCCGCCCCGGCCGCTTACTTCCCCTCCTCCTCCCCGGGTCGGCCCAAGCCGCCCGCGCGTCCCGGTCGCTTCCCCTTCCCGGGCAGGCCCGAGACCACGGCCGAACCGCCAAAGTTCAAGCCGCCTCCCTCGCCCGCTTGGGCCGCTAACAGGTGGGGCCCGCGCCCGAGTCGTCTCCGACTCGGCCGGCCGCTACGCCCGCGCCGCCGCGTTTCTCGGCGGGATTTCCGCCCGCGCCACCAACCCTAGGCCGGGCCCCTATTTATTCTTCCTCCCCGCGACCTCCTCTCCCGTTTCCCTCTTGCGCCGCCGCCTCCCGAGCCCTAGATCCGTCGCCGCCGCCGTCTCCTTTGTTGTCTCCGGTGAGCGCCGCCGCCGTCTTTTCCTCCTTCCTCCTCCCTCGACGCCGCCGTGCGAGCCGCCCGCGCCGTTCGGCCGCCGCCCGCGCGCACCCGCCGCCGCATCCGCCGCCGCCCACGCCCGCGGCTCCGCGTGCCGCCCGTGCCGGCCGCCGCGCCATGGCCGCGCCTTGGCTGCCGCGCGGCTGTGCCGCGTCGCCGCCGCGTCGGCGCCGCGCGCGTCGCGTGGCCGCCGCGTCGTCGTGCCGCCCGCCGCGTGGCTGCCGCGTGGCCGCCGCGTCGGCGCCACGCGTGCGTCACGTGGTGCGCCGCCGCCGCCGGCCGGTGGACTCGGTCCACCGTGGACCGGGATCCCCGTGCCACTGACAGGTGGGGCCCACCTGTCGGAGCCGCCGCCGTCCGCTGACGTCAGCCCTAGCCCTCCGCCGTTAGCCCTGACGTCAGCCCTAGAGTTTATTGCGCAATAATTCAATTAAGGCTTTTTCTGTTATAGTAAAACACAGATAACTTCAAAAATTCATAACTAATTCATTCGGACTCCGTTTGAGTCCATTCAAGTTGCAGAAAATTCATAAAAATGTCTAGAATCCATTAAAAATAGTTTTGTCCTCTGTTTCAGTAGACTTATAGCCTGTTTGCTTGTGTGCTTTGTTTGTCGTTTAGATTCCGGTAATTCCGACTCTCCGGTTTACTTCGAGGTCATTGCCGAGGTCGACCCAGCGCAAGAGCAAGGCAAGTCATGCTTCACATTGATCATATTGTTCCTAAATTTACAAATAACTTATTTTTCTGTAAATGCTGCATTATTTCATAATGTCATTTTATGTGAGTTTTTACCTATTGTACTCAGTCAATTATATTGATCATCTTGTACCTTTGATAGCTTGGGTAATTAATTCTTCATTTGCTGAGTTTAGGAGTGCTTAGCCATGCTTAGCTAACTTAGCTCACTAAAGGGGATCACCTTAAACAATTAATTAATGTAGTCCCTATGGTGACACTTTGGTTTAGTAGCTACCATGGTAATAATATTTAATTAAAATATGCTAATGATGGGTTGTGAGCACATGGTTTTGATGGTCGTGCTCATGACAATTAAGGACCAGTTCGCAGGAAACCCTGAAAGAATTATTGTACTTTCCACAAGCCAGCGTGTGTAATGGCTGGATTTGTAGTATAGCCTTTTCCTAGCCGACGTAACCAGGCGAGGGTGGGCGTGATGGAGTTGGGTCGGCGGGGGTGTACCCGTTGATCGGCTGTCGTATTCACCTAGGCACGAGAGGGGGCTGCCTACCTTGATGTAAAGGTGGGGGCGAAATCTAAGGTGTGATGCGCTTGGTTAGGAAGGGTTGTGCGAAGGGTCCTGTCACAGCTCCTTTTTCGGTGTACCGTGGTGGTATGTCGGCGCACGGTAACGTGTTGTGGGATTGTGTCTTGTGGGTACAGTTGTACACCTCTGATCAGAGTAAAACTATTCGAATAGCCGTGTCCGCGGTTATGGGCGATCAACCAGATTCACCGTGATTAGTTACATTTTCTAATAATCTGACTTAATGGAACTGGTGTAGTTCAGATGGATGGTTTAGGCTTGTCGCAACGTGGTGTAGCGTTGGACAGTGATGGTTTAATATTGTTCAATCAATTCAACGTTTTACTACTGTTTTCAACTATTGTTTTTAAATGCGTATTTTATGCAAATTATCCTTTCAGCCTCCTTTGTTACTAGTTGCATCATTATTTTCCTTTCCGGTATGACTTGTTGAGTACAGTGGGTAGTACTCAGTCTTGCTCTATTTTTCCTCACATCAGAGTTGGAGTATGTATCAGAGGAAGACTTTTCAGAAGAGTAGGCTTGTGGCTACCGTCGAGGATGCCTGTGGATTGGAGTTGCTACGTTGCGAGTGTCTATTTTATTAGTATAGCTTGTTTTCTTTTTTCGCTGCGTTTATGTAAGAGATTTTTATGGTGTTTGTAAGACGTGGATCTGTATAGCAATTTTGTCGTTTGTGTACTCTGGCTGATCCTGGACAAGGATTTCAATACACATTCTGCTTGAAATTCGGGTTAGCGAATTTCTAGGCGTGACAACTTTGGACTAGTGGCCCTCCTGTCTGCGAGAACCCCTTCTCTCACACGAGCCAACACCCTCTCTCCTCCCACACCGGCAAGCTTGTCCCCAGTGTTGTTTCTCTACCGTCATCCACGCGCGGAAGCCCCATGTCTCCTACTCTCCTTGCCCTTGAGGTTGAGCTTGGAGAGGTGCAATAGAAGATAAGCTTGAACTCGGAGCGGAGTCGACAGGATTGTTCTCGATCGAGCTGTGGGCATATTGCGAGCGTATTGCAGACACAGATCGACCACAAGCTTAGGGCAGCTAGGCATGACAGAAATTGAGCACGAGCTCGCACATCTCTCCGTTCTCATGGAAAGGAAACAACAAGGTGGAGGCCGAGCAACACATCCGACTACCCGGATTTGGACAGAAACAGAAGCAACAGCCATTCCCCTCCACATAAAGAACTTGAACCTGATCTCGATCTTTGGTGGTGGAAAGGTAGGTGGGGAGGGAGCTCAAGCTTTGGGATTGGGAGGAGGCGGACATCAAGCTTGAGGGTGGAGATGAGCCGACGATGGAGCGATGTGGTGGTTGGGAGTGATGTAGAGGAAAAACGGATGGAGGGAGAGGGTCCAAAGTACAATATTAGTAAAAAAAAGCTAGGTTTGAAATGAAAATATTAACTATGGGTTAGTCTAAGATAAAACTTTTAATAAAGTTATGTGATCCAATCTACAATTTAGTCTTAATAATATATATACGAGACAACAGGTTCTTTTTTTTTTCCAGATTCACCACCGCTCTCTTTTTTTAAAGATCTTTTTAATTTTAAAAATAAACTCTCTCAAAACTTATTTCTAAAATTTAAATGGTTTGGCCAGGACAGCTTAACTAACGTGGCAAAACAATATTGTCACACCAGTCTAGCTGACGTGGTATCATTAATTGGCTATGCTATTTAAGCTGTTGTGTCATACCATTACGGGTGACGTGGTAGTATATTGTTCCACCACACCAAACGGGGAGGCGTTGCCAAAAACAAAAGGTTTCGATTGTTGAAAATAAGTTTTGCATGGGTTTATTTCTAAAATTGAAAATTAAAAAGATTAAAAAAAAATAAAAATTCCCCACTCTCCGCTCCCATGAACATGCTGAGCTGTCTGTAGTGGAATCCCCAGCTGAGGCTGAGAGATTCTAGAAGCTAACTCGTGGCCTCCAGGCCGGCCCAGTCGGCCCATCCTCCCCCCTCCACCCCCCANTCTCTTCCCTTCCCTCCTCACTAACCACCCCCACTCCCCTCCACTTCCTCCTCCGATCTCGCCGCCGCCGCCGCCGCCATGGACCAGTCCATCGTCGGCCAGGTAACCCGCACGCGCTGCCGCGGCTCCCGTCCGTTTCCCTCCCTTCTCTTCTCTTCTCCTCTCTCCCCCCTGACGCGGTGAGAGGGCGGTGCAGATCCTGGAGAAGCAGGTGCTGTCGGTGGCGAAGGCGGTGGAGGACAAGCTCGACGAAGAGATCGCCGCCCTCGACCGCCTCGACCCGGACGACATCGAGGCGCTCCGTGAGCGCCGGATCCTGCAGATGCGCCGCGCCGCCGAGCGGAGGGCCAAGTGGCGCGCCCTGGGCCACGGCGAGTACGGGGAGGTCCCCGAGAAGGAGTTCTTCGCCGCCGCCAAGGCCAGCGAGCGCCTCGTCTGCCACTTCTACCGCGACAACTGGCCGTGCAAGGTGCGCCGCTGCCTTCTCTCGTTTTTTTTTCCTCCCTGTATCCCCTTTCATTTTCTTTTGGGTTATTAAGATTTTGCTTGGATCTCGGATTGGACTGTAGAAATAAGTAAGGAATTGTGCCAAGACGTGGTATATATACTGTGTTTGGTTGTGGATCTCGTGGTAACTTACATTTGGTTACAATGCTCTGACAATGTGAATCACATGGTGACTTGATGGCTTTCCGTGTATCAAGATCGGAACCTTCAAGTGGGTTCAGTAGTTCAGTGCCCAACTCCCCTGGTTCTTGAATGAACCCCTGCAATTTATGTGATAGCTAGCTCCATCCACGCAGTATTTACCATGTTATTCAACTTCTTACCGTCAAATTGCTGGCGATCCAGCTAGGCGCTTTGTCGTTCTGGTTCTGCCTCTTTATAATGGAATGAAACATTCCACTAAACGTGTTAATGATTGGTCCACCTCTAAAAGACTTAACACATCTAGAGTCCAACAACCTTAGGGCCGCTAAATTGTATGTGGTATGCCAAAGAGGAGGACAAATTTCATTATATGTCACTCAATCCGCAAGTCTTTTGGAATTTGCCAAGGAGCAAATTCTAAAAGTCGCACGAACTGGGTGGCAAATTCTGAAAGGCTTGTGAATTGAGTGGCGTATAATGAAATTTCTCAAAATGGAGTGGATTGTCCATGACGGGAAAAAAGATTACCTATTGATGCAACCTATTCGCAGCACTCATGGTTTGCCTCGTTGTAATGCACAAATGTATTGAGAGCTCCATGGCCAGATTCAGCTAAGGGAGAGGAGGACGAGATGGGTGAATGCATGCGGATCTGGAGGTTGCCTCCTGGCAATGCTGTCCAAGATCCAAATCTAGCTGCATAACCTGCCTTCAGTGCCTTCGTTTTCCTGCAAGAGCTCTATGCTCAAGTGTATCTTGTAGAATGTCGTTCTGACCACATGATGGAACTGCCAAGCTTCCCTTTGTGCGGGACAGATCCACGGCTTTGGTTCTCTTTTGTGCAATGATGCTTGCTGGCAGACTATCATGGCAATGAGGTTCTGATAGTTGTGTGATTGATGGAGGCGCCTATAGAACATGTGTAATAGAGAGTACCGAGAGAAATTGGCTGGAGAAAAAAGCGACAAAAAACTAAACAGTGCTGGTACTTAATGTGTGGACTAGTTCTAAGGAGAAATTTCATTATATGCCACTCAATCCGCACGTTGTGGGAAATTGCCACTTAATTCGCGCGCCTTTTAGAATTTGCTGGCGGGGCTGCGAATTTGTGGCAAATTCCGTAAGGCGGACGAATTGAGTGGCAATTTCTAAAAGGAGAGCAGACTGAGTGGCATATAATGAAATTTCTCAGTTTTAAGCGGTGATGTATACAATGTGTTGGAAACAATGTTCTCCAAGGCTGTTGGGTGGCAGACTAGTGCCTGCCTATTAGGGATGCAAGTTAGCCAGCCCATTAACCAACATGTAATCTATGTGTTGGTTAAATGAGCTGGCACACTTGCATCCCTAGCACCAGCACCTATAGGATGATCCCTTATTAGGTTAGCTATAAGGTTGCATAGGCAGGATAAATTGGCTAGGTAAGCTTGGTAGGTTGATGATGTCTACCTCCTAGGCAACACGTAAGTAGGCTAGGTGACTACTTAGGGGAATACTGGTTTGAAGCATTTTTATCTTTGCTGATAGCCATATGACACGGAACATTAATAAGGTTTGGATTTGAAACAACAATGAACCATGGATGTTTTTAAGTAACCAGCATTGCATGTTAAATTCAGCCATAATTTTTTAAAAATTCAATTGCTCTCCACCCATCCTCGGCTCCCTTTTCTTGCTGCCTCTGCTCACTCTGTTTTCTAGTTCATGGGTTGTGCTGTTGGTTACCCTCACCAAATGCCAGCCCCTCACATGTATCAGCTTGTGCTACAGGCTTGCCACTTGCTTATTCCACTAAAATGACTCCAATGTTGTTTACCTACCTTCTGTAAGCACAGCACTCCTGCTGTGTTTGGGCAATGAACTTGATGAGGCGATCTCAATGAGGACGATACCACGAGGGACCTCATAGTCTAGGTCAAACTTAAATAAAAGATGTGATGAAGATATGTGATGTCTATGTACGTGTTGAGCTAGAGAGGAGGACTAGGTTGGCTTGATAGAAGACAAGCGATGGTTTCAATCACTATATTTAGTCATGAAGTACATGAAGTCACCATATATGTTTAAGTTCTAAATGATGTCAGCACTTATGTGAACCCACATACGAGTTCATTGTTTATGTCACCGGCAAAGCTGACGTTCGTATTCAGGTCTTCATCTTCCTTGTACAATAAGTGGGAGGAAGTGAAACTGAACTTTTCTTGAACACCCTGGCATTTGCAGTCAGTGAATGTGTGCAATTCAGCATGGAGCTCACCAATTGATTGGTTCCATTTTATGGACTTGCACCACTTTAGAGGATCTGAATCACACAGTGAATATAACAATTGAAGCGTCAATTTCTAGTTGAAAAAAGCAATCAAGATCTTCATAGGAATACTCTATCCCCTGACCTATATGTTAGCTGCACTAAGTCATAAGAAGATGGGTATGACGCCCTCATCATGGGAGTAACTTATAGCTCAAATAAATTCATAATGCCAAGTCCCTTCATGACATATAACCCTTGACTGCTCATCTTCAGTTGTATAGACATACTTTACAACTAGCTTATAACTTAATATAGGTTGTAACATTCAGCTTTATAACTCATCTTTTTGAAGAAACTGGTTGTAAAATTCAGTACTCTTATGGCTTATTGTACAAGAAAAATGGTGACTGCGCAAGCAATAACCTCATTTGTGTGCTGACATAAGCGATGGCATTATCTAGATGTTGACATGTACAATGGCATCATATATTCCATGTTTAAATGTGGTGATCCTCCTCTCTAGCCCAAAAGGCGCATAGCCACTTCGTATCGTCTTCAAGGTATCTGAGTGGAGCTTGTGACATGGAGCGAGATGACCTTGGTACAAACATTCTGCCAGTTATTGGTGGTGCCAACATTATAAACATCTTAGATTTGTTCCTTCTTGTTAGTGTGTTATATGTTAGGATGGTTTAAAACACTGGCCAATTCTAGGACTTGAAATCATTGGTGAGTGATGAGAAGATTAAACAATGTTGTCATTGCCTGGCCACTGACCTAGCTCCCTAAAAAAAATCTACAATATTGCACACTGCTAAAGTGTAACGATTAGCTAATACAATACTTTATCTTCATGTCTTCTTTCTCCATCATTGTAGTTGCAGTGCACAATATTTTTCATGCGTATTGAAATGGCAGTTACAGCCTCAAAATTTACATATATGAAAAGTATTAGGTGCTACATTTGGAGATGTGACTTGAACACATACAGTAACAAGATTTTAAGGCACTTTGATATTTTCCTAGCTGCTTGAAAGTGCTACTATATTATTTCCCCACACCGAACCACTTAGCATAGGTTTGCAATCTAGCGGTGTTGAAAAGCATCATCATTAAAAGAGAAGCAGCAATACTACATTTTGACCCACATTACTCGTGTTGGAAGTGCTACTCAATTTAGCCCTTTTGCTTGATATACATGTTCGTTGTGCCCAGCTATTCATAGATGCTTGATTTGATGGTAATCTGGAAAATCCTCCATGACACCACCTGGTCATTAACCAGTTCCTCTTCAAACATTGTGATTCTTTACTTGAGAGTGTTAGGACTATGATTTCTTAACCATTCTATGTTTGGTACGCCCACAAGTGTTATCTATTTGTTGTATGAACATGCATTGTAAAATAAATTAGGATTAACTTCAAGGTTTTGAACACCTATCTACTGTAGGAAATTTGCTTGTCCACTCTGTACTATCAAATGGATGCAGCAAAATTTCATCTCGGCATAGAATATTAGGTGGTGTCCAAGAATAAGTTGTGCAGTGTGATGCTGATTGGGATTTGGGATGGAATAGGAAGTGGCAGATCTCTGGCTGCGAGGAGGTACTTTCAGACCACAGGCTGTCAAGTAGGGCTAATGAAGGGGCTTCAATGCCAGTGATCATAGGTGGCTTAGAGGCTCAGAGCTAGTGTGCCAGCCAGAGATGCTGCTGCATGCTTGTGGTAGAAGGTGGCACAAAGCTGGTGAGCATCTCATTGGCATATTGGATCCGGTGGAGCTTGATACTTGATATTAGCACAGCAGCCTGGCTTCATGTGCCATTGCACCTGATGGTATTAGAGGAGTTGATGTGTTTGGAAATGGATTTGCTCATTTGTCCTTTAGAATAATTGTCAGAGCTACAATTTTGCCCCTCGGAGAATATAAACACAATAACTCCTATATTTTGTATTAGGAGCTAACAAGAATGCATGGTCTACAGATTCTTGGTTACTGCTTTTTTCTCAGACTGTAGCCAACCTTTTGCCTTGAATTGTGGAGATCATTGCGCTGCTGAAGACAAGCAAGTGAATCTCATTGTGACATCACTCCACTTTCCTTCCCTTCTCCCATCTATTTGCTCACTCTACTATTCTTTGTCTGACTACCTCCTTATCTGTCATGTTGCTATTTCACTGGTGATGTGTTGGAGACACTGATGGTGGATAGGTCTCCACCTTTAGCCCTATATATGCCCCCCTGTTCAGTATATCAAGTTCCCGTATGTTGCTACCCTGACTTCAAATCTTCAATCCTCCTCTACTCCAGACCAACTTGCTGTCTTATGGGGAAGCCATCAATATAGATGATGCTTTGTATTGCTAAATGTTCATGAATATATGCAAATAAATGTTTTGAATTTCCATTTATATGCACATATTTTTCCCAAGTATTTTTCTACGTTGATTCAAGTCCATTTGCCTGTTTGGCTAACCAGGTTTGTTTAGAGGAAATGTGGTGCTATCTTTTTAATATCCCCATAAAGTAGTGCCGAGACACATCCTCATGTTTCTTTGTCTGTCCTTATACCAATATGAATTGTGCTCATGGTTTGTGCATGATTTTATTAGTCTTCACATTGGCACTCATGTTAAGCTGTGGAGCTTCTCTTGTTAATATTTTGATTAACTGGTTTAAAAATAAATAGTTAATATAGGATTAGAAGCAACAGAACTAGGACTTAGGAGGAGCCAAGGCAAGACCGAAAGCACGCTATGGTCGGACATACAAACTCATAGTCACTTAACTGAGAATTTCAGGGTTCTGAAGAAGGATAACGTGAGATCTCTGACACCTTAGAGAGGTGTCCATTCCACTAGTGGCAATGCCTTCAGCCATGACTTCTGCGTATTCCTACTGATCATTAGTATAGTTGCAACATTTCTCTTGGTGTTCTATGTCTGACATGCAGGAAACCAGCATACTGACATTTCTCATGAAAACAAGTGTTCTTTTTCTCTTCAGCCCTTGTTCTTATCACAGCAGTTCTCTACCAGTTTCCTATGTCTCACAACATGCTTGTGGTTCATCGCGAAGAGTGTTGCATGGTTGTGCCTACAAATGGTGCGTGGCTCATCAATGTCATTTCTAACTAGGACACCAACAGTTCTTGATCTTTTATCCATGTGAAGATCTTATGGATGTCCTAGTAAACAAATTTTGATTAGACTGACGAGTTAAGGGTGTGACAGACTTTCTCCACTTGTATGAATGTATTCCATACTATCCATAGAACTCAGTTTTTATTCTCTTGTGCAATAAGAAATATTATGAACATTAGTTGTGTACTTTTGTGAGATTTTCTTTATTACATATGAACCTTGATTCATTTCTTTTCCCATTTATAATTTCGAATCTATTGTTCATATGCATCTGACTATTTGTAAATATGATGTGAAGGAATAACACTTATTTCTGCCACTGTATTTAAGACGGGATGGCTCAAATCAAGATGAACTAACCCAGTAACCATGTTCCTAGCCAAGTTGGCCCCAGGGTACTGTGTTGGACTGTTGGTTCACTGATGTTAGATTGATTTCTTTACTCCCCCGGGATCCTGGATATTTACAGGAGTAAAAGATCTGTTGTTTCATCGACAAGGTAGTCTAGGTCCAATGATAATGAGTGGATGCTATCAGCAACTTCTTGTTGATGCTTGACTGCCCAAAAATATTCTTACTTTTCGTCTTATTTTTTCTGCAGGTTATGGACAAGCACTTGTCAATTCTTGCGAAACAGCATGTAGAAACACGTTTTGTGAAAGTTCATGCTGAAAAGGCTCCCTTTTTGACAGAAAAACTAAGGATTGTTGTTCTCCCAACTCTTGCATTGGTAAAGAACACCAAAGTTGAGGATTATGTGGTAAGGCTGCTCATTGCAATATATTCATCCACTGCACATGAACAATGCAATAGGTATTGAATTCTTTTGGTCCTCCCAGGTTGGGTTTGATGAGCTCGGTGGTAAGGATGATTTCAGCACGGAGGATCTGGAGGAACGCCTCGCAAAAGCTCAAGTGATCTTCCTTGATGGAGAAGGGCCTGCAAATGCATCCAAGCAGGCGACCAAACGAAGCGTTTGGCAATCAGATACTGGCAACTCATCGGACTCTGAATAGTTTTGTTACTGTTTCTGAACTTATGCAAAATGTTTATTGGCTGTTACAGCAAACTGTTCTGTTATCCCTATTAGTAATAGGAAAAGTTAAATAGTCTAGCATTGAACATTTGAACTGGGACTTGGGAGTTAAAAGAGGTATCTAGAGTGACACATCATATGTTATTGCGGGTTTGCTCGGAGTTGTATATTATGATGTTAATGATAGTTGCCTTGTTTGTTTGAGTGAAAACTAATTCATGCTCCCCTTGCCAAGATAAAATAGATGAATTTATCGACAATTAGCAGAAAAAATGACATTTCTGTTCTGATAATTGTTCTTTGATGATCAGTCTCAATCTGAGTGTCCATCTATCTAAACCATGTGCCCCATTCAGATTGTCCCATTGCCTGCTGTGTGTCTGTGTGTACAACATTTGCTGTGGCCTGCAGCTGCTATATATATTGTCCATCAATAAATAGATCCTGTGCTTTTGTGCCCTGGTACTACCTTTTCAGCTGCTGCTCACTCATTTTACCCCATGTGCTGATCATCATCATTATCATCATCATTCATGATGACATAAATTGTTGGGCAAAAGGAGAACGGTAAAAGGTGATGCCTTGCAGTCTCTGCAGATTGTGCCTGGGTGGTACTACTACCACCCTGACGGCAACTTGAATGCTGAGAAATTTAGGGCAAGATTGAATTGCTTCTTCACACTGGTCGGTTGGTCTGGCCACATGAATGCACTGGGAATGCATTTGCAGTTAGTAGTACTAGACAATTTGCTTCAGTTAGATGGGGAAATGGTGTGCACTGACTACTGACTTTTGTTGTTAATGATTCATACCGACTTTGTTAGATGGTTTGAACGTTTTTACTGCTTTAGTTATTTGCAATTATCTTTACTCTGTCTCAATTGTTTTGGGCAAGAAGTTTCTGTAGCATAGGAAAATAGTTCAAGTCACTTGAGAATGTATACATATGTTGCCAGAATTTGAACAAAATTTGTACCTCCAGATGTTTAACACCGTTATTAACCCAACAAATGTTATTGCACGTACGGCTAGGTTTCAGATCATCATCTCAAATTTGAAGAATGGAACGGTCCCCTGGATGCTGACACGTTTGTTTACCATCATAGCTCTGCAAAGTTTGATTGCGAAGATGCAGCAGCTGACGATGGTTCGTATCACTCACTTCTAATATACATGTCCTGCATATTTGTTACCATGTGAATCATTTATTTCTCTGAGCTATTTCTGTTTTCATGTTTGATTGCTCCTTTATTTCATCATGTATATATAAATTACCGAAGAAATCCGCCGGTTTGATTTTCAACATATTTAAAACTCACACAGGTTTTCACTTGATTGCGAACACATTTTTCGTCATTTCAATATATTTGTGGGTGCTATTTTACGACTCATTCTACTGCCCTTTTTCAGTTTTGGACTTGACTGTGAACAGTCTTTCTCCCTTTTGGATAGGCAATTCTGTTGTCATGACACTGACAGATTAACATAATGCATACTACTATTAGTCTAAAGAAAACCATAATGTCACTCATGTTGTTCCTCAAGTGGCACATTGACCTGGTCTACCAAGGGACAGAATTTACAAATAGTTTTGGGCACCAATAATTCAGTGATGCAAGAGGACAGGACAGCACTTTTGTCATATTAATCAAATCAGGGCCGGCTAATTAAACTAGCCATGGAGTGTCTTATTTAGGGCAACCTAATACCTGATGTAACTACAAAAAGCTAGACTTAAAAAAAAGAACAGGATTGCTGACTGAGACCTTCAGATGATCACAAGGAGGAGACGACAGAAAGGAATTGAACTAGGAGATAAGAAGTTGTTGGAAAGCATCATTGGAAAAAGAATTGTTATACTATGCTTGGAAGGGAAGAAGGGGTTTGGATCTTGCATCATGCTGATGACGAGACATTAGTTAGTTTGTGCAAGAAATGATTAGTTTTTAGATTTGATCAGGCACCTAGATCACATTGAATACTGCACTGCTTTGCTTGCTACAGGCTCAAAAATCAATGATGTTATTTTGGAAGGAATTATGCTGCTTTTAGTTGGGCCTTATTGAGTATTTCCTCCATCCCAAAAACTAACATTGCAGCAATTATCCTCTTCTTGTTCCATTTGTACCAATTACCAACGGTTGACCATGCATGGACAAAAAGGAAATTCCTTATTCCTTTGGTGATGTCCAGAAGAAGAAAAGCTCTGAAATATTCCTACTCGCTTTTGCACGTATTCAGATCGTATCTATTGTACTTGTTCCACCGGCAGTAACATATCTGCTATCCTGAAATCACTGACACAAAAATAAGAAAAAGAAGAGTAAAAACAAAAGAGTAAAAAAAAAGAGAGAAAAAAAACCCACTGGAATCCAATTCCACTCCAACACCTGAAAGTGATGCAGAGGTAGGGAGGAGCAGAAAGTTTTTTTTTCTGCAGCAAAGTGCTTAAAGTTGCACTGCAATTGCAAGCATCCTTTTGCACTGCACTGGCTATAGCTAGATTCTGCAGAACAAGGGGATGAGTCATGGTCACCTTTGCATTGGATTGCATTGGGCATTGCACAACCTTTGCTTTGTTCTGCACTGCAATGGCAATGCCTTTTGGTGCCTGTGTGTAGTTAAAATCTAATTATTTCTAGAAGCTTTCACAAGAATTAAGAAATGTAGCTGACATGGAATAGTGGAAGATTGTGATTAGATGAAAAAAAAATTAGGTGAGGAAATTAAATGGGAAATGGTTCTAATGGGTTAAGATAAGAGATAAGTGGATAAATAGCTACATTTTAAAACAAATTGAAACATCAGAAATAGCTATATTTTAAAAGGACAAGTAGTATAACTTTCTTTTCTATCCATTGAAAGGTGGAAGAAGAGAGGAGATGAGGTGATGGCATCTGAACCCAAAGCCTTTTTCGCCTGCACATAATTGCATGCTAGAAGAAGGATGGATTGGAGGAATCCCCTCGTGGGTTGGCTGTCCTTAGCCATCAAGAAAGGCAGGCAGGCAGGCAGCTGGTCAGGATAGATAGATAGATAGCTAGTAGGTCTTCTCATCATCAAAATCATCAGGATCAGGCCAGGCCAGGTCAGGGTAGCAACTTTCTGCCTTTATGAATGGATCATTCACTCTCTCTGAAATGTGCCCATGCATGCTCATTTGGTGGGATAAGGTTGGGAGGGGATGAATGATTATTGTCAAGCTGAATAATTCAGTTGCCAAGTCATCCTTTTCTTGTTGTTATCTTTTCTTATATCAGCAAGAGAGGGGGTTTATTTGGGGGATGTTTATGTATGCATCATGTGTTGATTAAGCATAATTTTAATCCATAAAAGGTAATATATCGCTCCGAAATAGTTTCAACTCCTAATACCACTAAAATAATTAACAGATGGAAAAAGATACTAGTTTCATTCAGTGTGCTCTCGCTCTCCCTCTCTTATTTTGTTGAATTTTTTTTTTGATATGACATGGTACTTGAAAAATGAACAGTGCAAATACTAAATAGAAAAGGGTGATGTCGGCATACCAGAATAGTCAACTACAAATGAATCCATGTCCCTAATTTAAAAGGCTGGAGAAAACGGTCCTGTGATGACTACTTCATTTGCCATTATTTTGTGGATAGGGTATTCGGCGTATTGTCTATGTCTCCTACAAAAACAAATATATATTATATGACATATATGTTGCAGTGAAATCCAATATAATTTTGTGGAACCAACAATTTCTTGTTTAATAATAAAGATGGTTCATTTCTCCTTCATGGAATCCCATGGCCACAAGCAACTTGGTCAAGGGTTCTTTTGATTCTACTTGCTTTATGCGTTTTTGTCCCTTCTTCAAAAGGAAAAAAACATTTTATTTTCTTTCTTTTACTCATTCACAATTTGCAAGTTGCAAGTGTCCTAGTCAGGTTGCAACAAAATACATCCTTTTTTCCCAGCATGGGCATGCAATTTGCTGATCATGTGTTCCCTAATACATTTTTCATGTCACAAACTTAACTCAAATGGAATAATGGCATAACAACTATTTTCTCTCTAACTAAAAATCATTTCCTTTATTTTTTTAGAAATATATATCATAACAAACAATGAAAATATATCAGTAGGTCATGATAAGATATTTTGCTAGTGGGTCCAGCCCTCCTTGAAACTTTTTAGCAGCTCTCGATATTCTAGTCCACTCCTACAAATTTCTTAGGGTGGTCAATTCAACCATTTTGGTTGTTGCCATTAAGCATGGGCAAAAGCATGGAGAGGAAGACACTCACTCATGAGCTAGGAGGATCCATGGAGAGGAGTCCAGGAGGGGTGAGCACCAACCAAACCAAGGTTAGGTTTGGAGCAAAAGCAAATAAATGGATGCACATGGAAATGCAGTTGGGGGTGGTGTGGGGCCTAATCTCCTTTTCAGTTTTAAAAGTCCCCATGTCCTTTATTGTTTGATTCTATGAACCTGTAAAGGCATGCATCTTTCATCCATCTTTTTAGACTTTTGTGATCACCCTTAGCTTGGCTGCCTTCTAAGAAACGGCTCTTTAATCATTAATTAATTTTGTATCCCCTGTGGACACCCTTCCAAGGGCCTCTTGTGTGCTTTGCTTTGCTTGCTTGGTATTGCTTGGTACCTAGCTAATTAATCTCCTAGCTAGTTGACTCAGTTATTAAAAAAAAACTAGTTGACTCAATCCTCCCTGGCCAATAAAAATAATTGTTCTTGCAACTTTGACATGGTTTTGTTTAGAGTTAACTGATGCCAACTTCAGATCAATGCACATGATGCAAATCAGTAGCTGAAGATTGTCATTGGGACTCTACTCAAAGATTCATATATAGTCAAAGTGACATGAATAACTACAGAAACTAATTTGTTGTCCATAATCAAGCAGTAGTGGAGCCAGAGTTGTTATCCTGTGTGGTCGATCAGTACTATACCATGCATATTTCAGTGTTCTTTTTTCTATGTATGAATTTACATGTGGGAAACAACCCTCCACTGTCAGGTTTGTCAAATGGGAAAAGTCTATATTATACCTTTAACTATCGAGTTTGTCAAAATGCCCCTTAATTAAGAAACCAGATATTTTATACTCCCAACTATCAAAATAACCTCATAATGGCAAGCAAACTTGGTTTTAATGCTGGTTTTCATGGCTTTGAAATCCAAACAATATATCTTTTACTTGTATTGCACCAAATTAGTAAGAGACATAAAAAAGTAGTTAATTTCAAGTAAAAAATATATATATATTTGGATGTCAAAATGATGAAAACAGCTATCGAAATTGGGTTGTATTATTCCTTGGGGGATATCATGCTCTGCTTTCAATAGCCAAGAGGTGTAAAATGACTGATATTTATAGGTTACTAGTGTTTTTTTTTACACAAATCCGATAGTTAAGTGATGTAATACGGACTTTTCCGGCCCCTTAAAAATATGGTTGGTTAGCTAAAATACGGATCTGCCACTCGGCCACTGTAAACAAGGAATCAAACTGTGCTCATGCAAGGAATAATGGCCACTCAAGTTTTTAACTAGATACTCATATAAGGAGAACACTAGAAACTGAGCTAGAAAAATTAATTTCTAAGCCTTTTTGGTTGTGAAATGGATCTCTTGAAAGCGAGAGATCGAATGGCATCCCTATCTCTACAGTGTTCTGAGAACCGACAGTGGTGGCAAAGACAAGGGCATAAATGCTGAATCGAACCATGAGATCTTGTCATGTTTAAATGACATTTGAGACGCAAGGTTTAATTAAATGGAACCAAACAAGATGGAGGATCAGTCGTGCTAAGTACAAGAAAAAAAAATTCGGCAGATTCGAATGCTCCCCTGCAGTGAAAAAAATGACGCATTTGCATCCAAAACGAGTGGTACGTCTACAGTTGACACATTAACAGTATGGCCGTGCGGTTCAAAGGGCACACAACCATGTTTGCTTGGAGTGGACATCAAATTTAAAGGGCTCAGAGACTGTACACTAGTGAAGCTGTACCAACATTATGTGTCACATGTAGTGGAACTGTACAAAAAGATATTTTGGCAATTTAAGAGGAGCAAGAGCGCCTAGGAAATTCATTGTTTGAATTTAAATTTCCCCTTGAAAATTATTGCTTGGACTCGAAAGGTTGTTCAAACACTTCCATAAAAAAATTTGGAATTAATTTACCATTGTGTAGGTCCCAAATTAATTTTCTCTTTTGGTTTTCTCGCAAAATTATCCTTACATAACTGTTTGATAGTGACTTTGTGTTACATATTTCCTCTCCAATAATTCAGTTACCATCCATCATTCACTAGTGGAGTTGACTGATGACGATTTCAGTGGTAGATTATTTCTGAACCCTATTAACCAAAGTCGATCCAGGAAGAAGTAAAAAGGCGCTGCATGGAGGTGAGAATAGTCGTTAGTCCTTGGCAGGTGTAGATGATCTCACCTTTCTCGTCCACAATATCATTTTTTTCTCAATTATAGGAAGGAGGTTTGGTTGCATTAGATATTCCATTACAATTCTTCCCCAATTTAGTTACCACATATTACTAATTAATTGAGCCAAGCGATGAAAATAGATGTACTATATACACATTATTCTGTAACCTTATTGATCGAGTCAATAGGCAAAACTTATTAATAGAATGGCACCAGGTGAAAGAAAAGAGAGAACGGAACTAAATATCGTTAGACCTTGGTATGTGCAGATCTACGCTTGACGTCCGTTATAGAAAATATACCATTTTCATCCTAAAATATATAGCAACTTTTAACTATAAATCTAGACATACCTTTTATTTAAATTTATAACTAAAAGTTATTATATTTTATTACAAAGGCAATATGAATTATCCTGCGACCGATCAGACATGGCCGTGCCGTGTACCCGAATGAATGACCTGGTAGGGGGCAACATGTACCACTGTTCAGCCTGCCCTAAGTCCATGTTAGCTAGCATGAGCGCACAAAATTTCTCTCATGATTGAGAGGCGCCATGAATGTGGCAAAAGGTACAGTTGTCTAGCAAGCAAGGTAAGCTAGGGTTTGGCCTGATCGTCGTCCGAACTTGCTTGGACTTTGCAGGGCAACAGCATCTGTGATCTGCATGCAATGCAATGCCCTTGTGCATTACAAGCCCGGCGTGTACTGCAGGAGACAAAAGGCTGTGGCCACACTCAAGGAGGATCTTTATTGCCCTGCACTGCACTACACTACCACTGCATGGCCCATGCATCTTGCTCCTGTGCAAGGTAAGGGAAAGGAGCCATGTTTGCAACTGTGCAAGTCACGCACAGAGTAAAAGCAAATTGATTAAGGTACCTTTTCTCTACCGAACATAAAAGATAAAGTTAAGAAAAAAACAAGAAAGCTATCAGCACATAATTAATTAAATTTTAATTATTATATAAACTTAAAAAATGGATTTATCTTATATTTTAGCACAACTTCTATAGAGAAAATTTTCGTATGAAATGTATCGTTTAACAGTTTGAAAAAAAAGACGAATAAAAATTGAGGTAGAATCCGCATCTTAATAAGAAAAGAACAGTCATTTCCGTCCGTCGTTCTGCTCTTGCTTCTTTTTAAATGATGAAATGAATTATGGATAATTGGTTATAGGGTTGAATTAAACATTATATATTAATATTATACAGCTAATACATAGCTTGTAACAAGTTACACAAGCAATACTAATTAATGGAGAAAGTTTTTGAAGAAATTTTACTTTAAATAATGTAGCACGAATAATCCGGTTGATAGTCCACCTTTATTAGCTGTCTCGAATGCAGCCTCGTACTCTACCAGATGTGTCCAAGCTTTTAAGTACTCCATCCATTTTAAGTTATTTATCATTTTAGTTTTATTCACTACTATAGAAAGACACAGAGAGATCGACACTATAGGTACTAGAAAAGTTAAAACTGATACCTATAGTGCTTTTCCCGCTTGTCCGAGCGCCCGCCGGGGGCGCCAAGGAGGAAAACCGGCACCTTTCAGGGGAAATAGGTGCCGGTTAACCAGCACCTATATTTCCTGTCAGAGAAGATGCCGGATCCATATAAAATCCAACACCTTTCACATACGTCCCATCATACGTCCCATCAGAGTTATTGGGTGCGGGGCCCACAATAGAACCGACACCTTTTAGGCTGTCAGAGAAATATGCCGGTTCTAGTTAAAAACCGACACCTTTGAGTCTTTCACCGGCTAGTAGCCGTTATTGGGCCCACACTCAAAAACCGACACCTATAATTTTTTTTGTCAGGTATTGGTGCTGATTCTAGTGAAGAACCAACACCTATTTGTCACAATATATAGCATTTCCCCCTCCCTTCGAGCTGATCGAGCAAAGAAAAGAGCGGCACCTCTTGTTCTTGCTCGACCAGCTAGAAAAGGGGAGGTTTTGCTCTTATTTTTTTGGATTTTTTGAATATTGAAGCATAGAAGGTTAGTTTTCATTATTTCTCACTCTGTTTCACTCTTGTCTGTTGAATAATTGAACCGTGCTATGTACACATATAATTAGTGTGCAAAACAAATTATTTGTATTTGTTTTGTAGGAGTAATATTTTTTTATACTTTTTGAGTTCATTTAATTAGTTCATCCTCAGATGAGACCACATACTAATTCTGAATAGAAGTATTGACATGATAGTAGTTGACTTTGTACGTAAAATTTATTAGTAGTATTCATATAGTAGTATAGAGAAGTATAACACAACTTTTTTAATAATAATTAAAATTTTGAAGTTGTATATCATTTCTGTTATTCTAATTTGCTTCTAAATTATAAAATCGTAATTGTATTTATTATGCAAGGTTTTTAATAAATGATAAATTATTATATTTTTCCTCTAGGGAAGGTAAATTTCATTTATCTATTCATGTTCGTTTATTGACTTTGTATAAGATCATTTATTGACTTTGTATAATTCAGAGTAATAGACATTAACTAATATTCGTAGGTATTCATCGGTTGTAATGGATCTAGGATGGGTGTATGAAGTGGATCGTGACTCTATGGACTATATCATGGGAGTAATGTCTCTCGTTGCTGCGGCAACGAGCACAAACTCAGTTAATGCGCCAGATTATCTGTGGTGTCTATGCTTTAATTGCAAGAAAGACAGGCAATTTCCGACACAACGGGTCCATGCACATCTTCTTACAAGGGGTTTTATGCCAATGTTCAGATGTCATGAGTATCTTGGTGAAGAGGAGCAAGGCGAGGGAAGTGCAGGCAATAGTGATGTGCCGAATGAGGATGTCAGCTTTGGGCAAGAGGACCAAACGTGTGTTGATCACGATGAAACTGATCTAGGTCAGATGCTGCGTGACGGGAAGAGGGCTGACACTGATGAAAGGGAATATTCCAATTTCAAAACCATGGTGGAGGACTCAAAAACTCTACTTTACAATGGATGTAAGGTGTGTAAGATCGAATCCCAAACACCAAGCCAACCAGAGGGGGGTGAATGGTTGTAACACCAAAAACCAAAAACTTTAAACGGAAATTAAAGTTACCCTCTTTTCGATGTAGATCGCCGCCGCCGCCGCTGCTGTCAAAACGCCGCCGGTCTGACCGAGCCTAAGCCGTCGGTCTGACCGATGTAGCATCGCCAGTTGGACCGCTACCTCTCGCCGGTTAGACCGCCCGTAGTACTTCGGTCTGACCGTCGAGATCCAGAACAACGCCGGTAGAAAAACACTTGAAGATGTAGATCAAATCTCACGACTTTATTGCATCAACTAGTGTTTACAAAGTGTAACCACAGCACTCCTCTCCACAATTTCGACTTATATCAAAACCCTAACTCCAAGCTCTAAAAGCTTGATCTAAAACTCCACACATAGAGGCAACACCCTGCCCCTCTATTTATACCTTCATCATGGCTGCCCCTAGCCACGAATCCTACTCATACAAGAAGTCCTAATCCCATAGGAAACCTCCCATACAAGCAACAAACTCAACACTATCCAAATTTGGACTCCTACCAAATTTGACTCTGCTTTCCATACGCATACAACACCACGTGTACGCCATATGGAAACCTTCACCTCCACATGCATTGTTCTCTAGCCTAAGCATCCCGCGTGATATCCTCGACCCTCTGGACCTCAACTTCTCCCAAGCCTAGTCCCGATCCATCACCGGCTATACTCCCATGGCCTCAAGCAACACCTGCACATGAACAACAAAGAAACTCCATATCCGAGTGCAAGTTATCCCAACTTGACTCACATTAGCATAACACCAGTATCCACACGTATAGAAATCATCTATAAGTCAAATCCACGAAGGAAACATCCAAATCCGAATCCGACAAGAAGTCGGCTGCCTCTGCCAGTCAGACCGCGTGACGGCCAGTTTGACCGCTCGCACACCTCCGGTCTGACCGGCCGCCTTAGCCCGGTCTAACCGGTATACAACCGTCAGCACAAACACTATTCATCGTCTGAACACATATCTCCGTATTTTCACAAACACTTACCTTTGACAATTGTTCATCACCAAGATCATCACATGATCCAACAATCTCCCCCTTGATGAACACATTGGCAACATCTTCAAAATGCAATTTAGTGTTTTTGAAAAACGAATCAAAAAACTCAGATGGCTCAAAAATCACAAACGTGACGAAAAGAAAACTCTCCCCCTTTTTAAAAGAAAGAATTTCCCATATTTGTAATCCAAAACTTCAAAATCAACTAGCAAATCAATTCTCCCCCTTTCAAGAAGCATGCATTTTGTATATTTCTCCCCCTTTGACAATGATTTCATCAAGAATGCAAAAGAGAAATAATAACAAATGTATCACAAATGCAATATTTTTATTTTCTAAGTTTTTTTATCATCGAGAGCTTTAAAGTATACCAAAAGCAATTCATGATCATGTTTTGCAAGACAAGGAGATAAATTTATTAACTAGTTAACAAGCATACACTATAATATAAATATGAATCAAAGATATTACAATTAAGCTCAACTTAGCAATAAAGATTCATGATTTCAAACGGTTTATAATGCAACATATTCACAAGCACATAGGTTGAAAAATAAACATCTATACATATACACCTATTGCATTTATCACTCTTTCTCAAATAAGCTTTAGCACAAAACAATCAAGAGAATTTTTAACTTTTATTTGAGCTTTTTTTTGCTCATATTTTTTCTCTCAATTATTCCGGGTACGTCCTTGTCATCAAGACTGTTTCCAAAGATTCGGCACCCATTATTTTTGCTCACATCGAATACGTCCTTGTCGTCAAGACTGTTTCCAAGGATTCGGTATTCATTTTTTTCTCTCATAGATATTTTTTATTCTCTTGTACAATGAGCATTTAAAAGCTATTTGAGGAATAATAAAACAATAAAGCATATATATATAAACATTCATCATTCAACCAATATGCTTACATCAATATTGCATATTTTCTTAATTCAAGTAAAAGAATTAGTGTCATGCTTCATCTCACTTAAAAGCAATATTTAAGCTTCATGAGAAGACTAAAATGCATACAAGCTAACATAGCAATACATAAACCTCAACTATTTTGCTAGCATGCACAAGAATATACTAGAGGTATAAAACAAAGCTCTCTTTTTATCATTTTTATTTATTTTCAGATTTACTATTCAATGCATAAAAATAACCATGAATGCATGAAAAAGCACAAACTCCCCCTCAAATTAACCTTCAATTTCCCTTGAAGAAAAAATCAAGAAGAAATCAAGAGATTTGAAAAAGACATCCAATTGCCAATGATATCATCAAGATTCTCATGAATTGACATATATTCATTTGAATTAACCAAAACTACTAACTCACAAACTAGCACATGAAAAGCTAATAATTGAGAAAGTAGAACAAAATTATGTCAATCCAAAATTACCTTGATGTTACCTTGAAAAGCAACCGTCGTCTCAACGTTGAACACTCATGGGGAGTATGCCCAAAAATACCTACGAACGAGAAAATGTCGAGGCCTCCGTGTTGGTGTTAGAAATAAGAAATTTTGGAATCCAACACTGAGTCACACGACCAATAGAACCAGTAGGTACATATGCACGAACAAAATCAGAATCAGACTTACCTGAAAACTTACCTTGATGCTTCACAAAAGTCCGATTTAAATTACGCGCAAAATTGCCCTGTGGCCAGTCTGACCGTCGCTGTCCCTGCGGTCTGACCGAACCTGGCTGCCGGTCTGACTGCCGGTACAACTGCGGTCTGACCGCTGGTTGAGGCCGCTCTGACCGATTGGTCAGTGTCGATCTAACCGAGCTCCTCGATCCAAAACCCGATTTTTGCCACCGTTGTTTAGCAAAAGCAATTTCTCTTTCTTTTTTCTGTTTATGAGCAAGTCTAAAATAAAAACCAACCAAATGTCCATCTTTTCCACAAAAAGAACAAGTATACTTCTCACGACAAGAAGTTTTTGAAGTAGATGGTTTTGAGATTGATGGTTTTGCAAAAGACTTTTTCTCTTGAATCATTGAAGGAAGAGAAGCCAAAATTTCACCGGATTTCAACATCGTTTTCTTTTGTTCAGGTTTTGTCAAAACATCACCTTTTTCAGTTATGCTCAAAACAGCAGGTTGGTGATTTGTAAAATAGGCATTAGTATTAAAATCTACACCACGATTGAAAGTGCTCACTTTTGATTGATCCAAAATCATGTTAAGTTTCTTTTCACCATTTGAAAACTTTTCCAAAGAACTTTTTAAATAAGAAACTTCTTTTTCCAAATTAGCACAATTTTCACAATCAACCAAAACACCTTTATTCTTGCGACACTTAGAACAAGAAAGCACTTCATCTTGTTTTACAATATTTTCCATGTATTCAACACGTCCTAAAACATCTTTCAATTTTATTTCATTCAAAAAGCACTTTGAGCAATTTTGAGAAATCAAAACATCCTTGTGTTGTTTAATCTTCTTCGCACACAAAACATTGAACAAAGAACTTGCACATAAGGCAGTTTTATATTTTCTCAAAATATTGTTTGTCAACATTAATTCATCAACAACACGAGCATGCAAAGCAAATCCAAGAGCAAGAGAAGATTTAAATCTCAAATTATGATCAAAATTGATATCTCTAATTTTTGAAATTTCATGCATTAAAACCTCACAATTTGTGCAATTATCATCATCAGGAATAAGAGATTTTAATCTAGCAATTTCAGAATTAAGAGATTCAATGATAAACTCTTGTTTTTTAATCATCTTCTCACATCTTTTATTTTTGGAGCTAAAAGTAGAAATTACTTCTTCAAAAAATTCTATGGAAGGACTTACCTCATTGTCTTCAATTTCTGACTCAGATTCACAATGAGCCATGAAGCAAAAATCAGAGATGTACTCTTCCTTGTCCTTATCTTCATCACTCTTAAGATCAACATTGCTTGCCGGTTCAAAAGCAGCATAGACTTGATTCAACACCTTCTTGAGAGCTTCTTTGGATCTCCTTCCTTTAAAAGTGTTCTTGGGCTTGTCATTATTGTCTTCCTTCTTGCCTCTCCCAAGCTTAGAATAATTGAACTTGATGTGACCAAGCTCTCCACACTCGAAGCATCGAATGGGTCCTCCACGCTTCCTGTTCCTAACATTGTTCAAAGCTCGAGACAACTTGTTAATAGCCAAAGTCAAGTCCTCCTCGAATAGTTCGAGTTGATCATTGGACATGACATTACTAGAAGCAAGAGCAGTAGAAGTTGACGAAGAAGCACCAAGATCCAATGAACTCGAGGGAGAAACCAAAGCATTAGGATCAATTTTTCGAGAAAGAATATTCATCTCATGAGTTTTGAGTTTAGTGTAAAGGGAATCCAAAGTCAAACAAGACATATCAACTGATTCTTGAATCGAAGTTACTTTCATCTCCCAAATTGACATATCAAGACCATTCAAAAAGTGGCAAGAAACTTCAGATTGAGAATAATTAATATCATAAGCCGAATCAACAGATCGAAGATTACTTAAAATTTTGTTGAATCTAGCAAGATAGTCATCTAAAGCTTCTCCAGGTTTCATCTCAAATTTTATGTAATCCTTTTTGAAAAGATCTCTACGCAATTCTTTAATGTTGGAAGTTCCTTGATGAAAATTACGCAAAGTGTTTCAAATCTCATTGGCAGTTTTAAAATGCGACACACGATCAAAATCCGAACGAGAAATCCCACTCAATAAAATATTTCGAGCTTTGCAATTATTTTCAAATTCAGTTTTCAAAGCAGGAGTATTAATTTGTTTAGGAATCTCATAGGGATTAGCAACCTTAAACCAAATATCATAATCTTGCGCCATGATGTAAGATTGCATCTTGTCACACCAATAAGAAAAATCAACTCCATCGAAAACATGTGGCTTAGTCGTAAAATTGTTCACCATGGTTAAAACTTTAGATTGGTAAAAATCCAAAGAAGAAAAGAAGGCTCTGATACCACTTGTAAGATCGAATCCCAAACACCAAGCCAACCAGAGGGGGGGTGAATGGTTGTAACACCAAAAACCAAAAACTTTAAGCGGAAATTAAAGTTACCCTCTTTTCAATGTAGATCGCCGCCGCCGCCGCTGCTGTCAAAACGCCGCCGGTCTGACCGGTGTAGCGTCGCCAGTTGGACTGCTGCCTCTCGCCGGTCTGACCGTCGAGATCCAGAACAACGCCGGTAGAAAAACACTTGAAGATGTAGATCAAATCTCACGACTTTATTGCATCAACTAGTGTTTACAAAGTGCAACCACAGCACTCCTCTCCACAATTTCGACTTATATCAAAACCCTAACTCCAAGCTCTAAAAGCTTGATCTAAAACTCCACACATAGAGGCAACACCCTGCCCCTCTATTTATACCTTCATCATGGCTGCCCCTAGCCACGAATCCTACTCATACAAGAAGTCCTAATCCCATAGGAAACCTCCCATACAAGCAACAAACTCAACACTATCCAAATTTGGACTCCTACCAAATTTGACTCTGCTTTCCATACGCATACAACACCACGTGTACGCCATATGGAAACCTTCACCTCCACATGCATTGTTCTCTAGCCTAAGCATCCCGCGTGATATCCTCGACCCTCTGGACCTCAACTTCTCCCAAGCCTAGTCCCGATCCATCACCGGCTATACTCCCATGGCCTCAAGCAACACCTGCACATGAACAACAAAGAAACTCCATATCCGAGTGCAAGTTATCCCAACTTGACTCACATTAGCATAACACCAGTATCCACACGTATAGAAACCATCTATAAGTCAAATCCACGAAGGAAACATCCAAATCCGAATCCGACAAGAAGTCGACTGCCTCTGCCAGTCAGACCGCGTGACGGCCGGTCTGATCGCTCGCACACCTCCGGTCTGACCGGCCGCCTTAGCCCGGTCTGACCGGTATACAACCGTCAGCACAAACACTATTCATCGTCTGAACACATATCTCTGTATTTTCACAAACACTTACCTTTGACAATTGTTCATCACCAAGATCATCACATGATCCAACAAGGTGAAGCACAGATGGCTGTAGGTGGTCCTATCTCTACTTCACCTGAAGGCAAGTAATGGATAGACAGATAAGAGCTTCACTGAGTTGCTAGAACTATTGACAGAAATTCTTCCTGCGGGTAATGTCTTGCCGGAAACAACGTACCAAGTGAAAAAAGTTATCTATCCCTTTGACCTTAAGATACAGAAAATTAACGCTTGTCGAAATGATTGTATTCTTTACCGAGGTGATTATGCAGATTTGGACCAATGTCCGGTGTACGAGGCTTGTTGGTGTAAGTGTGGAGACGAGGATGGTGACGATGAAAGTAATGGTACAGTGAGGAAGAAAAGAGTACCGATGAAGGTGGTATGGTATTTTCCAATCATCTCTCGTTTGGAACATATGTTCGCAAACAAGAAACATGCTAAACTGATGCATTGGCACCACGAAGAGCGTAAAAGAGATGGAATGATAAGGCACCCAGCTGATGGGTCTCAATGGAGGAAGATAGACAGGAAGTACAAAAAGTATTTTGCTTACGACATGAGGAATGTGAGAAGTGCTCTCAGCATTGATGGCATGAATCCTTTCGGTGACATGAGCAGTCATCATAGCACATGGCCAGTTGCTGTTATTATCTACAACCTTCCTTCTTGGCTCTGTTTGAAGCGTAAGTACATCATGATGTCACTTCTAATTCAAGGGCCTAAACAACTTGGCAACGATATCGATCTGTACTTCAAGCCGTTGGTAGAGGATCTTGGGATACTATGGACGGATGGTGAACGGATGTGGGGCTATTTTGTTGACGAGAATACAAAACTACCCAGCACTTGGTAACACATCGGGCCAGACGGTGAAGGGCATGAAAGCATGTGTAAGGTGCATGGCCCAAACAGGAGGCAAGTGGTTGAATCACCGTCGAAAGACTGTGTACATGCGCCATCGAAGGTTCCTCAAGCAGAGTCACCCGTACCATCGAAATACAAGAGATTTCGATGGGATAGTGGAAGTGGGAGCACGTCCAAAGTTCATAACCAGTAGTGACGTCTAGGAAGAGGTGAAGGACATCGAAGTTGTATTTGTTAAAGGGAGTGGAAGCACACATGCATCCACCTTAAGCGGTGAGACTCCTCTTTGGAAAAAGAAGTCCGTCATTTGAGACCTACCACACTGGGAAGACTTGGATATCTGGCATGCAATTGATGTGATGCACGTCGAGAAAAATGTGTGCGAAAGCGTGCTCGGGGTATTGTTGAACACACCTAGCAAGACGAAGGACACTTTGCAAGCACAAAGAGACCTTGAAGACATGAATATCAGGAAAGAGCTGCATCCTCAGGGCAAAGGAAATGGCCACTACTACCTCTCTCCAGCATGCTACACTCTTAGTGCTGCAAAAAAAAGAGTATGTTGGAATGTTTGCAGGTTATCAAAGCCCATCCGGTTACTGTGCGAATATTAAGAAACTAGTTAACATGAAAGATAAGAGGTTGGTTGGAATGAAGTCACATGACTATCACGTGCTTATGACGCAGCTGCTACTGGTCGCAATCATAGATATCCTTCCAGATAAGGTTCGAGACCCAATCATCAGGTTGTGCCAGTTCTTCAAAGCGATGAATCAAAAAGTTATCGATCCAACTTCACTGGACAAGCTTCAGGAGGACGCGATTCTAACTCTTTGCTAGCTCAAGATGTTGTTCCCTCTCTCATTTTTCGATATCATGGTGCATGTCGTTGCTCATCTTGTGAAACAAGTAAAGATCCTAGGTCCAATGTATCTGCATAGCATGTGGGCTTTCGAGAGGTTTATGGGCATCTAAAAAAATATCTGGAACAGATCGAGACCCGAAGGCAGCATTAGTGAGGGTTACGGAACAAAGGAGGTGGTCGAATTCTGCATAGATTGCATAGATCTGAAACCTATTGGTGTGCCTGTGCCCCGTCATGAGGACAGGATGTTTGGAAAAGGAACATTAGGCCATAAGAGAATTTCCCCCCGACCGAGAAACCATAAGACAAGCACACTTTTCAGCCTTACATTAATCAGCTTTGGTGGCTCCTTACGTGGACATGCACTTGGATAAAATCCGTAGTGATAAGGCATGGCTCGCGAAGACACATAAACTTCAATTCGGAAAATGGTTGATCGAATACCTAACAGCTGCAGACATCGATAGTGACCAACTGTTTTCTTTGTCTCGGGGGCCATCCAACACAATCCACACATACCAAGGCTATGACATAAACGGATATACTTTTTACACCAAAGTCCAGGACAACAAGAGTACTTATCAAAACAATGGCATATGCATAGACGCCTACAATGATGGCGGCAACAAGCAGACTTATTACGCTTTCATAGAGTCAATCTGTGAGCTAGATTACGAAGCCCTCAAAGTCCCTATGTTCCAATGCAAGTGGGTATGAATTCCAAGGGGTTGAAGGTTGACAAGTCCGGGACGATCAATGTTGACCTGAAGGATGTTGGCTACGAAGATGAGCCATTCGTTCTCGTGAAATCCGTTAAGGAGGTATTCTATGTCAAGGACCCATCACTCGCGAAATCCGCCAAGCCACGTCATGTTGTTTTCGAAGGCAAGCGAAATATTGTTGGAATGGAGAATATCGTTGATGAATATGACTATGATCAACCCGATGAGTAACCGCCACCCACAACTAAAGTCGAATCAGAAAACGAGGAAGCCGATGAAGAAGATGAAGAAGCATTGTATTTATAAAGCGATCATCAAGAAGGGCTACTAGTTAGGGTTTAAACTAATTTGTAAATTAATGTACTGATTTGTGCATTTGTTGTTTATTTTAAATCAGCAAAATTTGGAACATAATATGTGTGTTCTAATTTTCATATAATTTCAAGTGAATACAAGTATAAATAAAATAAATTTTATAAAAAAAGTGTAAAGGGGAAGATATGTAAAATATTTTTCACCTTTTAAAAGCAAATATTAAATTAAGAAAGAAAATTTATTTAAAGGAGAAGATATATAAATAGTAGGTTTAAGTTATAGCTAAATATTAATTATAGAAACAAATTAAATTTTACAAAAGAAACTTCAACTATTTTTGGGGGGGGGGATAGGTGTCGGTTCATAAATAGAACCAGTACCTATAGTGGGCATATAGGTACCGGTTCTATTTAAGAACCAGCACCTATTGGTGTCAAAGGTGCTGGATTTGAGTCAATATTCGGCACCTTTGACCCTTTATTTAAATACCCACTCACTCTCTCTCCCACAGACCCACACTCTCTCTCCCGGTGCGAGGAGGCGTGGTGCGACGGCGGCGCGGTGCGGAGATGAGGCGGGCGGCGCATCCAGGCGAGGAGGGGGAATGCGGCAGCGGCGCCCGACGGGGCGTGGTGCGACGGCGCACGTCGGTGTGGAGGTGGCGCTCGGAGGCCGGGAGCGGCGGCGCAGTGCGGTTGCACTCGTCGGTGCACATCAGGGTAACCCTGCTTCCCCTTCTCATCCATCCCTCTCTTGCTCTTGTGGTAACCCTAGCTTCTCTTCTAAGATGAGGAGGAGGAGAAGACCGACGATAGTGGAGAAGGAGGCGCGCAACGTGGGACCATGAGGAGGATGCAGTGGCAACGAGGAGAAGGTCGGTGGCTCTCAGTGGTGAGGAGAAGGAGGCGGCCGACAGTGACGACCCTAACTGGGCGGCGTTCGGTGACCCCATGGCATGGAGGTGGCTGCTCGGCAGCGGCGTGCTGCTTCGGCGACCTGGCAAGGTATTCCTTTGTCCATCCCCTGTGCTCAAATTTGTGATGATTGGTGATGAGATGGAAAATTTCAATGATATTGAAATCATGTGATGTGATGAGATGGATTTTGTGAGTAATTTTGTGATGGATTTGTAATTTACATGTGATGGATTTGTGATTTTGTGAGTAATTTTGTGATGGATTTGTGATGTAACCTAGTTGTCACCGTCACCGCTACTTGTACCCTAGTTGTCGACGATGCCGCCGCCGTCGTCGCTACTGCTGCTTGTACCCTAGTTGTCGTTGCCGTCGATTACAATTTAGCCTTCGCTTATAATTTTTCTGTAATTTTAGTCCTAAATTAATTTTGTAACATATTATGACCTCCTAGTGGTTATTAGTGGTTATAACAATTTCGAACTATGATTTTGATTAAAACCCAAAAAGATACTTGGTGCTATGTTTTATATACCTCTATGTACTTGGTGCTATGTTTCATATATGATTTGTGATGCTCATATATGTTATTTGTGATTTGTGATTTGAGAATGGTGATATATAGACTAGGTTACTAAACTATCTTAGAACTAATCCTATCATTGTGAATTATTGTTTGGTTTAGCATGATTTGATTTTTATGATTTTAGCTTGGTCGTGCTCGATGATGAACAGATGGCCTTCGTTGGACATTGCCACCTCCAACCACCGTTCGCACCTATTTAGGAGTGTTGTAGGCCTGGTACGAAGAGAAGGTATCCGCGTCAATCCTTGCTGCAAAGGTCACGGAGGATGCCTTTTTCTTTCTACCAACCCTACCACAACGCCTCCTGCTAATATAGATATAATTTTCCAAATGTCCAGCGAAGGCTAAATGATGCAACACATTTACAGATATAGTTCTAAAAGCATGGACACAACAAATTTACAAATTTACATATAATTTGCTTGTCTCTATACATGTTTCAATCAATTTGCATGAAATTTGATTAGTTATATTTTAAAATTGTTGTGAATACATTATTTTTCTCGATGATGAACTAGAGTCATTCAGACATGTTTGGTCTAGCTTGATTTGATTTTTAGGATTTTAGTTTGGTTATGCTTAATGATGAATAGATGGCCTTTGTTGGACATTGCCACCTCCAACCACCATTCGCCCTATTTAGGTGTGTTGAAGGCCTGGTGGGAAGTGAAAGCCTCCGTGTCAATCCTTGCGGCATAGGTCGCGGCGGAGGCTTTCTACTTCCCACCGGACCTACCACAATGCCTCATGCTTTTGCAAATATATACTTTTCTAGTTGTCTAGATGTCTAGCGAAGGCTAAATGGTGCGACACATTTACGCATGTAGTTTTGAGAGAACGTAGTATCATCTTTACAAATTTGCATATACTTTGCTCGATGATGAATTGGAGCCATTCAAACATGTTGCTCGATGATGAACTTTCAATACAAGCACATCAATGCAATCATGTAGTTTATTTTTCCTCAAAAATAGCTTACCATTGTAGACAAGATAAAACACGAAGAATTCGGCAGCTCCAAATCAGAGGGCGAACATGATGTCAGCCCTAGCGCGTTCCTAAATTTAAATCAAGAGAACGCTAAAGGCGGTGAGGTAATTCTGACATTGATTTCACGCAATAGTGCATTAGGAAACTCCTACTCTAACAGACTGCTCCAACTAATCAAATTTCATATTTTCAAGGAGGCTGGCACTTCCGCTACTGGTTCGGCCCAAAAATCAACTGTGGCATCAGAGAGGAAGCCTAGGGGTCCTAACACGATACCTGATGGTCACTACATCGTGACAGAACTCAGTGTAAATGGGCTGCCTCGAGCACCATTGGAGGCATTGACCCTGTATGATAGGGCGTATGGTGTTCTCGTCAAGGATTTGATTCCCATGAAGTACCAACATTGGAAATCAAGTGACGTAACACAGTGTTGGCGTAGAATTTAGACCCGCCTCATGACCAAACGGGTTCCACGTTTCCACGGTGGCCTAAGAGATCTGCTTAGCTCCAGTGCAGGTCCAAAGGCTTGCCTAGGTGCGTGTAGGGCATGCCAGTTGATTTGATCTGCAATCAACAAGATAAACAAGCAAACCATGCAAGTAAACAATGGCCGATCGGGCGATAGGCCGATGTCGCATTGTCATGACCTAGCCGATAAGGCAAAGCTATATCGGCTCACTTGTGATTGTGATAAAATAAAATCAGAATATGGATCTAATCTCATCGGCCTTCATCAACATGTTAATGTCAATTAGTAGCATCGGCCGATGAGGGATAAAAGAGATAAGTGCACTAGCTAATACTCTAATGCAGACTTGTATGAACCAATCGACTTATATAAATATATCAATCACAGGCAAACCCTAAAGAATAACCTATAACAAATGCATTTATATTTTTCAATTTACTCATACAAGTGACAAATACATATAAAAACATTATGGTAATTACATGTATTAGATAAGACCGGCTGAAACCCCGGCGCTATCCTTAATTAGGATCGAAAACAGGCTTTGGGTTAGATCTCAAAATAGGACTAAGGTCGATAGCAACTCAAAGTGTGAATTGAGACTTAACACAAAGAAAATCAAGTCGTCGATCGCTTTTGGGGATGGTAAATGCATTGAAAGATTTAACTAAGCATAATAATTAAGCCGCCATCGGCAATAAGCCCTAAAACGAGTAGATCGCTGGCGAAGCATAATTAATACACTTACGAAAATCACCCAAAGCATGATAAACGATGATCACATCATCGAGGCTTAACGTGCCTAAAGCGACACGCTAGCCCCGACGATGTAGATCGTCGGGCATGAGTTCTTACCTCTGCTCTGGGGAAGCAAGAACTCTTCGAGATTAACCTCTTGCGAGGGTTGGCGATGCACCGAAAGTAGATTGATTTGTGTATTGTATTGCGTGAGAGAGTTTCTATGTACATACTACCGGGATATTTATACCCGAGATTACAACATTGTCCAGATAGGACACGATCTTATCTACAACTTAACAAACAAGTCTTTGCGACAGACTCTTGCCACAGATTAGATCTAAACCTACTTGATTTACAAGATACAGTTGTCTAAAACCAAGCCTTATCTCTATTTGACAACTTCCTTGAAGCTTATCTCGAGCCCAGACCAAGCCCATGTTAACTCTATCAACTTCCTGGCTCTATCAGTCAATGGCCATATTGAATCCGTATCGGCCGATATGCTCTTCCTGCTAGCGCTTCTTCCAGTCCGATACGCTTACCGAATCCGATACGAGACTTGGTCCGACTCCAACTTAGCCACCTTCTCTGCGTCGGTTTTCCTTTTCCTCTCCGAGTAGATTACAAAAATCTGCTGTTAACACACAGTATGACTGGACGATACCACATAACCTGTAGGAAGAGTGCTGGCGAAAGTTGAAGCTGTCATTCTCCTTTCATGTGGCTATGAATTTGGATGAATGTGAATGTGAGTGAATGAATGTGTTGATAAATGTGAATGTGGTTGTATATATGTTGATGAATGGTTGTGAATTGATTGGAAATTCCATTTTTTTATTATTTGTATGTGAAATTGGTTTGTCCTACTATTTTTTTTTGCCCAACATATAGTGCTTGCCACGTGTCCATTCCGGTCAAAAATGGGCACCTATATACTACTAATAGATATCGGTTGTTCTAAAGAACCGACACCTATAATGGGTGCCACGTTGCTCTTTAGGTTAGAATTTGCACCTATAATAGGAAATAGGTGCCGGTTCAACACTAAAAACCGGCACCTATTTCTTATATAGGTGTTAGTTCTACAATCAGCACTGATGACCGAAGTCATCAGTGTCGCCTGCTGGTCCCCAGTTGGGAAATCCGGCACCTAAGGGGGTTTCTCAACCGGAACCAATAAAGTTTTCTATAGTAGTGGTTCTAAGTCAAACATTTCTAACTGATTATCAATTCATAGTAATTTATACAGCTTAACAATATGTGAATTATATGATATGAAAACATTTTTATGGTGAATTTTAAAACATAAATCTTATGATATTAAGCTATATAAATTTTTAGAAATTAGCGCACTACTACAAAAACACACAAAAGGGATGGCACTGTAGGTGCCGGAAATGCTAAAATCAGCATCTATAGACCTTTTCCTATCTTTGTCGGATGGAAAAAAAATTTAAAATTGGCATCTTTCAACAACTATAGGTGTCGGTTCTAGAGAAAAATCGACACCAGTACTAGAAGTGTCATTTTTTTAAAAGAATTGGTACCTATAATATATTTTAGTTATTGCTTAATTAAAAAACCGGTACCGGTTTTTAAAAAACTGACACCCATACAAAACTGAGCCGAGCCAAACGACCGACACACATCCATCCTTATCCACTCGCCCCTAACCGGCCACCGTCCTTATCCCATCTCTTTCTTGCTCTTGCCGACCCACGATGTCTCTCTCTCTCGCTTACCCGCCCACCCTCATGCTTCCTCTCACCGGCGTCATCCCCTTCCTTCTTCCCCTCGCCCGCCAACTTCCTTCCCACCACTTCCTCGTCCTCCTCCTCCTCGCACGGGGCAAAGAGGACCACATCATCGCGCTTGGCTGCATCCCCACCCCGGCGACGACGGCGGACGGATCCGANCCTCTCCCCCTCCCCCTCCGCTGCCAACTCCCTCCCCACCACTTCCTCCTCCTCCTCCTCCTTGTCGTGCAGGACGAAGAGGACCGCATCATCACGCTTGGCGGCGTCATTACCCTAGCAACGATGGGTGGATCCGCCGGCGATGGCGGCTTCTCCCACGTCCCTCGAGCAGATTAGACGACAGCAGCGGCGCTGCGGTGGTCTCCTCTCTGTATGAATCTATATGAATCTGTGTGTGTTCATGGATGTTGATTTTGTTCTTGATTCTGTGATTATGTTCTTGGATGTTTGTTCATGGATGTTGATTTTGTTCTTGATTCTGTGGTTGTGTTCATGAATGTTGATTATGTTCTTGATTCTATGATTGTATTCTTGAATGGGAATCTCATGAGTGATCGGGAGCTGCTCAATTCGAGCCGATGTATCGAGCCTTTTTTTTTTGATTCTTGGGACCTTAAAGGTGCCGGTTCCAAAACTAGTACCTTTGATTTCTCTCATCAGTGCCAACTGCTAGTTGTCGGTTGGAAAAACTGACATCTTTACTGGATTTTCAACTAGCATCTATTTAGTTTTTTTAGTAGTGATGGTTAAAAATAAAAATATTTTAACTTATGACCAAACTAAAACGACAAGAATTAATTTGAATCTTAACGGATGTACCAGTACATGTTCTGGGAATTTTAAATCCAAATTATCGGTCAAAGGTTTAATTTCGCTGGAGAAGAAGTTAAATTCCCAGCTGCGTCGTTTTGTCGTTGATTGATGGAGTCGATAGTATAAATAAAATAGAGGAGGCAGTACACCTGGTCACCGACTAAGCGTAGAGGACATATCGAACGAGACAAATTTATGCAGGTTTTGCCTGGCCTTCTAGAGGATAATAATCATGCGTGCATCTTATGATTTGGGATTAATTATATATGTATTAAAAATAGGATTACAAACGGCATTTGTCTATATCTAATCTAGCTATTCCGATGAGATTGTTCAAAACTAGGTGCTATGTGCTTCATTAACTTGACATGCCTTCTTAATAATGCTAACATTATCGTAGGACAGTACCTTAATTGTCAGCGCCGGTTTGTAAGGGCAGCCTCGTATGTAGGGAATCATCGGTGCTGGTTAGTGGCTAGGACTTTAGACATGTAACCAGCACTTATACCCATTTTCGTCAAGAAAAAAAAACAATACAATCATTTACGGATTTCATTCTAGACACTGAGATCCAGAATCACTAGAATCAGTAGTACACATTATACACACAATGCAGATCAATCTAGAATTATATGATACACATCAATATTGCATACTCACATTTACACAGATTTTTTTTCCATCCGGAGATCACTCTTACAAGAACACAAAAAATTATACAAGAATTTCGCATCAAGCTAGAAAACAACAAATCAGATATTAACTTGAATAAAAAAAAAGCATCAACTCACCTCAATTCAACCCCACCTAGCGGCTCATTGAAAGTATGCACGGTAACCAACGACCTCTAGGAAGAAGTTGGATCTGATCGCGCGCTGCCTCGTTTAGCACGAGACAAGAGGAAAAGAGAATAATAGTGGTGCCACGGCTGTCACTACATGCCAAGCCAAGCCAGTCACAACTATTACCACCCCTAAGTCTCTGCAACGCCAGATCCATTGGCCGTCGCCTCATCAGTATCGGATTTATCAGGTGCTGCCATCGGTGCATCCCCTAAGCTGCCGCCGCGTTGGAGGAGCTGCCATCGTGGCCTCCTCTTCCTCCTACCTTCCATTTTCCAGCACTGCCATGTCCTCCTCTCTCTTTCTTCTCCTCCCCAACGTTGCATGCCTTTCTGATGGTGATCAATGGAGAAGGAGAGGCCAACGGAGAGGAAGAAGTTGGCACGCGACAACAGGTGGAGAGGGAGAGGCCACCACACTAAGGGAAAGAAGGGAGGAGGCAGAAAATATGGGGTCTTGGACTGTGTTCAGCTTATAGATCTATGGTCATTCCAAACAACAATCAGTGCCGATTTTGTTCACTAGCCGACACTGATAACTCACCCACATGTAAAATCAAAGTGTGTTTGATTGTTATTTTATGATGAACAATTGGCATGTGAGATTATTGGTTTTGATATTTAGAGATTATTGGCGAAGTGGTTTTACAGCTGGTCAGACCGGACTGTGTGTACCGGGCAAACCGGGGTTACGATGAATAGGTTTTTCAGATGATGAACAGGTGTCTTTGGTTGAGTGGACCAGTCAGACCGACCAGCCCGACGGTCTGATCGGCTGGCTCTGTGTCGGTTTTGATTTCGGGTTGTTTATTTGGATACTCATGATTATATCATGTTTATAACTTTCAGATGATTTACTATTGTGTGCTAATGCTGAGTCAAGTTGGAGAGAACTTGTACTCAGATATGGTTTCTTGTTTGATTCATGTGTAAGTGTGTCTAGATGTCTCAGGAGAGCATAGCCGATGATGGATCGGGAATCAACTTGGGAGAAGATGACGTCCGAACGATCAGGATATTATGCGGGATACTTGGGCTAAAAAACTATGCACGTGGTTGGTGAAGATTCTATGTGGCAAACGATAGGGAGATTATGTGTGTATGGGATGAGGAGTCAAATTTAGAAGGAATCCAAATTTGGTATGATTGGTTTTGTAAAGTTTGTTTCTTTGATGAAAAGGTTTTCTAGGGAATGAGGAATTCTTGTATAAGATGAATTCATGTCTTTATGCTGCCTATCTATGGGTATAATAGAGAGGGAGGTTGAGGTCTCTCTGTATCGATTTTGTGAGAGTTGAGTTTAGAGAAAAGTTAGGGTTCAAGTTTAGTCGAGATTTGTGAGAGGAGTGTTGTTGATGCACTTTATAAACACGAATAGAAGCAATAAAGATCAATCTACTTTCAAAAGTCTTCGATTTGTGTTTTACTCGGGTACGGTGGTCACATCGGCGGAATACCGACGGTCAGACCGGCAGCACCACGACGGTTGGACCGACGGCGACGACAGCAGGTTTGTGCGGTTGGACCGGACCTTCACCATGGTCAGACCAAAGGTCTTTGCGCAGTCAGACCGATGGATCTAACTCTGGTCAAGCCAATCTCCATTTGCTACGAGGGTAGCTTTTATTCTGAAAAAGTTTTTGGTTTTTAGATACTCCAACCATTCACCTCCTCTGGTTGGCTGAGTTCTTAATATTCAATCCTACACCATGCATCAGTGCTAGTTAGTCTCTTAAAAGGGCACTTATGTGGGGCCATTAGTATCGACTTTTACTGGCCCGAAGCACACGTGGGTCTGAGGAGCGATGGACCCCTATAAGTGTAGGTCTTTTTCTAATTGGTACATAATTAATGGGTTGTATGGTATTACAAGATTTATCTTTTAATAAGAGATGGAAACCAGCGACAAGTCTCTAGTCTCACTAAATTTTTATGGAAAACACGTCTACACATGCTTAATATTTATAGGGCACGGAAGTTAATTTTTAACCCTGGTTAAAGTCATACATCCATAACTTTACTACGTATGGATAGTAGATTGGATATGTGTAGGGGATGCATGGTATTTTCATGATATATATTTTATTTAAAAAATCAAGTCCAACCGGATATTGATGTGTATATGCATGTAGTTGGGTTGGTCGGTCCACAAATCTATATTAGGTTAAGGGCAATTTTTTTTTAGAAACACGGTACAAACGTAGGCGCTCATGACACGCATAGGTCAAGGATATCTTTCGAAAGGAAGAATTCGAGAAATGATTTCTTCTCCATCGCCTCACCCTCTTAAATCAACACCATCACTATCCTAAACCATGTACAACTAGCTGTATTGGAATTTGGAAGCATGGGTCTAGATCAATCAAACTTGAGTGGATTAGATGCTTGATGGCAAAATGTAGATATATAGTAGTTGGACTATATATAGTTGTGAAACTTGTGATTTGCCTCTCAACAACTGCGCTTTGGTATCGGTACAAAATTAACCAGCCATGCAAAATCAATATATTATTTTATCCATTCTTAGATATGATAAAGAGTTTACTGCACTTTGCACTTTACACTAGGTAAAACACACCACGTTTCGTTTTGCGTTTCGTTTTGCACTATATTTATCACATATTTTTACTTTAAACTAGGGTAGCTAGATTGAAATAAGTTTCACCTGATACCAGGATGCATCATAATACACAGAAAATTTTCTTGAAATTTTGTAAAATCTGAACGAACCTTCGTGCAATGTGCTCTAAATACAAGAAGCCTCATAAGTTTCACTCATATTTTATATAATATTTGATATGATTATACTTTCTTCATTTTAAAATATACGACGCAGTTAACTTTTCACATAATGTTTGACCATTCATCTTATTCAAAAAATTTATATAAATATTATTTATTTTATTGTGACTTGTTTTATCATCAAATAAAATATAATTTTAACTTATAATTTTACATATTCATATTAAATTTTTTAATAAGACGAATGATCAAACATGGTAAAAAAATCAACAGCGTCATATATTTGAAAAAGGAGGTAGTATGGTGCAACCTAAAGCTGAAGTAGAAGTTATTTTAATATACCCTGGTGTAAAGCCAAAACATCTATCAAACTTGATACAAAGAGAAACAAGCTACCCTCTATGTAAATTGTAATTTACTCTAAGAGAAAAAAAACTAAACAATGATGTAAAGCCATTATTACCACAGTGAGTCCACCATCGCTCTCCACATGAGACAAGAGGCAGGAAAGGTTAAGTTAAAAAGATAAGTGATGGAGAGATTAAAAAAGGGACAGATGAACACATTAGCAACTGAACTTGCCCGAAAGGCATTATTGATGGTGCTCACCAATCCACAACTTTTCCCGCATGATTACAGACTAAAACGTATTACCTAAGATCTCTGCCTCAATAGTAGCATGTATTATGACCACTTATTAGTGACAAGTTGTACCCTGAAAACTAAGTTTATCTGCCTCTGAGAAGGCTTTTAGATCCACCACTCTTCTCTCTCTTTTAAGGGCTTTTATGTTAATAAGACAAAATGGTGCATGATCCATATCTTTTGTCACATGGAAAGGCACTTTAACAAATGCATACTCTTTGCAAAGTTTTCAGTCACCCAACTAGATCAATAAAAAAATGAGTGCTGCAAAGTACAAAGCTAGATAATTAATCTAATCGAGCCAACTTGAGTGAGTAATAAAGAAATTTGCAATGCCACGTGTTCTCGTCACATGCACATAGTAGTGGAAAGTAATCCCTCTGACGATTCACAGACACAATTGCCACTGAAGTTGAAGTCCCTTTGAACAGCAATAGGCTTTATCATTAGTGTAAGTCAGGGGTATAATTGTCTTTGTGACTCATGCAGGCTAGCTTGTAATTAAAAAAGTTAAGCTTCACTGATGGAACCTAACATTAATAGAATAAACAAGCATAGAATGTTTCTAAGTTGATTTGAGTTGGTGATCTGCCACATCAATGTGGGCCCACAATTAGGCCAAAAAGTTGCTATTTGGTTCTCACCAAAAGTTTTTCCAATAAAGAAAAAACAAGATGCCTCGGGTCCAACGTAGTATTGGTGGAGCAAATCATACCACATGACTAAACACAAAATTAAGTAGTGATGGTTATGCTTAGTGGCAGGGAGCCACCTAATTGGCCACATGACACACAAAAATACAAAAAAATTCTGATGATTTTTTATAGCATAATATTTCATATTGAGTTTTTTAAGTAGCATAATCTTTTGATGATTCAAGTGAGGAAGTATAGCAAGCAAGCAAGAAAGGCAAGGCAACCATAGCATGCAAGAAGTGATACTTGTATGTATGGTCAACCTTTAACATCCAAAAGATAAAGTGCAGCTATCTAGTGTGAAATGTTGTCATGGTGTATAAAGCTGTGAGAAACCGAGCAATGCCTTTAGATTCTTATTTTAAAAAGTTTCTGAAAATTTGTGAGAAAAAGTAGGGTTCGACATGGACCACGGTATGGGCGTGTGGCCAAAGATTCATCACTAGATTCAATCAAGAAAACGATGTGTTATAATGATAAGCAAGAAATTTGTGTGAAGAATAATAAAAGATCAAAAAACACAACTATTAGCAAACATGAACGTCACGTTTTTCCATATTTCTTGAACAGAATATCAACTTTCAATAAAGTTGACCTACTTTACAGTTGGTACCAATTCAAGAGATAAGCTCCCAAAAAGGGTTACAAACTTACAACAAAATAGCTTGAATCAACTTCTGTTCCCTGTCAATAAATAAATTCACATCAGACAAGTACAAAACACACAGAGCAAAATTTCTGATATATTCACATCTTTGCAACCTGATGCATTTCAAATGGCTCATGCATTACAAGAACTGGTTTGAGCACATTTGGTTCCAGGGCAAGAAAATTATTGCACAATATCATTATTTACTTCCTCTACACCGATCAATCCTTGCAACATTAGGAAGAAGCAAAAGAAAACCTTTTTTTTTGTTTCAATGAACACAGCTATAAATTATATCAAAACTATAGATCATATTTGGGTGTTATAAGATCTATAACCTCCATGCCTATTTGGTGGTCAATGGACATTTCTCCCTCCCTCCTATGTGCTTCAGATAGTAACCTCCCCTAGCTTATAACAGGGAGTTGTTCTCCCCAATATTTACATATCTACCATACAAAGAATTTATCTCCCCCCAGTTCCCTCTCTACATGCCATCAATGGCGATCGTTACCGCCACCGGTAGCCCTTCCCTGCCCCCTCCCCACCTTGGCATTGCCTTGTCTGCAACTGATGTAAGACGAATGATAGAGCGCCCGCTATCATGTTTCACATTGTGCCACAATCGCTCGATGCTCGGCTTGAGCACTTTCTCAGCCCAGTCCTCAATCTTCTCGTCGGTAAGCCAGACACTGCCAACCATCCGATCGATGGCATCTTCATCAATCCTGAATGAGCTGCTGCTCCCCATGACTGATTCAAATTTCGCCGATATGCAATCTGTAACCGTCTTCCTGAATGGAGCGAAGTCAACAGGTCGGAACACAATGGCATCGTCGACGAGTTCCAATATGTCAGAGCCAGGGGCCGGTGTTGATCGCTTGACTGCAAGCTGCCCTTTCTCCTGCTCTTGTTCCACCGAGACATCACTGGAATTATGTGAGCCCTCAGTGTCATCCAAGGCGCCAACTGCCAAATTGAGGTCAAGTGACAGACCGTGGCTACTGGACAGTTCTTTTGCTAACTTTGCAGGGCGAACATCATCGCATAGCCAATCTGCTCGGTGCTTGACCTGTTTGTCACCAATCGAGAGCTCTAGTTGCCAACTCGAGCTTGTTGACTCCAACATCCTCTCTTCACCTCGTAGCAAAGTCTCAACGTTTGATCCCTTAAGCTCCTCAGGTACCCAATTTGTGGTGAGCACAAATATGACATTACCAAGGCTGACCTCACGCCCACGGGAGTCTGGTAGGCGACCGGTCTCCATTGCCCGTTTGATCTTTCCGCGCACAACAACGTCCACTTGATCGATGCCCTCCAGAGCAATCACCGAGAATGGGTTCTGTCGAACTGCCTCGGTGACCCGGTCAAGTGCAGTTTTTCCCCAGAAACCCATGTTGGGACCATCATTGCCGACCCTGCCCAACCGGGAGTCACCACCAAAGTTCACGACGACTGGTCTGGTATTTGCCATCAGCTCAGACAATGTGTTCACCATCTTCCGCTTACCAGCTTGATCAGGACCAACAAACAGGAGCCACATGTCACCCCTTGTCCCAACATTCCGCCGCTTCCCGCTGCCAGATCTGCATTGTATTACAACAGCAGCAATGGCTGAAGCAGCATCTGACTGCCAGCTGACCTTCTCTGTAAGCCCCTTAAGGAGCCTCTTGAAGGATTCAATATCAGAAATTCCAGCAATCTTAGCCTTTTGTAGAGCTGTTAGTCCTTCACAACTTTCCTTCTGCTCATTCTCCACAGCAGGATTGTTGCCCGGGTCCAAGCGACCAAGCACAAGGTCAGTTTTCACTGGGCTGGCTGGAGGGCTCTTACGGAGCTCAAGGGTCGGCACAACCGAGGGCTTCTCCCAACTGGGATTCATCTTAAGAGTGGGAACAGCAGCACCCCTTGCGACCGCCAATTTGGGCTCAACCGGTGGGCGTGGCGTGAACGTGGCAAGAGGTACAGAGAGTGCCGGTGCCATGGGACGGGTGGAGTGGATTCGGGCACACGTCTCGCGCCATTTCCTCTCAAGCTCATCTGTGCTCCTCTTAAGTTTCAGCTCTTGCTCCTTGGCCTGTACAAAAAACAAAACACGCCATATATTAATGGCAATTCTGATAGAAGAGAGCTGATGTTACCAAGCTTTGACATGGGAAAACACATACCTTATTTTGATCATTACTGAGCTGCAGCCAGTGTGGCAATCCAGGTTTGGCAGCCTCAGGGCAGGACGCCGGCTTATCCGTCTGCTCGGCCTCAAGCTTAGCGAGCTCGCGCTCATAGCTACCCTTGCAAAGCAAGCACATGGATGGCTTTGCCGCGGGAGACTGGTCCCTCCCCAGCGGCCATCGGAGTGCCGTTGGTGTCGCCGGCATAGGCCGAAGTGCAGGTGATAGCATCCCCATCGAGCTGTTGAGAATTCCACTGCCTCCAGGCCTACACAATCCAATAATTCATAAATATTGACAGGAATTGAGCTACAGTTGTGAGATTGAACACAAAAGTAGAAGCATACTGTTGTTACACAAAAAGCAACCACCTTTTTCAGGATTTCAACCATCATAGTGAATTATAAAAAAAAACGTCCTGTCTCTTAATCAAAGCAAAAATTTCCCCACCAAATGAAATCTTCTCCCAGGTGAAACAAATTAACACCAACACTGAATCGAATTTTTTTTCGTCAGTAATGGTGGATCGATTTTTTTTTGTCACAAAATCACAAATCAACACTGAATCAGGCCGGGCAAAAAGATGGACGCACCGGAGAGCTGCGCCGGCGGCGACGATCGGCACGCCGCCGCCGCGGGCGATGGGCACCGCGTGGAGGTCCCACTCCGCTTCCATCCCCGGGTGGTAGACCTTGCACCGGAGGTAGGTGGTGCACGCCGCCGTGCAGACGGCCCACACGCCGGCGAGCCCGAATCGACGGAGAAGCCGCCCCATCTCCGCCACCGCGGCCTTGCCCCCTTCCGACGCCGCCGCCGCGGGGCCGTCGACGAGCCACTTGAGGTCGCCGAGATCAAGAACCACGCCGCCGTGCTCGCCGAGAAGCCTCTCGACCACCGCGTCCAGGTCCCCGATCCTCGCCGCCATCGCTGCCTTGTCGCCGGCGAGCTTGGCGAGCTCCGCCTCCAAGGGAAGGACCTTCGCGCCGGCGAGGGCCGGGAAGCCGGCCGTCGGGATCCTCCGGATTGCCTCCTTGAGCACCGCGTCCGGGCCGGCGTCGCCGACGAGCACCGGGTTGCGGCGCGTCGGCTTGAGCATGACGTCGATCACCTTGCGCGCATCGTCGCCGCCGCCGCTGGCGACGGCGGCGGCGGCCGCGAGGCGAGGGTTGATGTAGGCGTTGGCCGCGCCTGCGCGCGGGAGAGGGGATGGCGATGGGGAGAGCGGGCCGGGCGCGGCCGTCGGAGTGGAGGCCGCGGCGGCGACGGCGGCGGCGGAGGGGGACGGCGAGGGGGCGGAGAGCGACTGCTCGATGATGGACTTGACAGCAGCGGAGGAGAAGGACGCCTCCCGCATGACGCGGCTGACGGAGGGGTCATCGAGGATGGACAGCACGAGCTGCTCGAGCTCCACCTTCACGGCGAGGAGCGGCTGCTGCGCCGCCTCGGGGCACCCTCGCCGCTGCTGCGCCTGCGCTCTCTTGAGCGCCGCAACGAGCGCGTTCGACACGGGCGGCGCCGCCCCCGCCCCATGCGCCGCCGCGGCCGCCGCCGCCGCCGCCGCAGCCGGAAGCCTATCCAGCGCGACGGAGAAGCAGAGCTCGAGCGCGCGGCACTGCAGCGGGTGCGCCCCCGCCGCCGCGGCACCGCCCGCACCACCACCACCCCCACCCGCACCCGCCGCCGCCGCCGCCCTCGCGCAGGCCTGCCTGAGCAGCCCCGCCGGCGCGGCAAGAAGCGCGGCCGCGACATGCAGCGGCGTGGTCTGACCATGCCGGCGGCGGCCAGCCTCATCCATGGCCCTCGCCAGCGCCGCCGCCGCCTCCGGCGTGAGCGTCTGCTGTATGGTGCTAAGATCCGCCCTCATCTTGATCTCCCCCAACTCATCAATCGATCAAACACCCTCCACCCAAAATTCTCCCCCACCCTCGCCGCCGCCGCCGCCCGCGAGCCGCAACGCCAAGAACCCAAGAAGACGAACAAGACGAAGAAGAAGAAGAAGAAGAAAGAAGAAGAGGACGCAAAAGCGGAGGGTTGGAGGGAAGCGCGGAGTGGAGAGCGGAGAGGGGGGCGGAGGCAACGAGACCACGACTAGCACAATACTACTTCATTCACCGCGAGGGAAGCAGAGAAGAAGAGAAGAGAGAGAGAGAGAGGAGGAGGAGAAGGCGAAATGCGAATAGAATCTTCGTCTCCGCGCAGCCTGTTACTCTACACACATGTTTGGTACATCGGATATACGGACATTAATTTAAAGTATTAAATATAGACTTAAAAATAAAATCTATTTTATAATTCTGGACTAATTCACGAGACGAATCTATTAAGCCTAATTAATCCATAATTAGCCTACGTGATGCTACAGTAAACATGTGCTAATTATGAATTAACTAGGCTTAATAGGTTCATCCGTGAATTAGTCTCTAGCTGTGTAATTAGTTTTGTAATTAGTCTATATTTAATACTCCAAATTAGTGTCCGTATATCCGATATGACATGGACTACAAAATAAGTCCCTCAAACAAACACCCCCTACATCGCATTGCCCCCTTGGGGATGAGGAGATTTTTTAAAAAAAATTCACCTGTTTTTTTTTCTTTTCTTTCCTTTTTTATATATTTATTTATTTACTACTTACACACTCGGTTACAAAATAAATTATTTTTTTATCCATCCCATATATAAAAAAATAAGATCAGAATTCTTTCACTTTATTAAATCTAAATATAATTATTACTTTTTTTATCTAGTTTCAATGTAATTTTTTTTACTTTCACAAACTTAATACAATGGTTACTTAAAAATAAATTTATTTTTAACAAAAAAAAGAAACAAAAATAAATTTATCCTATTTTTATAATTCTGGTATAATGATTACTCAAAAATAAATTTATCTTCAAACAAAAGAAGAAAAAAATAAATTTATTCTGAAACAGAAATAATATTTATTGGTGAGTCGTGGGAGATCTAGATGAGGGCGGAACAAAAATTAATACCATAGTGTGAATGCTTTTTTAAAGCAATAAATAAAAGAATTTCTATTTTGGGTGTTTGTGCGAGGGTGTGGGTTTGAGGGAAGGAAAAAGAAAGGGTTGCGTCGCGTCATCACTTTCCGCCGTCCGTCCCCACGCTTGCAAACGTGAATGTTTCCTCTTTTTTAATCTCTTTTTTCTTTTCTTTTCTTATTATTCTCTTTTTTTCTTTTCTCGGTGCGAAAAGGAAAGGGGTTAACTTTGGCAATACAAGAGGGGGTAATTAACTCCGTTTTGCTGGTACGATACGAAACTTTTTAAGCGGCAAAAGGATCTTTACATCCGGCTATTTATTTAATAATTAATTATCTGCGCATGTTTACCATAGTTTTATGAATATATATATGCGACAGCTTATATACATTTGCATTTGCTAAATAATTTTCACCTTCATTTTATAGTTAAGTTGGTTTGTAAATTGTACGGGTCGGCTGGCTTGTGTATTATAGGTGTGAAGATGTGGTTCAATTCCTCGAATATAGATATTGTACGGCTGGCACACTACGTAATCCATTTTGGGAATTAGTTGCAAGTCTAGGGATATAATTCTGGCTTTAAATACTTCCCTTTAAATTTCTTTTGACATTTTATCAACATTTGTTGTTATGGTTTCACATAAAACATCAATCTGAAGGACTGGAGACTTTTAAAATTTTAGAAACCATTTCTACCAATTCTTTACAATAAACCTTCCTGATTCATTTTCCAAATTTTTTATGCTTCAGCAATGACAATACCACCACATGCAAATTAAAAGATCACATCATGGCCAGGAGGCTTATTAAAAATATTCATAAAGCTTTTTATATATAAAAAAAAGAAACAGAGAAATATAACACATGTGTGCCTTCATAATCACACAAAATACTTGCACCTCTATGCCTTCATAATCACAGAAAATACAGAGCTTATCATTTTTGAGAAAATTAAATACATAGCTTATCTTGTTTGTCATCTCGATCGTTTTCCTCACAATTATGTGGCCAGCAGGACAAACTGGGAGCTTGTGGCTGTCAACTTAGGGTCTCTTTGATTTGTTAAAAAAAATATAGAAACTTTGAAGGATTTGAATCTTATAAAAAATATTCCTATAAAGACTTTAAAACAAAGGATTAAATAATATCTTATCCTTTAAAAATCTTATGAAATGGATAATCCTATAAACATTTTGGAGAAAAGTTATCCTTTGAGTCTATATCTCTTATCCGATTCCTACGTTTTACGTTTTTCATGTGATTCAATCAAACGGTCATTTCTATGTTTTTTTTGTGTTTTGTAATTCTCTGTTTTACACTTGCATTTTTATTATAATTCTGTGTTTTTTCTATTCCTATATTTTTTCATTCATGCGATTCAAAGGGACTTTACATTTACATTTTTATCAGAATCCTGTGTTTTTTATTCTGTATTTTTTCATTCCTGCGATTAAGCATAGCTTGTTGTGTCCCTGAATGCAATTATCAATCTTATGAAGGGACATCTTGCATTCTTGTCCACAAAAGGGCACCTTTGTCATATCTAGCCCGGCCCCGGGTCCTGGGCACACGGTGACTTGAAAGTAAACATGATTAGTTGTTAATCCAGTTGCTATGCTAGTGGATGAAAGCTTGATGCGACGTGTTGATTAATTTTTTTACTTAATTTTTAGAGGTGATGGATGAAAGGCAGGTAAATAAAAATATCTTTTTGAGATGATCGAGATGGTTGGCTGTCACTTCGAGATATAGTAATTTTTACTCGGTCGTCCAAAGTGTAGACTGATATCTCGAAGTACAAAATTAAAAATATAATTTTTCTTTCAATTATAGTAATTCCGTAATTAAAGAATACCCAAACTGTATTGTTACAGTTTAATTAATCTGTGCTCGTGTAGAAAGAAGTCATTTGTGTTTCTCTGTGTGAATTGTTTGTGCTGTCTAGCTAGCTGTGTGGATGAATTAACGTGAGTTATGAAAACAAAAAAGAAAAAAAAACAGTCGTGTTATATTTTCGTGCCTTTATATGTAAGTAAGTTTTGCTAAATTTGGTGAAAATATTATTTCAAATAAACAGAGGAAATAGTCCGCCTATCACTTTCTAGATAGTGAGCCACGATTAATAGCTCGACGACTGTTCTAGATTTCAATAACTAGGTAGTTAAACAGTCGCGTCAAGTAATTACTACACATCAAAAGCCAAAAGCATATATAAGAGTTTATTGTTAAACACATGAAATCTCCCCCATTAGGACATAACTATCATAGTCAAGAAATCGATCTTGGCCGCACACTTGCTCATGGATGGTCCCATATTTATGAAGCTACCAGCTATGTTGTCAACTTAGTTTTACAATTCTTTTTCCCTAAAAGGTCACTGTTCTAGATCACGTTTAGGGAAAAATTGAGGCTAGCTTCAAATGCATTATTTTCTCCCATATGTTTATGGACTTAAAAGATAAACAGAAAGGTTAGACAATGTACAGATATATTTTTTTTTTCAAAGATAGATATCAATTTGATTATTATGTGGGGTATTTAATTTAATTTATTTCTAGATTAGTATATATTTATTTATAAAAGCTTATTTGCATACCTCAACAAAAATAAAACCCACTCATATGCCAAACCTACACTACACGTCCGAATAAGGAAAGTTTATTGGAATCTCGGAGATAATATACCACCTCACACAATTCCAAAATATTGTTGACACACTTCTAGGAAACACCACGTAACAGCTGGTGTGACAAATTATGGCATACGCACTTTCCAATCGAAAAACAAGAAGGTTATAGACTTCAAGCAGCTTTCCAAACGCGCACAGTGATTTTCGCCCGCGCACGCTTTTCAAACTATTACACGGTGAACTTTTTTGCAAAAAGTTTCTATACAAAAGTTGCTTAAAAAAATCAAATTAATCCATTTTTGAAAAAAAATTTAGCTAATACTTAATTAATCACGTGCTAATGACCGCTCCGTTTTCCGTGTTTACTGTACGTGTTTGGAAACAGCCCTGCCGAACAAAGCCTAAGTATACAAATGGTCTCAACCATAACTTTGTAGCCTAGCGCAATACACCATATGTATATAATAAGTAGTGGATTGGCACACGTTGAACATATATTTAAGCAAGGGCTACTCGGTGAATGCCCGCGCATGAGAGGAGAATCTGTCAATCCACGCAATACTTCCTGTTTCAACCTTCTATTTTTTGGATCTAGGTGATTTTATCGCATGGGCTAGGGACAGTGAGAACATGCGGGCCGCTCAGGCATGAGGCGTGGGAGTCGATCATCCTCTCCTGTCAATCCACGCAATACTTCCTGTTTCAACCTTCTATTTTTTGGATCTAGGTGATTTTATCGCATGGGCTAGGGACAGTGAGAACATGCGGGCCGCTCAGGCATGAGGCGCGGGAGTCGATCATCCGATGGCGCTGCTCCTAAGCTAGATGGGCCTCACGGCCCACACATAAATTATGTCCTTTTGCCTTTTTTTTAACCTTTTGTTTTTCAAAATTTGTTTCAAATTCATTTGTAGAAAGTTTGTATGTCAAATATTTTTATATGTAGAATGTATATATAAAGTTTTTTATGTGCCTTTGTTTTTTAAATTTTGTTGTTTTCAATTTTGTCTCGAATTCATTTGTAGAAAGTATGTGTTTGGAATGTTTGTATGTAGAATGTTCCCATGTACAAAGTTTTTTATGTATAAAGTTTTGTTTATAAAGTTTGTCAGTACAAAATCACAATGTACAATAAATTGTTTTCTAGCCTAATAAACTACTCATGTGAGTTATTTCAGCCCTAATGGATTGCGTAAGGACAATCAGTCTATTTGTATAGTCTTGTTTTCTTGCAGAAAGGAAAAGGCCGCGTGTATCAGGACCTTTTTTTTTTAACGTGTCAGTGCGGTTAGTGTGCGCAAGATTGATTATGTATTATACCTACCCATATTTTTACCTTTAAAATAAGATAAACACCCATATATCCGTTATTTAAGAAAGGCACGTCGTTAGGACAGTGAATCCTAAGAGTCAAGGTACTGATGGTAGCACATATCAGCTTAATTAATAAAATGAAAATTTAAATAAAAATGTTCAATATATTATTTATTTTTCCATAAAAAGATAAAATGTATATTTATTGATAAAAAGCGCGTATACCACTGAAAAAATAATGCCTAATTTATATACCAAGACTCCATTGGATATCCATATATGAAAAAATTGATTTGTGCATGTGAATCTCTTAACAGGTCCATATGCGAAAATAAGCTATTTTCACATACGGGCCTGTTAAGAGATTCACATGCACAAATCAATTTTTTCATGCGGGTCTCTTAAGGAGTCGAATGTAAAAATGTAGGTCGATTTTTTTTACAGATGCGACCAGTTACAGTTCGCCTGTAATTTATAGGGATCCTTGTAAAAAAATTATTTATGTAGTAGTGTAAAGAAAAATTATTTATGGTGTAGTGGATATTCATGGGCATACATGCATATAGCTAGGAGCTAATTAAATGGCTTGCAATTTTTAGAGTTATTTGTTTATTTTTCTATGACTTATTATCGGTTGCTATCAATTTTAAATCTTAGAACTAATTACCTTGTGAGGTTTTTTAAATTCATTTTGTTCTTACTTAGCCTCATCTTCTAGATTGAGAGATGTTGAAGCTATGATTACTTGTAGTAGCTTAAAATTAATTTTGTGTACCTTCATTGTGAAATTTACTCACACACACACACACACACACACACACACACACACACACATATATATATATATATATATATATATATATATATATATATATATATATATATATATATATATATATATATATATATATATATATCATCTGCTCTCATGCATTGATGGCATATATAGGTCGATCGGTGACGGTGCATGTGTAGTAGTAGTACTAGTGGTGGTGTCGATGGATCGTTAATTTCATTCGTGAAGGAGAGGAGAGAGACGGTCGAAGAGGACGACGACTAGCAGCTGTAGATGATTGATTGATAACGGGAGGGTCGCAAGGCGGTCGGCGTCAACCTAAGCGGAAGCATACGTACGTTACGCGCACACACCGCCCAGGCGCCCACGCGCGCGCACGCATGGATCCACCGGTTGCTCTCCGCGCCCAGCTGGTCGCCCATCAGCCAGCCCCGCCGCCGCCGCCAAAAATCCGCACGCACGCACGCGGTTTCTGCGTGTCCACCTCACCCCAAAATATGACCTTGTCAGGGCATGTACAATGATAAAATCTTATTATCTTTTTTTAATTTTCTTTATTTTTATATAGCAAACTTTTCGTTAATAAATGTTAAGAGTCGACTATGAGCCGTTGTCATGCGTAACAACGATGTTTATATTTTCTTCTCTCTTTTATCCATGTCATCAAATTTGCTTGCATGACAACGAAAAAAACCCATTATTAAACACCATTGTACATACCCTAATTGGCACTAAATCGAGATATAACAAAACTAGAAACTAAAATGACTATAACACGGAACAGATAGAGTGGTTTGGAACAAGACGCTTAACATATTAACAGTGTGTCCGGCGGTACACTTTCCTGATTTTTACTACCTCGTTTTTCGCGTATACACTTCTCAAGCTATTAAATGATACAATTTTTTTTACAAAAAAATTTTATAGAAAAATTACTTTAAAAATCAAATTAATTTATTTTCTAAGTTTTTTTAACTAATATTTAATTAATCACACACTAATCAATCACTTCATTCTACGTGCCGGAGAAGAAAGGGTTCCAACCCCTCAAATGTAGTCTATATAGATGAATTCACAAACTTCACGTATATATCATCATGTGTAATTACATAATGTACATTACGGTTTTTGCCATGCAAGAATTAACCAAATGCAAAGGTTTCTTGATTAGAAAGCGTTTGTTGATTGCTGGTCAATTAGGTGGCATACATATGGTACACACGGCGGCGGCGGCCGGAGTCGGTCGCCGAGCGAGCGAGCTATAAAGGCGGTGACGTACGCGGCGGAATTCGTTGGCCGGCCGGCTGCTGCTGCTTTGTATGCAAACGTGTGAAACGAATTAATTAATCAGAGCATCCATCAGATGTGCGTACGCTCGCTTTGCTCAGCAAACCGTGGGACTTTTGTTCCCTTTGTAAAATCACCCGTTTGTCGTTACTCCTCCCCACCTTCCAGCCTGCTTTCCGAGATGCAACCGTCTGACTTTTCTTCCTTTTATTTCTTTTCTTTTTCCCTTTTTTTTTGTATCAGTGGAATTTGTTTTTCTCTTTTTTGGCGTGAACCAAAGTAAGGTTTTGGAATTTTGTGGCACAACATATCTATTGATCATGCTTAAAATATGGAATTTTGTTTTTACATCTTTTTACTTCATTTCAGTTATTTTTCCCAATATGATCGTTTTATCTCTTCTCTTCCAGGCAGGTGACTACTACTTACAGTTAATCCCAATTAATTCTTGTATTACGATACTAAAATGTAAATATTAAAACTTATTATGTAAGTTTCAAAATTTATGTACAAATAATTATAATATAAGTGAATTTACAGTGTAAAAATGATTTGATTGTTTTTTCTTAGAAAATATGGTGCCACAAAAATAAAGCTACTCCCATCTATGTTATTGTGGATTTCTGGTCAATATGCTGCTACTCGGTTAACTCCAAAATTATACTTAACTATTCGCACTATAAATATGTTAAACCCGCACCATAGATATATATGAGTAAGCTGTAAGATTGTGATGTTTTCTTTTTCATTGGTTCTTTTATATATTTTTTTGTTTGCATGTATGACTCATTTATTCTTTATAAGGTAAGGAAAATGAATTGCGTCCTTAATTAACCTATGCATTTAGGATGCACACAGATAAAGTTTTCACAACTTATATAAAAGTAAAAAGAGCAAGAGATCAACAGATCTCAAATGAAAAAAAAACAAACCAAACAAGAAAGTTCAAACAAGCTAAGCATGTACTTCCCTCGTCCTAAAATAAGCCAATCTAAAATTGGATGTGATATTACCTAGTACAACAAATCACAAATCTAAATAGTTGTCCAGATTCGTTGTACTAGGTAATATTTCATTTAATCTTATATTGACTTATTTTGGGACAAAAGGAATGATAACCTACATTGTAATATTATACTGCCTCCATCCATAAATATAAAAGATCATGTCCAGTTGCATATATATAAGAAGAACAGTATAATTTGGTATGATCACTTAGGCAATACATATCATTTTGGAGAATGTCCTTTTACAACAGTTGAGAAACATATAACACTCTAACTATTAACTCATCAAATGATTTTTTTATTATTTTTTCTTTGCTTTTTTCCTTACGGTCATGCTGTACAAATTCTTTTATAGAAGCTACCAATCGATATTAAGCTTACCATCAATGTTTCTCTCCTCTTCTCTCTCCGATATATCCGTAAATATTCTTAATTACCAAGTTAATACCTTGTTGATTTATGGATGGAGATAGTATGTTGATTGCTACTTCCTCCATTTCAAAATATAGGGCCTACAATTACTCTATTATAATGTATTTTTTATGAAGCAAAATTAATATTATTAGATTCTTTCTCAAAAATGCTTTCGTATGATTATACTTTTGTATCACACAAATATATTTGAGAAATAATTGTTAGTTAAAACCTTATTTTAACAAAACAAAATACGACATATATTACTCCCTCTATTCCAATTTGATCATCACATAAGATTTTTGAGGTTTTTCTAAAATGATCATCATCTAACAAAGTGCATCTTTGTTTATTTGTATAAATAGTAAATATGCATCGTGAAATGTACTGTATGGATACAATCAATTAAGATTAATTTTTATTGGTTCAACCCATGCAACATTTAAAGTGTGAATTAATTTTTGCTAGACACAAAGTAACATAGCATCTTAATCGATGAGAATTAATTTCAGAATGGCGGATGTTTTGGTATTTTTGGTTTTAATGCTTTTTACTTATGGGATGAAAGGAGCAGGGAGAACATATATAATAAACATGTATAAATTTAAAAATTAAGAAATCTAATGCATGCACGCGACTGCTTTACGACACGGAAAGGTGGCCACCTTTTGGTCATGCCAGCCACTTAATAATTTGGCACCTTTTCGATGGTTCGATGTCGATCCAGTGTTTCAGTTTGTTGAGGACACCAAGTTGACAAGCAACACCATCATGCATGCATGCATCCTCCTCTCAATTCTTTAATGGTATATACTATTTTTTTTAAATGTGCGACGTCGTTGATTTTTCGTACAACGTTTGACCATTTATCTTATTTAAAAATTTAATATAAATACGTGAAATTATAAGTTAAAATTATATTTTATTTAATAATAAAACAAGTTGTAATAAAATAAATGATATTTAAATAAATTTTTTGATTAAGATGAATAGTCAAATGTTGTGTGAAAAATTAACGACGCTATATATTTTGAAACGAAGAGAATATTTTTTATCTATAACAATCCATATGGTTGACTCTTGCAAGTGGCACCTTTGCTCTAGCTGCCGCCTGCCGGCCGGCTTCTACATGCACGTGGCTATACATTGAACAAAATAGGTACACGACATGTCTAATTGGAAACTGGCTTTATCTTTGTCATTGCCAAGGCGGATGAAAATGAAACCTACTATGATACAGAATTAATTAGAGTGGTTTCAATTATTTTGTTTTTTTTATCTAAGACAAGTTCGTATAGCATATGGTCCGTACGGATAAATTCGAGCCTTGCTTATTACTTCTTCCGTTAAGTCGTTTTAAATTTTTTCTAATATATTTTTTTAAGATTTAGCTAAGTTTATAAAAAATTAATAAAATCTATAAAAATTAAATTAGTTTAATTAAATGTAACATTGAATAATAATTTTTAGAAGGAAACTTCAAGTGGCTTTCAATATTTACTTTTACAGGTAAAAAAGTTTCACCTGACGCTTTGTAGTAAAGATGTCACGCGTTGTCTAAAGTGAGGAAGCAAAGCACGCGTGCAGAAGCAGAAGCACTGTGAAAGCCAAAAGGTAGTTCTGACCAAAGCTAGCTAGCCAGTCAGTCAGTCAGAAACAAGAAAAACGACATCTTTTTATCATTTATTTGGACTTTGAACGCGAACACACACACACACGCATACATCGATCGTGCAGACGTTTGCATGCATGGAGTTTAATTTACGCGTGAAGCATCAGCCTAGCTTTAGCTTTTGAGTGTTGACCCTGTAAATTTCGCCGCTGATTAATTTCGCAGTTGCTAGTAGGGGGCAACGTTGACGGTTGGCGATTGGCTTGCATTGCTACCTCCTGCACTGACATGATGGCGAGTTGATGTGACTTAACCTCTTAATTTTACGATTACATGGGAGACTAATTAATTGTTCGAGCTGTGATCCGTTGTTGAACTTTGAACATGATTTTACAAATTATTTAGAGTGGTTTTCATTGTTTTTCTTGTTCTTTTAGGCTGTTAATTAAGTGTAAAATATAAAAATCTCACTACTCCCTCGATCCTCAAGAGACCTTAAGTTTTGGACATATTAGTATTATATAAAAAACAAATATGCCATTCATTCAGACTGCATGCCTCTTCTAGCTTGCTTGCTCGGCTAGACATTTAAAATACATATAAGCTTTAATTAATAATGGTGTTTGCACCTAACAATGACAGATATGGACTACGGACGATGCTCTCTACACGAAGAACAGAGTCAACAAACCCCACACGTAAAAATAAGGTCTTTATAAGATAGATGTTTTATAAAAATATACTACCTTCGTTTCGTAATAAATTAATCTAATAAAAAATATGACATATTTTAGTACTATGAATTTGAACATGATACATGTCTAAAATTCGTAATACTAGAATATGTCATATCTTACACTAAATTAATTTATTCTGAAACAGAGATAGTAAAATTTTAGAAATAAAGGGAGTATTCCTTTTTACCATTCGTTTTAGTCATCGATACAGCTTCAATGCACATGTCTCATGAATACTTCTTCTAATTATGTATTTATAAAGACTATTTGAAAGTATAACCATGCGAAAGTGCTTTTCGTGACAAATCCATCAATAATAATTTCTCATGTCAATTTCTAATATTTTTACTGCAATTTGTAACATAACCATATGAAAGTGCTTTTCATGCACGACAAAGTGTCTTTTCCTTCGGTGATGTGTGTTTTCGGCTATTAAGCTGTAACCATCAAAATATCTTGTAAACGACCACAAATATAATTTCAATGATCGATATTGGCGTGATCATCGTCTGTAAATATAAATATTAACAGTAAATCACACTAGTACAGATTCTCTCATCCGTGACGATCCGTCACTTAACTGAATTTTGCGGGCCGTCACAACGAATACGTCTCAAACGGGCCTAAAAAGAGATCGATTGAGATATGGTCGCACAGACATGTTAGAGTGCATAAAACTCGAGCCCATCACAGATGACACCTATCAATGACAGGCTCTAGCTTAGGCCCGATTGAGATAACCTTCAATATCTCAATCGGGCCCTAAAAGAAACCCGTCACCGATGACCATCATCTGTGACGGGCTTCAACTTGTGGCCTGATGGAGATAACAATAAGACCCGTCACAGATGATATTCATCGATGACAGGTTTTTATTTAGACCCGATAAAGATAACTTATATGTCCGTCACCGTTGTTAGTTTTTGGGCTGTTACAGATATTTATTGCAAGGAAAATAGAAAATTCATAAAAGTAAGTGAGAAATACTAATAATTAATTCAGAAAATTCATAAATTCTCATTAATTTAGCAATACTTATCTTATAAGATGTTTCTCTAATTTTTTTTTTCATTTTTTTAGCTATGGATCGAAGTTGGATGTATGCGAAAACTGTGAAACGTCATAGTCAGGAGTATAGAAATGGTGTATTAAATTTTATAAATGCCGCGGAGGAGGATAGGAAAAGAAGAAACAACAATTACATGTGTTGTCTATGTGTAGATTGCAAGAATAAGAATATGGTTGATAGCCGAGTGGACGTACACGCTCATCTAATATAACGAGAATTCATGAAGGGCTACACATGTTGGGTGAAGCATGGAGAGCAAGAATCAGGAAGTGGTGCAGCTGCAGACAGAAGTGATGCGCAAAATCAGAAAGATGAAGATAAACATGACATGTTTATACCTTCTCCATTAGGCGACGAAATGGTTGATGTGGATCATGATCTACTGCAAGACATGTTACGTGACATTGAGGACCCAGCTTACAATGAGAGAGATTCCATGAAGTTCAGCAAGTTGGTCAGTGACTCGGAGACGCCTCTATACGCCGGATGCAAAGCAAAGTACACCAAATTATCAGCTACCATGGACCTAATGAAGCTGAAGGCAAGTAGTGGATGGACAGACAAGAGTTTCACAGATCTTTTGGGAATTTTGAAGGCCATGCTACCTGATGAGAACACATTGCCCGAGACGACATATGAAGCAAAGCAGATTTTGTGTCCCCTGGGATTAGAGGTGCTTGTCCAAACGACTGCATATTGTACCACAAGCAATATGCGGACTTAGATGTTTGTCCTGTCTGCAAGGCCAAGGCTTCTCGATACAAGCGAAAGAAAAGTGCTGATGAAGGAAAGAAGTCAAAGCGGGGTGGTCCGGCGAAGGTTGTGTGGTATCTACCTATCATTGATCGTTTCAAGAGAATCTTTGCCAACCTCAAGGAAGCGAAGTTAGTACGTTGGCATGCCACAGAGAGAAGGAACGACGGTATGCTTAGACACCCAGCGGATTTGATTCAATGGAGGAATATCGATCGAAAACACAAAGACTTTGCTGCCGACCCCAGAAACATAAGGATATATCTGTGTACGGATGGCATGAATCCTTTCGGAGACATGAGTAGTACTCACAGCACTTGGCCAGTTCTTATTGCAAATTTTAACCTACCGCCATGGTTGTGCTTCAAAAGGAAATACATTATGTTGTGCTTGCTAATCCAAGGACCGAAACAACCGGGCAATAATATCGATGTGTTCTTGGAGCCTGTTATCGATGTTCTTGAGATTCTCTGGAAAGAAGGTGTGGAAAATTGGGATGCATATGGTCAGGAGAACTTCAAGCTACGAGTTCTATTTTTCTGCACCATTAATGACTACCTCGCACTCGGTAATCTTTCTGGACAAACTGTGAAAGAAAAGAAGGCTTGCTCCGACTGTATGGAACATACACGCAGCCGGTATCTGAAGAAATCACGAAAGATGATTTATATGGGTGATAGGAGGTGGCTCCTGTTACGTCACGTATTTAGAAGGAAGAAGAAAATTTTCAACGATAAGAGAGAACTTCAGCCTGCTCCTAAGGATTTGTCCAGAGATGAGGTCCACAACTTGGTCAAGGACATAACTAATGAGTTTGGGAAGAAAAGAAAACATAGTCAGGCAAAGGACATGGGTATGTGGAAGAAAAAATCCATATTTTGACGACTACCTTACTGTAAAGATCTTAAGGTCCGTCATTGCATTGATCTCATGCATGTAGAAAAGAATGTGTGTGAGAGTTTGGTTGGCCTGTTACTGAATATTCCTGGGAAGACAAAGGATGGGTTGAACGCGCGTCTTGATCTACAGGAAATGAATATTCGCAGTGAACTCCAGCCCATAACAGATGCAGAGACAGGTAGAGTGTACCTCCCTCCAGCCTGTCACACACTGTCGAAGGATGAGAAGATCGCAATGTTATCAAGCCTGAAAGATATTAAAGTTCCATCAGGCTATTCAGCGAGGATAAGTAAGTATGTTAAATTGGACGATCTAAAACTGGTTGGAATGAAGTCTCACGATTGCCACGTGCTAATCACACAGATCTTGCCAGTTGCTATTAGAGGCATTCTTCCACCCAAAGTCCGTCACACGATCCAACGCCTGTGTGCCTTCTTCAATGCAATCAGACAGAAGGTTATAGATCCCGAAGATCTAGATGGGTTGCAGACCGATATAATAGGCGAACACGACCGAGCGCCATTCCTTGGGCCACCAAATTTTATCGTGATCGACTTCAAGAATCTATTCGACCTCTACAGGCTCCGAGCAGTGGACATAAACCTCCTTAAGTGCTACTCCTTGTAAGTATTGTTGCTCACGAAAATTGGTAATAACAATTCGTATAACATGCTTATAAGAGCATTTGTCTTGTGTCTAGGTATAGTTGGAAGTGGTGTCTGAAGAATGCACCGGAAGTTGCCTTCCTTGATTCACACGTAGTCACTATCACAAATCTCGATGGCGACTGTCAAGGATTGGTAAACTACATCTTTGACACCTTGTGCGCCCGACAAGATAGGGAGTTGTTAACGACAGAATTTGGTAAGCCCCGAAGTCTCCATTAGCCCAGGATCCATATCGGCTCGAAGCTAGTATTGGCCTAGAGTTCTACATCGGCCGATGGGGGTTATCTTAAACCAACCACCAACAGCAGTCGGATTCTTGTTAGATTCAAGAAGATCTTATCCAGAGAAGACCGAGTTTGAGGAGGATGCGGCTTGTATCTACTAATTAGGAAGAATTTGTTAGTTTATTTTTTATCTTTAGGAAAGTTTGTTTAGTGTCCAATAAGAATTTTATCTGTTTCCTTTTATCTTTATGAAAGTTTGAGTCGTATTCTGTTAGGATCTTTGTTAGCCTATGGGTATAAATATGTAAGCCCGAGGTTCATGTAATTTTCATCACACGATCAATACAACTTCAGCGCATCGCTAACCTTTACTTTTCGTCTTCTTCGGCGAGTTCATGCCCTTCCCGCGAGGGGTAAGTCTCGTTATGGCTGCCTGCGCTGTCGGGGCTAGGGCTTCGACGTTCTGATCTCATCAACATAAGCACCTACTATCATATATCTTAGTCAATCTGGTTTGGCGTCTCGATTTAGTCGTATTAGCCGAGATTCGTTTTATGGTTTACGCCGGTATCGACTAAATTGCCTCGCTAGATTAGATTGGCTAAGGTATCTACCACCCCGAAAATCAGTCGAGGGCTTGATTGTCTAGATCTTGCGTTTCTTTTCATACCTAGTGCCGCTAAGTCATGATTAGAACCGTAATCTCTAGCCTGCCTGTCGATTGCCAATAAGGGTTTCACCGAGGTTTCAGCCGATGAGTTATCTGGACGTTGCATCGGCCCAAGAGTTTTACATGCAGATTGGATCTGGCCGATGACAACAGAGTATTTATTGTTTATCTGCTTATTGAGAGTTTATGCCATCGGACCTCTAGCCGATGTGTGCTTTAATCTTCAGATCAATGTTTATTTTATATTTGGATTATGTTATTTCACATTGCTATATCATCATGTTATCGTCAGCCGATCACCTCTATATAGATGTTTGCTCAGTATACGGCCGATGGTTTGAAACCCTAACTACATTGGCTAGTACCGGCATCGGCTGGATCTGTGTCATCGGCTGATCGGTTGTTTTGGCTATCGGCTTACCGACCGATACGTTTTTGCCCTATCGGCCTATCGGTCGATAGACCTTTTATTCTGCTATTTTGCATATCTTGTTAGTGGCAGGATCAAACTGACTGGCACGCCCGCGCTTCATCAATTTTAGGACCTGCACTGGAGCTAAGCAGATCTCCAGGCCTTCGTGTGTCCGCATGCCGGATCCTCACCGGCGGTACGGATTTGGCGTCAACAGGAGTACATTATGTGCGCCTATAATCAATAGTAAGTGTGTTCCCTAAATATATGCAATTGCATGACACGTATAGCTTTAGTATTTAACTTTCACTATATTAATGCCGTAGTATCCATTGGATACTTCTGGTCATAACGCCTAAGTGGAGTACATGCTACTAACTGAACTCCAAAATTGATAAGAAAGCATATGATTGGACTCTGATTCAACTAGCGATAGATGAAGCGTGGGGCCGATATGTGAAAAAAGGAGGCCTTCCTAACACAGGACATGACGCCCTTATCCACAAAAAAGACTGCCTGGTGAAACAACAAATAGGCGACCAGTGCGGATTCCATGTGTGCCACAACATGTGCCTTTTGTGCAAAGATAAGATGAAGAGTTTGGCTGAGTTTGAGGTTTGTGGTCTCAATTGTGATATATACTAACTACATAGAAGTAATATATATATATATATATATATATATATATATATATATATATATCGATTGACTAATTTCGAATTATATACATGTAGGACAAAATTTTCAAGGATCCGGCTAGCAGCTTCGAGGAGATTTGTGAGGAGATAGCCGACTTCATCCTCCGCGAAATAATTCACCCCAAAGGAATGTTTATGGTTAAGATTAAATGATGAACATTGTTGAACATCTTAAATGAATTGTCAAAAACATGTGATTATGTAACACTGATGTTTATATTTATGTATATATTTGTTATGTTTGTGTAAATACTTGCTAAATATATATTTGTTCCAATTAACGCGGTTTAGCAGGTTACGATGCTTACCACTTGAATATGTTATGTGAAATATGTGAACAATGGATGTGTATGTGAATAATATGGATGTTATGTGAATGGATGTGTGAAATCTATGTGAATGGCATATGTGCATGTTAATGGGGATGCTGGGGATGTGTATATGCTGGGAATGCCGGGGAATATATCTGTTTCTGTCATTTTGCAGTAGGCATGACTAACAAAGGCCTGAGGCTAGCCAAAAAACAAAATTTATTTTTTTTGTGGGTTATACTCATCCGTGACGGGCATAAGTTAAAGTCCGTTTGAGTTATTGTCACCATGACGGGCTCTAGATTAGGCCTGATTGAGATTAGTCATCCGTGACGGCCGCTAGTTTAAGCCCGATTGAGATTAGTAGTCATGCGTGACGTGCTCTAGTTTAGACCTAATTGAGATTAGTAGTCATTCGTGACGGGCGCTTGTTGGGGCCCGATTGAGATATGTCATCCATGACGGGCACTAGTTTGACTAGTCGTCTCAGTCAAAGCTATCGGTGATGGGCTTTAGTTGAGGCCCGATTGAGATAACTTCATCCGTAACGGCTGTATGCCCGATTGAGATAACTTCTCACATCAGTGACTTCTATGCTGTGATGGGCGCCATACCCGACACAGATAGGGGTTGCCGCCCGATTGAGATGTGGGTGACTGTTGTAGTGTCAGCACAAAGCAATCTGCATGGAATTGTATGTACTAATTGTAGATTTTGTGATCTACTAAAACATGATATACTTAGCCTATAGATCACCGTAATACGGAATTGGGGTTTAATTGACCGTTGTTTGAAGCCATTGAGATTGTTGTAGCTTGAACCAGAGTGGATGTAGGGGATGTAGAAGCTCCTCGAACCACCTCTCGTATTGTCGGAGTAGGGGAATAGTCGTAGCAATGAGGTCACCGGCTTGATCCCGAAGGGGTCACCGGCAATCACTTGCGAGCTAGCGGTGGCCTTCCGGTCACCACCTACATTGTCCCAGAACCGTCACACTTTTACTCTCCAGCATCTATGTTGCTCGAGATTAGGATGTTGAGACTGAGAGTGAGATCGTCATTCAACTCACTAGTATAGATCCTATCATCTGTGACGGGCTCAATTATGCCTGGACTACTTGGGCCATCAGAACGAAGTCATCTCAATCGGGCCTAAATTTGCACCGTTGTAGATGTACTCGTACATTCATACTATAGGCCCAAGTACATATAGCTCGTCACCGATGACACTCATCTGTGACAGACACAGATTTAGACCTGATTGAGATGACCTAGCATATCTCAATCGGGCCCATATACAGAGCCAGTCAGAGATAAGGGTCATCGGTGACGGGCTCCAAAGATGGCCCAATTGAGATGACTTTAAAGCCCGTCACCGATGACTCATATCTGTGTCGGGCTTTTATTGATGCCCGTTAGAGATAACTGTGCGCCCATTAGAGATGTCGATTCATTGGCCCGATTGAGATATATTTTGCACACTATAAAGAGACCACCCGACTGTTGTCTGAAGTTATCCCATTATTCACTATTTTGGTGGGAGGTTGAAGGGGGCGAATTTTTGTTATTTTTTCCAAAGAAAAACAGAAAAATCTTAGAAGTAAGTAAAAAGGTAGTAATAATTTTTTTTAATTTAGTAGTATGTTAACTAATATTTTATTAAATTTTGCAGCGATGGATCGAAGTTGGATGAATGCGACAACTTTGAAACGTCATTGCAAGGAGTATAGAGATGGCGTTTTAAGTTTTATGAATGTTGTGGAGGAGGATAGGAGAAGAAGAAATAGCAAATACATGTGTTGTCCATGTAGAGATTGCAAGAATGATATTATGTTTAGCGGAGAGGAGGTACACTCTCACTTGATAGAACGGGGATTCATGAAGGGCTACACATGTTGGGTGAAGCATGGAGAGCAAGAATCGGGTAATGGTGCAGCTGCAGACAGAAGTGGTGCAGACAATCATGAAGATGAAGATGAGCATGACATGTTTATACCATCTTCATTGGGCGGTGAAATGGTTGATGTGAATCCTGATATGCTGTAAGAGATGTTACGTGACGTTGAGGAGCAAGCTCACGACGAGAGATATTCCATGAAGTTCAACAGGTTGGTCAGTGACTCCGAGACACCTCTATACGCCGGATGCAAGGCAAAGCACACCAAATTGTCAGCTACCTTGGACCTAATGAAGCTGAAGGCAAGTAGTGGATGGACAGACAAGAGTTTTACGGAACTTTTGGGAATATTGAAGGCCATGCTTCCTGAAGAGAACACATTGCCCGAGACGACATATGAAGCAAAGTAGGTTCTGTGTCCCCTGGGGTTAGAGGTCCGTAGAATTCACGCTTGTCCAAACGACTGCATATTGTACCACAAGCAATATGTGGACCAAGATGCTTGTCCTGTATGCAAGGCTTCTTAATACAAGCGAAAGAAAAGTGCGGGGGAGGTACCCGATCAGGCATCGTATGCGTAGGCTCATTTCGCTGTGCTAGAACATATGGTCGAAGTAACTCCATACATTGAGGAGCATCTAGCGAAGGTCCGACAGGAGCACATGGGTCGATTAGATATGTGGATCAACAGAGAACATAGTACTCGCTTCAATGAATGGTTCAAGAATCGTATCGCACGGTCGACCGATGGCCCAAGTGAGATAATACGAAGGTTGGCAAGGGGCCCAAGCTGAGATGTTGACACATGACAAGGGTACAATATCAATGGATATACATTCTACACTGTCAAACAAAATGACAAAAGCATAGTGCAGAACAGTGGAGTCCGTATAGATGCATATCATGATCAAGCTGGATCGAACACATACTATGGCTGCATAGAGCAGATCTGGGAGATGAACTACAGGAGCTTCAAAGTCCCTTTGTTTCGTTGCAGTTGGGTGAATATCCGCACTGGTGTTAAAGTCGACAGGGAAGGATTCACTTTAGTGGACCTGGCCAAGGTTGGATACGCGGACGAACCATTCGTCCTAGCGAAGCAGGTCGAGCAGATTTTCTATATACAAGACCCCGCAAACAAGAAGCTGCACGTCGTTAGGGATGGCAAACGAAGAATTGTTGGGGTTGACAACGTCGTCGATGAGGAAGAATATAACTAGAATCTTCATGTGAGACCTCAGATTGACTTTGACGATGATCCCGAAGACGAAGTGGCATACGCTCGTTCTGACCATTTGGAAGGCATATCCTTGTAAATAGAGTCTTCGTAGTACTGTAATTTGCAAATTGATATAAGTAATGAAATATTTTGTACCGGTGCCTTATGATCTGTATATTTTAATTTTATATGGGTTTAAAAATTTAATAGCAAATTTACACTATTTAAATAAGGCATAGGTTAATTATAATAATTTTTTAAAATTTAATAGCAATTTTAAACTAATTTAATAAGGCATATTTTAATTTAACAGAAATTTTACACCATTTAAAAATGTAATAGCAATTTTAAATCGGGTATAAGTTAATTATAAATGATTTTATAACTTAAATATCATTATTAAATACAATTAATAAGGAATATTTTAATTCTATAGTGGGATGAGTATATCTCTATTGGGCATATAAATAATGCCGGTCAGAGAAGAGGTTATCAGCAGTAGAGCGCACCTCCCCCCAGTCTCCAAAAAAAGAAGGAGGGCGACATCTTCTCCACCCAAGCTTGGATCACGCAAAAGAGCTGCTGGAAGGGGGAGAGGAAGAGAAAATGTGGAAGGGCCGCTTCTGGCTCCAAAGAAGCTAGATCTTGATAAGGCGCCATCAGCTACTCCTAAAGAATTCACATTAGGCATGCCATTGGTTGGAGATGACACCTTATCGAAGATGGGCCCTGCATGCAGGGAGTTGCACGGGTACTACATGGAGAGGTCCAACGCAAGGAGGAAGCATAGAGAGACCTACATGATGGGCCAGCACGATAGACAGCCGTTCCTTGGCCCTGAAGCCTTTATCGCCGTAGACTTTAAAGATCTATGGGACCTCTACAGGGTGCGAGCGGTTGACACCAACCTCCTTAAGTGCTACTCCTTGTAAGTATTCTTGTGTATGAGATATGATAATAACTATCCTTATATTACGCTTACCCGGATTCTTGTTTTGCTTCTAGGTTAACTTGAAAGCATGTCCATCATAATGCTCCCCATGTTGCCTTACTCGATCCAACTGTCGTCAACGAGACAACTATGAAATACGATCGAGCCAGTATGGTAGAATATATCAAGGACTGTTTATGATCCTGTTAAGACAAGGACTTCATTATGTGTGTCTATTCTGAACAGTAAGCGTGTACCCTACTTAGAATCAAATGTGTGACGCGTATAGCTTTAGTATTTAACTTGCAATTTATTAATGTCGCAGTCGTCATTGGATTCTCCTGGTCATAGTGCCGAAGTAGAGTTTGGTATACTACCTTAACTCCAATATCAAAAAAGAAATATACGATTGGTCGGCGATCGAAGTTGCCTTGAACGATGCCTGAGACCAATACGTGGCAAAAGGCGAGAGGCATAAGGAAGGACATCCCACACTCGGTCACAAAAAAAATTTTCCAATACGTCAACAAGTTGTGACGGGTATTGCTTAGTCAATCTTAGCTGTGACGGACTACATTGTTAGGCCCGATTGAAATATTTTCTCACATCACTGACCTTTGCTCAGTGACGGGGGCCCTACCCGATAGTGATGAGGGTTAATGCCCGTTAGAGATAGCCGATCCCATGCCACTGACTCTTGGGTGGGTCTCTCCTTTTATATTTTGAGATGTGGGGAATCGGGGCAATCCGAATAAGAAAAAGTTATTGGTGCTTCTGATCATTGCGCGTTTTAATTAGAGAAATAATCGTGATTTAATCGCGTTGATCACGCATGATAACGGGTGAAAACGATCGTGCGTGACTCTCTTCGGTTTCCATGCCGAGAGATCAAAATTTCCAACACTGTTAAATTAAATTGGTACGTTTAGTTCCGTTGTGATGGGATGAAAACATGCGTGCAGACCAGCTGCCGACTCGATCGGAGAGAAACAAAAGCTACATATATATAAGACGGACCGACCAAATTAACACCAGTACAACCGATCCGTACTTGCAGCTAACTATATCAATCAAGCTAGTGCATATATATATATACATACCAGTACTAGCTACACGACAATTTTTGTTGAAATAAAATGAAAATAATAAGATATGGCACAATGACTTAGAAAAGCTATATATAATTAATATATGAGTATATTATTATAAGTCGCTTTAAAACTTTTCTTAAGTCAACCTTTTATAGATTTGATCAAGTTTATATAAAAATTTAACAATATTTATAAAATATTGTTACTTTTTTTATAAACCTATCAACTTAAAAAGTTTGACTAGAGAAAAAAAAATCAAGACTACAACTCCCTTCGTTCCATATTGATTATTATATAAGTTTTTTCACTTATATTTTATTTAATATCAGTATGTGGTGGAAAAAAAAATCAAAAAACATACATACTTTTAACTCTTCTCAAGCGAAAAAAAACGAGAGCTTTACTATCCCAAATACCTACATGCAAACATGCAAACTTAATTTATATGTATAAATACAATAATACTATACGTTAAACGAAGAGGACATAATTTAAAATTTCGAACTTTTGGTTATATGATAATCAATATGAAACGAAAAAGGTTAGCTAGCCATTGAGAAGAAAAGCATACGGATCGTATGAGAGGATGACACGATTAATGACGACATGGCACTGACGTACAGACACTAACACGAGCGTGTGACCATGCTTGTCGTTATCGGATGCTTGCTAGCTTGGAACTCTCGATGGATTGCACTACTTACGTTTGTACACAACGTACCGAGCGACCGACCCAGGCCAACGTGCGGCTGGCGAAGAGCTCGCCGGAAAGGCCACCCGGCCGCCCGCCTTTTATGCATATGCTTTCGCTCGCCACAAAGTTTGGGAACTTACGTCACTTAATTGTAGATTCTTTTAGAATCTTCAACTACCAGCCAGTTTATATTCTCGTATGGTAATTTTTTCGTTTTCATTTCAAAAAAAATAAATGTTTTAAATTATTAGTTTTGGTTTTTATTGAACGGAGGGACTACGTTCTAAATTACTCTATCCGTTCGTAAATGATCATCGTCCCAATGTTATTCAGAAATAATCAGCATATTTATTACTCTCTTCACGTGACCTTTTGTTTTTCTGTATGGTATTAAATGATTGTTTGTATGCATTGATCGATCTACCATTCAACGAACTGTAATAATGGTACATGCATCTATGCAAGCGATATTATTTGTATAAACTGTCTTCAATGCATGTGCAGGACACCTAAAACGGCATTACATGTTGATCCATGTCAATTTAAGTGGCATGCGGGAGTGTATTGGTATATGTTGATCATTTGTGAGTGGAGGGAGTAGATCGTAAGAATCTATAGTTAATAAATTTTAAAAAATGAACTAGATGTTAGGAAAATGTGTTCCTTTAGATTCTCATGCTGGCTGCTCACCAAATGTTTTTTTTTCCTCAAAATCTTAACTTATTCTGAAGAGGGCTAATATAATATAGGATTTAAATCCATTTGCCCATATATTAACATTGTGAACACGTTAGAGCACTTTCAAATGAAATTTAGTAACATCACTTATCATTGACATCTATTTCTTAAACAGTATGTCCTCGCAAATGTATGAGTATAGTATGCATGAATGAATATAATGGCCGCATGTTTGTCTTCTTCTCCAGGGCCGTAGCTACAAATTAAAGGCTCAGTGCTAAACTTACAATGAGACTCACTATTTAGAAAATTTTATTAAGCAAGAGTAAATCTATTGACGGTATCCCTTGTTTAAACTTAGAAAAATCATTACACGATTCTATTTTCTTTATGGAGTATACAAATGAAATATTCAATATCTGTAACATGTGTTCACATCATCGACATAAGCTACGAGTACTTCAGGTGGCTATAATTATTATCGAACACTTATCAAAACCAAGAAAACAAGCTCGTTCAAGTTAGATCAGTGAAGAAGGATGAATAGAACTTTAAAAAAGACTGGATGAGAATATCCTTAAACATGTTATAGTGCACTGTATTGGACTGAAATCTAAAATTTGAGGCCATGTAGGGTCGGACACCTTGTACTTGCTCATATACAGCCCTGTTGTTAAATATGTGATCCGAATTTAGGTCTACAATATATTCAGATTAGTTTTCTAATAGGATTTTTAGTTATTTCCTATTAGGAGTCTTTCCTTTTATCTTCTATATATAATCTTGTAAGCCGTACGGGAAGGGAGACGTTCCCACTGTCATTCCCCTATATTCCCACTGTTATTCCCTTACGTTTGTAATCAATTCCTCAATAGTGATCATTGTCGGTCGGCGCCCGTGGTTTTTTCCCGTAAGGGTTTTCCACGTAAAATTCGTGTCTTCGTTATGCATCTATTTTCGTAATAAGTGGTATCAGAGCATTGGAGATTGATCCATGATTCTCGGTCGCCGGCGTGTTTCTTCGAGCGAAGGTTGATCTGATCAGCGGTGCAAATTCAGAATTAATTCCCATGACGAGTTTGAAGTATGATCTACCGCTCTTGAACCGAGACACAATATTCTCACTGTAGCAAGTGAAGATGCGAGCCGTTCTTGCACAGCAAGACTTAGATGATGCGCTATCTGGATTTGACAAGAGTACTCAGGATTGGTCCAACGATGACAAGAAAAGGGATCGTAAGGCTATGGCATATATTCATCTTCATCTATCTAACAATATTTTGCAGGAGGTGCTTAAGGAGAAGACAACCGCTAAGTTGTGGTTGAAGCTGGAACAGATTTGCATGACAAAGGATCTAACCAGTAAGATGCACCTGAAGCAAAAGCTATTTTTGCACAAGTTGCAAGATGATGAGTCTGTGATGGATCATCTCTCCACTTTCAAGAAAATTGTTGTTGACCTTGAGTCTATGGAGGTAAACTATGATGAAAAGGATTTAGGCCTTATTCTATTGTGTTCATTGCCTAGCTCATATGCAAATTGCAGAGATACTATTCTTTATAGTCGTGATACTTTAACTTTGAAAGAAGTTTATGAAGCTTTGCATGCCAAAGAAAAGATGAAGAAAATGGTACCCTCTGAAAGTTCAAGTTCACAAGCAAAAGGCTTGGCAGTTCGGGGCAGGCAACAGGAGAAGAACACAAAGAATCAATCAAGACATAAAAGTTCAAGTAGCTACCATGGAAGATCAAAGTCCAAAGGCAGATATAAATCATGCAAATACTGCAAGAGAGATAGACATGATATCTCTGAGTGTTGGAAGCTACAGAACAAAGATAAGAGGACCGGAAGTTATAGACCGAAAGATAATAAAGATGAGGAAGGCAAAGCCGCAGTTGTTACTGATGATAAGTCTGGTGCAGAATTGCTTGTTGCTTATGCTGGTTGTGCACAAACTAGTGACCAGTGGATTCTTGATACTGCATGCACTTATCACATGTGTCCAAATAGGGATTGGTTTGACACCTATGAGTTTGTGCAAGGTCTGTTTTGATGGGTAATAATACGCCATACAACGTTGCAGGTATTGGAACAATTTAGATTAAGATGTCTGAGGGCTGTGTCAGAACATTGTGAGATGTGCGGCATATTTCAAATTTGAAGAGAAGTCTCATCTCTCTAAGTACTCTTGATCGCAAAGGGTACAAATATTCCGGTGGAGACGGAATTTTGAAGGTAACCAAGGGCTCTCTTGTTGTGATGAAAGTTGACATTAAAACTGCCGACCTGTACCATCTGCGAGGTATAACTATATTAGGTAATGTTGTTGCAGTTTCAGATTCATTATCTAATTCCAATGCTACTAATCTTTGGCATATGCGTCTTGGGCATATGAGTGAAATTGGTTTGGCAGAATTGAGCAAGCGAGGATTGCTAGATGGGTGAAGTTCAAATTTTGTGAAGCTCAAATATTGTGAAGGCATCGGGAAGCTCAAATTTTGTGAGCATTGCACTTTTGGCAAGCATAAGAGGGTGAAGTTCAACACATCTACACATACCACAGAAGATATTCTTGATTATGTGCATTCTGATTTATGGGGCCTTGCTCGTAAGACATCCTTTGGATGTGCTCGTTATATGATGACTATCGTTGATGATTTTTTGCGAAAAGTTTGACTTTATTTCTTGAAACACAAATATCAAGCTTTTAATGCGTTTAAAGAGTGGAAGACTATGGTTGAAAGACAAACTGAAAGGAAGGTGAAAATACTACTTCGTACTGACAATGGGATGAAGTTCTGTTATAAGATATTTAAATCATATTGCAAGTCTGAAGGTATTGTGTGTCACTACACTATTCCTCATACACCTCAACAAAACGGCATAGCTAAGCGTATGAACAGGACAATTATATCAAAAGTCTGTTGTATGTTGTCTAATACAGGTTTGTCTAAACAGTTTTGGGCGAAAGCCTTCCACTGCTTGTTATCTTATTAATTGGTCACCCAGTTATGCCATTGATAAGAAGACTCCAATTGAGGTATGGTCTGGTTCCCCAACAAATTATTCAGACTTAAGAGTATTTGGTTGTAGTGCTTATGCTCATGTTGATAATGATAAATTGGAACCTAGAGCTATTAAGTGCATTTTTCTTGGTTATCCGTCTGGTGTGAAAGGCTATAAGTTATGATGTCCTGAAACTAGAAAGATTGTGATTAGTAGAAACGTTGTCTTCCATGAATCAGTTATGTTACATGACAAACCTTCTACTAATATTCTTGTTGAGAGTCAGCAGAAAGCAAGTGTGTAGGTGGAGCACTTGATCAGTTCAGGGCATGTACCAGAAAAAAAGATGTTGCTATTAACCAAGATGCACCTGTTAATGAAGATTCAGATTCTTCTACTGTTGAGCAGTTGCCAAAACATTCTATTGCAAAATATAAGCCCAAAAGAATTATTAAACCCCCTCAAAGATATATTGAAGAAGTGAACATAGTTGCTTATGCTTTGAGTGTGGTAGAGGAAATTGAAGGTAATACAGAACCGTATTCATATTCTGAGGCTATTGTTTTTGATAATTGCAGTAGATGGATAACTGCTATGCATGATGAGATGGAGTCACTTGAAAAGAATCATACTTGGGAATTGATGAAATTACCACAGAAGAAGAAACCTATCCGTTGCAAGTGGATCTTCAAGAAAAAGGAATGTATAAAGCAAGATTAGTTGCTAAAAGTTATAGCCAGATTTCAGGTATTGATTTCAATAATGTCTTTTCCCCTGTTGTGATGCATTGTTCAATTCGCACTTTACTAAGTATTGTTGCAATACATGATTATGAACTAAAACAAATGGATGTTAAAACTGCATTTTTACATAGGGAGTTAGAAGAGAACATTTATATGGAGCAATCTGAAGGTTTTGTTGTTCTTGCTAAAGAGAACCTAGTCTGTAGGTTGAAGAAATCTTTTTATGGGTTGAAGCAGTCACCTAGACATTGGTATAAGAGATTTGACTCTTTCATGCTTTCTCAAAAGTTTAGAAGATTTAATTTTGATAGCTGTGTTTATTTCAAAGTTGTTGATGGTTCAGCTATATATTTGTTTCATTATGTCGATGATATGTTAATTGTTGGAAAACACAAATCAGAGATAGCAAAATTGAAGGCACAATTAAGTAGTGACTTTGAGATGAAGGATTTGGGTGCAGCGAAGAAAATTCTCAGTATGAAAATTACTAAAGAAAGACAGTCTGGCAAGTTATATCTTAGTCAGAAAGACTATTGAAAAGGTTCTTCGTCGTTTTAATATGCATGATGCAAAACCAATGAGTACTCCTTTAGCTGCACATTTCAGATTATCTTCAGATTTATGTCCACAGTTAGATTATGATGTTGAGTAAATGTCTAGAGTTTCATATTCAAGTGCAGTTGGTTCACTTATGTATGCCATGGTATGTTCTCGTCTTGACTTATCACATGCTTTGAGTGTTGTCAGTAGATACATGGCTAATCCTGACAAAGAGCATTGGAAAGCAGTTCAGTGAATTTTTAGATACCTACATGGTACTTCTAATGCTTGTTTGCAGTTTGGGAGATCTAGAGATGGACTTGTTGGTTCTGTGGATTCAGATTTTGCTGGAGATTTGGATAGGAGAAGATCGCTTACAGGTTATGTTTTCACTATTAAAAACTGTGCTGTTAGTTAGAAGGCAAGTTTGCAAGTAACTATTGCCTTATCTACTACTGAAACAGAGTATATGGCTATTTCTGAAGCTTGTAAAGAAGCTATTTGGTTTAGAGGTTTGTACGCTAAGCTTTGTGGAGTTATGTCTTGCATTAATATATTTTGTAATAGTCAAAGTGCAATATGCCTTACAAAGGATCAAATGTTCCATGAGAGAACAAAGCACATTGATGTGAGATATCACTTTATTCAAGGTGTGATTGCTGAAGGTGATGTTAAGGTATGCAAGATAAGTACTCATGATAACCCAGCTGATGTGAAGGTGATGTCAAGGTATGTAAGATAAGTACTCATGATAACCCAGCTGATATGATGACAAAGCCAGTTCCTGCTACTAAATTTGAGTTTTGCTCAAATTTGGTTGGTGTTACAGTATAGTCCTAGAGACTATTTGACGTGTGGTGATTTTATCTACATGAGGTATATCTTGGTGATTGATGTTTTTATGCTATAAGAGAAAATTCGTCTTAAGGTTGAGATTGTTAAATATGTGATCCGAATTTAGGCATATAATATATTCGGATTAGTTTTCTAGTAGAATTCTTAGTCGTTTCCTATCAGGAGTCTTTCTTTTTATCTCATATAGTAAGCCGTACGGAAAAGAAGAAATTCTCATTGCTATTTTCTTACGTTTGTAATCAATTCCTCAATAGTGATCATTGCCGGTCAGCGTCTGTGGTTTTTTCCCGCAAAGATTTTTCACGTAAAATTCGTGTCTTCGTTGTGCATCTATTTTCGTAACACCTATTATTCATGTCAACTTTCTGACTGTTTTTACGATGACTTCTATAAAGTGATTGTGGTCTCTTGTCGACGTGGAGTATTAGCGGTAGCACTAGATAACCCTACTGATTACTTCCTATTTTCTAAAATAAGTGATCACTTTATCGCTTTAGTCTAAATTATGTTGGGAGTATAATGATGACTTAGATGCCCTTTATTATATGAGGGTTATTTAAGAGTGGGAGGATAGTTAGGGTAAGGTGAAAAAAAATGAATGAGAAACAGTTAATGAGACAAGTAGTAGTCTAAATTGGTCACTTACTTTTGGATAAATTTGAATCTAAAGTGGTGACTGATTTTGGGACGGAGGAAGGTAAGATTTAAAACAGCATTCTGTGCATGGTTTTGCCATTTTTTTTTATTTCACCTTGCACTTATATCATGTATGGTCGTTATAATTAGCTTAACAAATTAACTAGCTCTGTGACCCGTGCGTTAATTGTCGTGTTGTCCGATCCTTGATAGCCCTAGAACATCCAAATCGTATCCTTTTTTCCACGGGCGGCTGCAGATCAACACCGACCACTTGCTATTAATATTCTTTTTTCATCCTTCCTTTTGTTTTGACGAAATTCTTTTTTCTTCCCTTCACACGATTAAACGCCGTACGTACCAATGATTTATAGCTTTCGTCCTCCGCCGTGAAAGCTGAATCTATCCTTCGACCAGTCTAGTGGAAAAACAGAGTTTAATTACTCCGTCCACTTTGAGCTAGAAATTAGTCTTTCCTTTTTTCCATATACTCCAACGCAATTAACTTTTAATATAACATTTGATCTATTAAAAAATATATAAATAGAATTGATTTTGTTGTGACATGTATTATCATTAATGAAATTTTTAGTACAACTTATACTTTAATATATTTATACTATTTTTTTAAATAAGACAAATATGGTCAAACATTATTTTAAAAATCAATGATCATCCATTTAAAAACGGAGGTAGTATATTTTTTTCTTTACATAAAACATACAACTCACATGTCATCACTATGTTATCCTTCTTAGCTAAAGTATGCTAAAAAGAAGATGACTTTGTCATGATATAAATTAATCTGTTAATCTTATAAGATTTCCAGTTATAAGTGCATTTATGTTTGGGTAACTATACGAAACAAGATTAATACAACTTGTGAGTAGAGTAATACACCTACTGATTCTCTGTACCACTCTTTTACTGCATCACTCCAAAATAATTACCCTTGTTCTATTGAAACTGGATTCATTATTTTTTTATAATAAATTAAAACCTGGTCTCTACATAAATAAGGATATACATAGCCAACAATGTTCAGGGGAGTACATAGAACACACCCCCTAACACAGACATAGTTCACTCAACCATCACTGCTTACATCTCTTATGGTGTTTCAAGATTTGAGGCATGTTCACTCTATTGCTATTTTTAACCCTATCAAAATTTGACAAATACCTATATTTGGTAATGCAACAAAAAAATAGCTTAGCCATTTGTATCCTACCAAAATTTGGTAATTGTAGAGGCTTCGGCTCTTAAAAACAATATAATTTGGTAAGACTTCAAACAAAATGGATCCCAACGGTACTAAAATTTGGTAACATCAAAATACAATAAAATTTAGAAATGTCAAATTTTGGTAGGATTGAAAGTGACATCAAGCTTAACAGATCCCTTGGAGTCTCTTTGTTCTATTTTGATAACTATAATTTGTATGTTTCATATAACAACAGAATCGTAATCATTTATTTTATTTAATATAATGTAAAAGCAAGTCCTCCTGTCTACTCTAACCACCGTACTTCCCCAAAAAAACCACCCAAAAACTGATATTTTTCACTCGAAAACCAACTCGCCAAATAGGCCAGATAAAAAACTAAACCTTATAAAACCATTTCTACAGATCCTGTCGCAACGCACATACATGGCACTAGTTTAATATAATATACTTGTTACGAAAAAAATATTCTGTGCCCCAAAATTTTTTTAGTAATTAATTTCATTCTTTGACCTAAGTGGAAACATGTCTTGCAATTACCCCTTGAAGCAAATTAATTTTTTTATTCTTGGCTTTGTCGTTCTGCCAACGTGAAAACTCTATCTAGAAACCAGCTCTTACAAATCCAATAATAATTTAAGAATAGATACATATGCATCAAATTTTCGGCTAGATAAGTACAAACAGCCAAAAAAAGTGATTCCAAAAGATAAACGGACGCCTGTTCTCCCTCCTTTATTCAACTCATCGATCGATCGATCCATCTACAATTCGTTATCACATCGATTGATCGATCGACTGAATTATTCTTCTGTCACAATTAGGGAGTGTTTAGATCCAGAGGTGTAAAAATTTGACGTGTCACATCGGGTATTATACAGGGTGTTTTATGGATTATTTGGGCACTAATATAAAAACTAATTACAGAATCCGTTTGTAAACCGCGAGACGAATTTATTAAGCCTAATTAATTTATCATTAGCAAATGTTTACTGTAGCATCACATTGTCAAATCATTGCGAAACTAGGCTCAAAAGATTCGCAAACTGTATAATTAGTTATTTTTTTCACCCACATTTAATACTTCATGCAGACGTTCAAATGTTCGATGTGACAGGGTGTAAAAATTTAGCGTGGAATTTAAACAGGCCTTACTTTTATTGCAACAAATCGAGGAGGATACGAGTCAGCGAGCGTACGTAAATCTCACTGCAAGCGAACCACTAATTTTGAAAAAAAAATTGTATGTTCATGACCGACCAATGCAAAAGATCGCGTGATCCTTAGTATTTTTTTACACACCAAACTGAATTAAAGAAGATTCCAAAAATCATCTTCGAACATGATGTACATATTCAATATTAATTTTGCACATTTTTTAAGTTTCCAGTGGGAGATTTTAATTAATCTTTCGTGAGAAGAAAAAAGCATATCTCTGCGATGCTGTATCTGATACGTAACTGTATTGTTGTGCAAGTTGGGGATAATAAATAGCGTCGTTTTATTAAAATTATTACGTATTGTCTTGTTTATATGCCAAAGCCGTGGCTGTTGTTGAGCTGAAAATTCAACAGGGGATAAGATAATTATTAGTGAGTGGAAAAATCACGTACTTCATTTCTATTCGTCAGAATTGTGTTGCTAGCTGCACGTCCGGTTTATTGTCTCCCTTATATCATTTCTGAAGAAAAGACAACCGATGCTAGCTAGACCGTACGTGCGCAGATAGCAATGCATGCAATTTTGATTGTCCAATTATTAATTGTGCAGAAATAAAATTTGACTGTCAATTTATTTTTTGATGAACAACTAATCTAATAATATTTAGGTTTTGCATAAAAATACATACCATTAATTGGATTATGGTTGGAAATTACTTTCTTATGCATTCGATTGTGTAACCTTTGAAAGAGAAACTTACATTCAAAACTTGCTTTTATAGTCAAACTGTATGTCTTATATTTCTGAATGGAGGTAGTACTACACGACCAGTTGTTGTCTACCGAGTGGTTGCTCTGGTTGGTATTAAAATTTCCCTTGCCATGCTTTGATGATAATAAAAATCAAAAGCTGCACCAAAATGTATAAGTCTCCCTATTCTTTTCAACTACTTCACCAGATTATTGCTGCTGATTATTTGCTCAACTTGTTCTATGCTATTTATAAGTTTATTTCTAAAAGTTTTTAATTTATCCTTATAATCATATAGAGAACCCGTGGCAATAATACGATGAATAACCAGGAATAATCATACAGGGCAATGAACCATACATATTTTCCAAAAAAAATATACTGAGAAGACTGTATCTTATCTTACTATAAAATTATAACCTACTGTATCCTAAAACTCAACATACAAAGATGTCACATTATTATTCACTAACAATAATTACATCTTAAACATTATGCAATTCTATAATTTATTAAATTTTAAAGCATATTAAATCATCATCCCATATAATTCACATAATATTTCAATATATATCTCAATTATTTTTTATAATATCCTAAATAGGTTTTCATCCTCATTTAGTAATGTTATTTTTGTCTTTTCTCATTAAGCTATATCACATTAATTGTTTTTAGCTCTTAGATGATTAATTTATGGTCCAAATTATCTTTCTCATTTTCTTCTCTCATTAAACCATATTAACTCAATGTTTTTAGCACTTAGATGATTAATCTATGGTCCAAATTATCTTACTCTTTTTTCTCATGAAACCACATCACCTTACTTTTATATTTGAATCATCATTCTATATGTATTATTTAAATTATCATAAACCATATCAACTTTTTTAAACTCAACTCTCACAAAATTGATACCTTGAGGCCTCAACCTTCCTTTCTATTTATACCCAAAGTAGACAGCCTAGAGCCACAAACCCAACTTGTACAAGAAGTCATAATTCACTAGGAAACCTTTTCGTACAAGACACAAACTTTACAATCCCAATCATACCAAATTTAGACTCCTTCCAAATTCGACTCCTCACGTACACAATCTCCCTATCGTATGCCGCATAAAATCTTCATCAACCACATGCATTGTTCTTTAGCCTAAGCATCCCGCATGATATCCTGATCGTCCGGACGTCATCTTCTCCCAAGTTGACTCCCGATCCATCACCGGCAATGCTCTCCCGAAGCATTAAGACACAACTACACATGAATCAAACAAGAAACCATATCCGAGCACAAGTTCTCTCCAACTTGACTCAACATTAACACACAACAACATTACATATGTATAGAAATCATCTAGAAGTTAAACAAGAATTAATCATGAGTATCCAAATAAACAACCCAAAACCAAAACCAACTTAGAGCCGGTCAGTCAGACCGTCAGGCTGGCCGGTCTGACCGCTCACATAACTCATCGACTCAGCCTGGCCGGACCGCAATTGTCAAACAAAAATCCTTGAAAATTATCTAAAACACTATTCATCATCACCCTGGTCTGACCGGTACACAACCCCCGGTCTGACTGGCTGCAAAACCACTTCGCCAATAATCTTCAAATATCAAAACCAATAATTTTACATGCCAATTGTTCATCGTAAAATAACAATCGAAACACTTTGATTTCACAAAGATTAACCTAAAATCTAGAGTAGTTTTCTTTCCGCTACCTACTATGTAGACAACAAGTGCGAACCTTTATTAATTTACCATTAATTTAGCACCTTGCATGAGATCCAAGCAAAGAACAACAATAGTAAAAAGTTCAGAAAGGCCAGCACCAAACACCAAACTAATGCACTAGCACACATATGCATAGTTCTTTAGACATAACTCTGTTGGTAGTGGTGGCTTTGAATATTACTACACAGGAGTACGCCCCTGAACTCATCACATATCCCCTTCTCCTGATCTTTGACAAATCAAAGGGGCTCTAATTGCATTATTATTTTATGATCCCCATTTCTGACCCCTAAAAGGATCATGGTTGCCTCATCTGTCCAAATTCAAGGCCCCATGACTGTTTGCTCTAAAAGGTAGTACTTCCCCTTGTGGCCTTGTTGGTGATTCTCTCACCATGTCATTCTCCCATTGTACTTTATTAAAAAAAACAAAAAAAAGTGCATGGTGTTGTCATTTTAGTAGCCATTAGTTCAACTATGTCTTGTCGGCAACTGGTTTATTCTTGAACTTTACAAGTGAACTTCATCATTTATATTTGAGTAGACACCAACTATGGAAACATTTCAACCATCAGGTATCAACTTTTACGCAGTAATAAAAAAGTAATAAAATAATTAATAATGAGAGAGATCAGAAATATGTAGTCTATTTCTTGTTTTTGGATATCTGTTTTCATATATCAACATAGAGACAAGGAATATTTTTCAAGAAAATACATGCAAAAACAAAGACACTGCACAAATAATTAATAACACCAAAAATAATCTATTTTGTAAAAAGAATTTGAGAAAAAAAATTGGGTGCTATCGAAAAAAACAGTGTTTAAAAATGTGAAAGGGGATGAACATCGAATCAAATTTTATCAAAAAAAAATATTGTAGAGAAAACCATCGGCATATAGCCTTTTCCATCCATATCTACGAATTCTGTCATATTAATAGGAGAGTGAAAAAAGCAGCAAAGGCAACCCTAGCCTTGGACTTCTTTCTGATGAGGCAACAGTGCATTGGTGCCACTCCATGTTTCATGAAGACCTCTGCTGTGATGACCCATGAAGAAGCTGAGTCAAGGCATTACCCACCAAATCACCGTAGTTCATCCATTTTCAATTACTTAAGCTTCATGTATCTTTCATCCTTCATAATGGAAGCTCTTTTTTGCTCAAATTTCAACAAAATTACGACCAATAGAATCCCCATGATCCTACCATTCTGTTTTTTATGGTCATTGTCTCCAGTGTTTCCCCACGGCAGTTACTGTGCCATAACTGCAAATCAAGTTTACCATGGGGGAAAGGTAGGCGTAACCACCGGTAGGGTTTGATGAATTTTTTGAATTCAAATTTGAAAAATAAAATGATGGAAAAAATTCAAAAAAATCCTACATGTTATACCTAATTTCTCTTGCTATCCGGTGAACAAAGTTTATGAAAATGGCAAACTTTACTTCATACGTTGGAGCTCCACCAAAATTGGAAAAACAATTAAAACAAGAGAGATGGGTTGGGATATGACTCCTACTTTGTTTAAATGTCAAAAATATAGAAAATGTTATGCTAAAATATTTTAGGCAATATTACTTTATTTTTCTAGAGATATCCACAATTTTTAACAATTTTGCCTATGTTTTACAATTTTTACCACAATTTTATCTTTTCAGCTTCAACATGCCGTGTATTACTACGTAGAGGTCAAAAATATGAATTCAAATTTGATAGGGGTCGGTAAATAGCCTACCGACGGTTGGGTAAACCCTGATTGTCTCTCCTATGCCCCGATCATAGGTACTGCCATCACGAGAACTCAATTGCATGCCCTGCCCTGTTATGTGCTCTGTTTCTTGCCAACGAAGGAGACAAATAGACAATGCCACTTGTCTCTTTGTGATGACACATGAGCCCATGGAGAACAGTTGGAAGAGAAAGGAGGGAGAAAAGGGATACAATGACATGTGAGAACACCAAATAACACAGAAATAAAAGGGAAAGAGGAAGAAAGTTGAGTCAGGACAAAATGTCCATTTTGCAGCATTTGGATTGAAAATGTTCTAGCAATGATATTTGGTAGCATGCTATTATGCAATGGCATTTTCCAACTTCTAAAGTTTTTCTATGGTACCGAGCAAAGTAGCTCAAAAGTTTTCATGACAAAAAGAATTATCCAATAAAATGTTGCTACCTTCCATCCACCTGTCTAGAAATCGCTATGGTCCCGTTCTAAACTGATTAAGAATTATCCAATAAAATGTTGCTACCTTCCATCCACCTGTCTAGAAATCGCTATGGTCCCGTTCTAAACTGATTAAGATACAGATTTTTCCTCGATTTTCGTTAGCATGCTTTTCAAACTGCTAAACGATGCGTTTCATGCGAAAACTTTCTACATAGAAATTATTATAAAAATCAAATAAATCCATTTTTCAAGTTTTTAATAATTAAAACTCAATTAATCATGTGCTAATGACTTATCTCGTTTTGCGTGCGCACTTAGTCTTCATCCCTCCATCAGATTCGAACGGGGCCTATGAGTTGTGGGGTGGCATACAAAATGACAATATACATATATAGCAAGAAAACATTAGAAAAAGTGTTTCCTAGTAGTGACTATTGGAAATACATTCTTCTCCATGTCTTGCCATCTTGTAGAACATATCAGTGTTTTTTTCATATGCTTCAAATTTAGGAAAATTGGTAGCTAACTCCTAGGTAAACTCTCCAATCAATCATTACTAGTCCTGTATGTGCAACCCTGCATACTGCCTTTTTTATTATAATTGTAGGCCATGCTTGAAGCAACAACAAAACGTCATTCCATCTTTGATATGCAAAAAAAGTATGCAAATGGAAGGATAGACCTTTGGCAGGATCCCCAATTAACACCCCTTTGGCACTTAAGACTCCACCCAAATACTTTTGAGGGTGGAGGTGAGGGTGCTAGCTAGCTGCTTTTTGGGAGAATTTTCCTTGGGAATTTGATGCATCAATCATGGCAGGAATGTCTCAAGTGTCACTCAAAAAGGCCAGAAACAGTGGAGTAGAAAGAAACATCCAGTAGGCAGTGGAGTGTGCTTTCCAAAAGGTTGGCTGGCAAAGCTAGTACAATATGGCCATGCTCCCTAATAATAAAGTCCCTTTTGGATACCTCAGAAAGCTTCTTTCACCAGTGGAAAACAAATGCACCTCCAAGGCCCCAAAAGTTGTACTACCAACTTGTAGTGGCACTTCAGCACTACTGTGTACTCATCTTAATATGAGAAGAAGAAAAGAGATTAGAAATGTAGATTCAGTTACCAGGCATAATGCCCTGCTTTTATTTTGTTCCACTTAAGTGCCTTATCAGCTACTTTATGTCTAAAAGGAACCTGAAGAAGTGATCACAAGTAATGGCAAGTTGCCCTAAAGTGAGGAGGAAAGCATCATTTTCTGGCACACACAAGTTTATGTTGATATTTACAATGACATGTGTTGATTTGGAAGGTAAATCTTGTCTTGATGCAGCTTCCTTTTGTCTTCCACCCCTTCTACTTCCTTGCACCCAAAGTCTTTTCAGTTAACTACCACTGCATGACTTTAACCACATAAAGATTATCAAGAAAGTCCCATCAATCCAAAACCAAATTGTTAACTACAAAATAGATATTTCTAATTGAGGATTGCGAGGAATGATCGTGAGTTATATTGATTGTATTACTGATGAAAGTGCATAACGAGTACGTATGGACGTTGATAAAAAGAAAATAATTAACCAGTCAATTAACTGAGATACAGCCTGGTGATGTGAGGTTTTGATCCTACGATGGCAAGGTTCAGGTAAATTTCTTAGGCCTTGAATCCAATAAATAATTCAGGTTTTAATAGATTTTTCAACGAAAATGTTTCTGCTCAAAATTTTCTTTTTTTTCTTTCTGAAAGCTACTATTCTATATATTTTTTTACCTCTCATTTATGACATCGACACACTCTGTCATGCCATATCTGATCATTACTTTTTTCTGATTAAATATTTATAATAATTATTAAAAATTTAACTACCTGAAAGTATTTATCATGATAAATCCATGTAGTTTGATTTTCACATATCAAATCCTAATATTTTCTTATATATATACTACTGGTTTAAGATTTTGAGGTTTGGCTATACGTATTCTACAACATCATTTACTTTCTTTTGTTTCATAATACTGGACGGTTTTGACTTAGAATTATTTTAATTTGATCACTTCTATTTTATAAATAAACTTATAAGTATAAAAAATATGCCAAATTACTGAAGCTTATAAATTACATGGTAAATTAACGTATGAAACATGTTCATTGTAACCAAACAATTTAAAATATATTAGTGGTGAAACTAAATAAATTGCTAGTAAAATTGTCAAATATTACAAAACTGATGGAGCACTTGTCATTGGAAAGAGTATTAGATGTGTTGTTTGATCAACTATCTCTGCTTGCACATAAATTATTATTAAAAGTACAGTTGTCCTAATTTACTAAATTAATTCACATGCCTTTTTGTGATACCACTCCACATTCATAGTGTTTTATTTAGTTAATCTATTGTTGATATAAGTGTCATATAATGTTTGATGACACGAAAATGGACCCCAACGAAATAACTAAACAAATGCAAGGATGACATGAAACAAAATTTGACCACACACATGTTTTTTGTCATTTTCTTGGTGGATGTTGATTCAAATGTCCACATTGAACAATAAAAGCTAAGGTACAATCATACACACAGAAAAGATGAGCAAAAAGGCTAGTTAGTGGCTATACAATCATGTTGATCCAAAACCAAGTGAGGGGCTGGAATAATCTAAAGAATGGATGAGGGTTGCCCTGAAGCCAGCCAGCAAAACTTGTTTGCATACCCATGCATTTACATATTCACATGTGAACTAGTAGTGGGAGCTTTGCAGCTCTCCCTGCTTTCCCCAAGGGGGGCATCCCTTGCATTGCAATGGGGACTTAGCTAGACAAACTTTCCAATGGAATAAATGAGGACCAAAGGAAAGGATTGGCCCTTTCCATAACCTCAATGTTCCATACTTTCTTATTTCCAATCATCAAGGAAAATGGTGGGTTCATACGCACACACAAAAAAATGAACAGGAAAAGTGGTGGGGACAAAATAATGTGAAGTGCTTGTAACTGGTGACATTTGAGGAAGAAGCAAAGCCATCAGCCATGGGGGGCATAAGTGCATACATTCAGCTAGATAGCCCTCAACCAGAGATGATCATTTCTCTTGTGGTCCTCCACTATATAAATTCCTTGATGAAAATTTGTACATCCAGTTGTGGCTACCAAATAGAGAGAGCCATCTAACAGATAATTCTAGGTGTGTTATATCATATCTCTCTAGCTTACACAAAGGGCAAACAGAATTTCCTTTGCATCCATACATTTTTCTCCACACAGAAATAGTACCAACAAATTAATGCAAAGAGTGTTTTCATTGGGAGTGCTGATTTTTTTTCTTTCAACTTGAAAAAAACTCATGTAGAGCCAATAATTAGAGTGTACTGGATCTTTCTATTGGTCTTTTGTGTGTTTTCGCTATGTTCACATGAATGACTTAATAAGTCGCTAGTACATGTTCTAGCTTACCTGGGAGAAAGTCTTTATTTTTCTTTTTTCCTTTTTTTAACTTGTACAATAAATATATGCTAGCTAAGTTATATAGACTGCAAAAGTTTTTTATTCTTTTTTATATGGTTAAAGACTGCAAAAGTTGTTCTTTTCGGAATTCATATGTTTCGTAGACTAGGTTTATCATTAGTAGGTCCTGGGTGCCACTGAACTAAAATCTCCCTCTTATTGTCTGCTTATTGGGTAAAGTGTTTTTCAAAAGAAGAAATATTTCTTTTATGTTGCACACTCTAGTAGAACTGTGGAATACATTAGGTTCTGTATTACTTCTCTGTAGTTGAAGCTTCTTCCTAACTCAAGATACCTCGTCGCTTTCCGTTGTATGAACTCATATGTCTCTTGACAAAAGATTGACTCAACAAAAGATACGGACTACATATGTTATCTCCATCCATTTCATATTATAAGTCATTTGACTAAGCTTATAAAAATTTAGCAACATCTAAAATATCAAATTAGTTTAATTAAATCTAACATTAAATATATTTTGATAATACATTTGTTTTGTGTTAAAAATACTATTATACTTTTCTGTAGACTTAATAAAACTTAAAAAAATTTGACAAAAAAATCAAACGACTTATAATATGAAACGGAGGGAGCATCTAGTAAGCATAGAGAATCATGTCGGTGAAATCCAACACGATAAAAATCTGAACTAAAAGTCTCTTTCAAATGGTCATCAAATTCCCGTTCCAACGGGGCAATTCACTGGCCGGTTATTACATTCTTTCCAAAAGCCCAAAGCCAGCCAGCCAGTGTGGATGAAACGGAAAAATAGCTGCCGATATTTTTCACACATGGAGCTAGGTGGGCCCCACGTACACTCCCAGGCCGGTGGGCCACCACAAGATTTGTGCCCTGCACCACACGCTGATCACTAATCATCACTAGTACAGTAACATACCATCTAACAGTCGAAGGAAATTAAGACAGAGGCTTAATTAATTGTTTCTGGTGCTGCTGCTATGTCATCAGTACATCCTAATCTGTCTTTCTGTCCGTGTCTATCGCTCACTCCTAAGGATTACTTAGTATTCCCACCACGAAAAGATGTCGTTTTGATGTCTCAAATAAGTACTTAAAAACTTTAAACATTAATTAATATATGTTTAAATATTAAATATGTATATAGATATATGAGATCCATACATGGAGATTTACCATGAAAGATATTATACAATATTACAGTTTAATTTATCACAGTTTTCAAATGTATTATAACAAAATTAGTGATCAAAGTTATATTTCAAAGATTATCTAAGACCATACTCCCTTCATTTTAATTTAAACACTAACGTTATTGATTTTTGGATACGATGTCTGACGATCTTTTTTAATCAAAGAATTTAGTGTACAAGAAAAATACAAGTCATGATATCTTTAATGACCACAACAAAATAAATAATATTCACATGCTACCTCTATCCTAAATATAAGAGATTTAAAAAATGTCGGTGCATTACAAAAATCCCCTTTTAAGACGAAGGTAGTAGTTTTTTTAAATAATACAATTGATCAAAACGTCATATAAAAAATCAACAATGTCATACATTTTAAAAACAGTTGTAGTAGCAAACCATCATCAGATGGAGGAGGGGCATCATCATCAACAATGCAGTATGGTGATCTTCTCCTCAATTAAGCTCCATCCCATCCTTTTAAGTTGGGGCAGCTGGGAGGGGGGATTGAATGCACAAAGCGACCCATCAAAAAGGTCCCAGAGAGAGGCATCCCCACAATAATAATTAGTAATCCCAGTCTCACATATATCACAAGGGCCCCTGATTAATTGTTCAGTTAATGACTGGGAAATGGTCCATGACCTGACCTCACTCCATCCTCTCTGTGTGCGTACAAAGCTGAAAAAGATTTTGTTTGCTTGTAAACTGGACAAGAATCTCTTGTTGTGTTGCAGGAGTATGAAACTATGAACTGTTTGGCTGCTACCCCTGCTTCTGGTTAAAAAGAGAAGCAAAAGAAAAGACTTGGTTATGCTAATCATTGCTGTTTTTGACTGACAGGTTTGCTTCCTGAATTTTTGTCAATGTTGGAACCCAAGTGCGCAGGATTAATTGCACTTGCACACACACAATGCTGATCCAAAAAATTGTCAAATGTTATCAAACTAATCCTTTTTACAATGTCTCAGTAATTCCCTTCTGAACTTTATAATGGCATGACCAAAATGGTTCTCCCACAATATAAGTCGTAGATTAATTATTTTTTAAAAAATAGAATAATAGTATAAAATGACATGTTGCTCGAACATAATATACAGGCAAAACTGCATCTGTATGAAAATATATTCATCACCCTGAAAGAAAAAGAAAGAGATTCATCTCAGTTAATTTAAAACAGAACCCTCTAAAAAAACAAGACAAGATATCCTGCAATCAGGAAATGCGAAGGAATGACTTAACTGCATCAAAGAGCCTTGTTATCATGGGCCTAATGGACCATTCTTAATTCTTAAACAACAATTTTCTGCTAAGTATGATATATCAATTGGGCCGTATGTTTTTTTACTTACTGGGCCGTATGTTCACTTGGATTTTTTTTATTTTTAACGAAATTTTCAGTTGGTATTGTACCAAGGAATAAGTCTATTTTGCCTCGTTTATCTCTTGCTCCTGATTGAATCGTCTCTCTCAACCGTAAAACCATGTATAATGCATCCTCCATCTTCGAAAACCAGTGAAAATTAACTCCTTCGGTGATTTGGAACGCGATTCTACTGACGTAGCCGGTTGATCATGTTTGACTCGTTGAGTCATCAGGTGAGACCCACGTATCAGTGAAACATGTAACCCTCCTCCTCTATCCTCTCTTTGACTATCGGTGGGGTGAGGCTGCAGCTGATCCAAAGCGCTTGATCAGTGTGCGGGCCGACAGTCGACCCAGTCCTGGACGCCGCCACCGGTGTCTGCTCCTTGGACATCACCATCGACTCCGCCCACGACTTTTGGGCGCACTTCTTCGCGCTAGCGTGGGGACAGGTTTGACTTCATCGCTACCGCTGCCGATGATGTTCCTCGACACCAACTGCATCCCAAGCATCGACAATGTCCCCGTACTATGGCGAAAGTGGGAGGCGGTGCAGGTGGTGGAGTTTCCCTACACGTTCCATGAGTGCGACGGCAAGGTCCCTTTGCAATGTGGCTGAATCTCGCGCCCGAGCTGGCTGCTGTTCAGACTTCTCTGACCTGGTCAAATCATCGTCTCGCTGCCGCCGGGCTTCTTGTGGTAAGAGGGTGCTTAAGTTGCTCCTGACCTCGGCCTCAGGCACGACGACGAGCCTCCGTGCGGTGATGACACCGGGCTCACCTTCCGGGTGCCCCAAGCCTAGCGCCTCCGCGTGTCCCAAGCATCGGGCGACACTAACCCCAATGCTCGAGAAGAGGGCCGCGACCAAGGTCGTTGCTAAATTTAGTGGGGAGGCGGAGAAGACAGAGGCGGCTCTGACAGTCCTACAACTCCGATGTGGTAGAGCAGGTGGAGGCCTCCGTTTTTGACTCTCTACAGCATGGTGGTGGTGATCCTCCTCCCATTCCTCAGCCGACGCTGGGCCCTGAATCCTCCCTTCGCTTCGGCGAGCCCTCTCCTATACCACTAGCGTCGGGCCTGAATCTTTCTGCCATGCCTCAGGCCACCGGCCGCCCCTGTGTTTGTCAAATGGGGAAGAGAGGAGAGAGAGGATAGAGGAGGAGGATTAGTTTCACTGATATGCGGGTCTCACTTGATGGTTTTCCTAATGCGTGCCACCCCTCGCAACACAGCCACGTGGCGCGTGCGGAGAGGGGGGACTGTGAGGTGATGCGGGTTCTTTGGTTTTTCCCCCTTTTTTGGGTTTTTGATCTTTTTTTCTTTTTTTTGTTTTTTTATACATACGTATACAAAGTTCATATACGTGTATTTTTTTAGTTTTTTATACGTATGTATATAAAGTTTGTATATGTGTATATTTTTTGATTTTTTATATGTGCGTATACAAAGGTATACATATGTATGCAAGCTTTGTATATGTGTATATATGTTTTTCATATGTCAAAAATGTATGCGTATACATATAAAAAAATTGATGTAGGTATATATACAAAGTTTACACACATATTTTATCGTATATATACGTATGTATATATATACATATGTATAAACTTTGTATTGTATAATACAAAGTTTACAATATAAAGTTTATACGTATGTATATAAAATATAAAAAGTACATATACATTCGTATATATACGTATAGACTAGAGGGGGCGGGGCAGGTCGCGCGCTCACGTGACAATGCGGGGATCAGCACATGTCACGCCCCGATTTTCGTTCGGGATTAAAAATAATTAAATAATGTATTTTTAGAATTTATATTAATAGTTAAAGCAAATTAACAAGTGAAATTAATAAGGGAATTAAAATTTTCCTTTAAAAATCATGGCTGGAATATTTTTGTAATATTCAACATGCCCTAAAGTACTCTCTAGAATTTCCCGTGAATTTTTGGAGCTTAACAAATAATTTTAAAAGCACAAAGTTCATTTCATCAATTAAATAAATTGAAAAACCAATTAAAATCCCCCTCCTCGCTCGTAGGCCATTTCCGGCCCACTCCTCGGGCGCGCGCGGCCATCCTTGGCCTGGCCCACGATGCCACCCTCTTCTCTCCTTCCTCCTTGGCCTAGCTCGCCGCTCGGCCCGGCTCGTCTCCTCTCCCTCACGCAAGTCCACTTTGCCTCCCTCCCTCTCTCTCCTCGCCGACAGGTGGGACCGTGAGCTTCTTCCCCTACGTCTAGCCACCCCACTCCGCCGGCCATGCCCCCATGTCGTCGCCCTACAACGTGTTTCCCCGCCTCATCTGCGCGTGCGTGGGACGCAGTTGTTGGTCGCCTCCCACTCCCCGCACCCGTTGACCCCAACATCACACAAAATCTGTCACGGATTTGCCGTCACTTCGCCTCACGCTGTCCCCACTCCCCGTCGGTCGATCCCACCACCTCGGCCACGATCTCCATCCCCGAGCACCAATAAATCCACCTCGTCCTCCTCTCTCTCACTTTTCCTTCTCACCCCAGCTCGTCGCGCCCTTAGAGCCTTCCCCACACTGCCCTCCGCCTCCACCACTCGTTGCCGTGCTCCGGGCAAGCGCTGCTGCTGCTAGCGCCCTCGCCGCGCCTTGCCACCACCGCCGTCGGCTTCGCTACTCCGCGGGCTATCCTGGCCGCTGCATCGCTCCCCCAACCTGACATCGGAGTACCGCTCCCGCCGTCCACCCGAGGTCACCGCGGTGTTCGCCGCCTTCAGTCCATGACCGCCGTCGCCCTACCCTCCGCTGCATCGTGTCAAGGCCACCTTTGGCTTCGTCGTGCTGTGGAGCAGCTCGGGTGCCCCTCTGCTTTCATTGGGAGCAGCCGGACCACCGTTCGCACCGCCTTCCCGAGGAGCGTCACCTTCCACAGCCGCCAGCCGCTTCCGCGACCGCTTCTCTTGTCGCCCATCGTTAATGAGCGCCCCTTTTCCTTCCAGCCCTCCTCCGCAGCTCTCCTGCGCCACCGCCGGCCACCGCCCGCCGTCGGTGTCACCGTGGTCATCATCGGTCCCGGGCGTCGCTGCCCGCTCGTTGGCCGGCGAGCCCGCCGCCCCTTTTTGTCCCTAGCCGCTGGCCACTCCCGGTCGTACTAGGTTGTGACCATACTAGGTTGTTTGCTTAATCAACTTGAACAATAAAAGTCTACTCACAACAGATCAGCAGTTAAGTGGGTTAAGGTCTTATCTTTAGTGCAACCTCTCTTATTCTGCATCTCTCTTCTACTGCAACAGATGGTTAGCATCAGGGACAGTGTCGGCAGATCAGGACCCTAGCAGTCTTATGGATCAACCCAAAAGAACCCTATGAGCATTCGACCTCCGCTCCTCAGGGATCTGTCTCTATCTCGAGTCATGGCTAGTCGGACCCAGGCGATGGCCTCGTTGATGCAGCAGATGCAGTGGCAGTACAAGATGCAGTAGAGGTAGCGACACCACCTGATGCAGCGGTAGTACCACCAGCAGATGCAAGCTCTTGTGCAAGCCAAGAATCTGAATCAGAGTCAAAGCGAGTATGTTCCAATATTGTCAACACCCGTGACTCCTGTCAATATACTGCCAAGTTCCCAGAAGACTATCGTAGCCAAGCCACTATTAGGTTAGAGAGAAGCACATGTCATTTGTTATGATTCTGATGAGCAAGGCCATTACGCAAAGAATTGCCGCTGGAACGTTTATGCCAGGACACCGGTAGAAGATGAGATATAGTGTCCAAGAGGAAAGAAATGTTCAAGTCAGCTCACCAACAACAAATATGGTGCACCGCAGTTCAACCTTAAGAAGAGAAGGACAATAGTATGGAAGATGGATGATGTCACATAATTCAGTCCAGAAGATGCAGCAAGGATACCTAAGCATCTGCGAGGGAATACCTCTTGTGGGGCATGTCAGCTAACTCGACACCTCAGGCTATATGGTCCGCCTACGCTCGGAGAGGATGGATTAGAAGCATTGTCCACTGATGATGAAAGTGAAGAGATCCTCGATGGTTTCAGTGAAAAAGAAATGAAGTCCAGAGCAAGCACTAGATGTGGGGAAATTTGGCACATAGCTAGCCTATGTGCTCAAACATGCCTATGTGGTGAAGACACTCATATGCCAGATGAATGCCTTATGAGAAAAGTCACATGTTTCTAGTGTGAGGGAACAGATTATGTGCCTAAGGACTGTCAGCTAAATTTGGTCCTAGCTAAGACCAAAGAAGATCCAAGGATAGCCATGCGTCCCGTTCGTCAACCTATGGCAGTCACTAACAACAGTCGCATTTCTTCTGCTCTCCAACCAGTCTAAACTCTAGTGGAAACCATCCGTGGTAGTAGAAGCATTCTTCACAAGGCTCACAAGTCCCTACTCGCTCCAATTCCAGTTGTGAGCGAGCAAACCCAGAAAGGTGCATATCGTGGTCAGCCAAGTCTGTTTTGTTTCAATAGCCAGAAGCCAGGACACAACGTCAATAAATATTCGTTTCCGAGACCAAGGGAATTAGTCCATAGTTGCCTCAACTATGGGAAGACAGGACCTTTCTCAGAAAGTTGCTCAATGCCAAAACATCAGCATCATCAAGTTAGCAGTTTTATTTGCAACACCCCTGTTCCTCAAGCTGCACCAGCTTCAATGTAGAATGGCCTGATCCAGCCAAAGAACATTAGAAAGGCAAGTAATACCGACCGTCACTTGAATGTGAAGCCTCCACCGTGAAGAATTGTCGTTAAGGGCACCAGCAAGGGCTCTATTGTTCCACCCGCCAATCGCTCCAAGGCTACAGAACCAGCATCAGCACAGCAAGCAATGCCAGGAAGATAATGACTCGCTCCAATTGCAAGGAGATAGAACAACCCTTCAGCAACATCCGCAGCAACTGTCTCATGCACTAAGTCACAAAACTGCCATCAAATTTAGCAATGCACCTCGCATTGCTCCAATCCAAATGTCTAGCAGCAGATCACAGATTGGTGACACCAACAACAAGAAGGTTTGGCCTGATACTTCAGCGTCAAGAACAGAGACGTTTCTCCAAGGAATGTAGTCACGCAAAGTAGTGTTCCTGTTGAGACTCTAGCTAGTAAGCAATGAGAGATCAAATCAACCAGGTCAGAATCACAGGATTAAATGCAGTTGCAGTCAAGACCCCTACTGATCAAGTCCAGCAATAGTCTACAAGTGTTTAATCTTGTAGTACTTCTCCTTGTACATGAAAGTTTTATGACAGCTATGTAATGAAAAGGGAATATTGGATAAAGAATGAGTCAGACAGTTCTCCTTCTTATATGACTTAACTTGTTTACCCAAAAGTGGATTGACTTGTGTACCGATCTAATGTCACAAGAAACCTAGAGTTTCTTTTCAAAGCCATTGCGGTTTTGTTGACCTCTAAAACTTTATTGCCAACTAAGAAAAGAAGTGACTAACCGATGAAGTGAGAATGGTTAGACCGCAGTAACGCTCCACATGGAGATCTATCAGAAGGGCAGTAAAAACGAAAGCTCATGAGAATGGAAAGGGTAATGGAGCATTTGAAAGGAACATCATAGAAGATGTATCAGAATTCTCTTACCTGTTCTGAAGAGATTAGCAAGTGGTAACTATACCCTAGTGGTCTGAATATGGATCCAGAATGTTTTTCCTTAATTCAAGGCAACCGTTGCAGTTTCCAGAAACCACCTTAGTGTTTCTTGGAAGGCAACAAGGGAATTGCTCCATCACATTTGTTTAAAGCAAATGGATGCAGATGTCAGGCCAGAAACTATAGATAGTAGAGTATGCAACTGAGAATCCTTCTCGATGCATTGTCTCTACTTAAAGATCAAATGTTAACTTGTTTCTGTCAAAGAGCAGAAGACTCTTCTTAGTGCATCGTCTCTACTCAAAGAACAGAAACTCTTGGTAGCATCAAAGTTAGTTCTAACAGTTGTACAGATTCTGGAAAGCAACTGCAAAGCTTATAGCATATCAACCTAGAAGGACCAACAAAGGATAAACGATGAAGTGAAACGGTGTAATGAGGGATTAACCTTTGGGTATGATCTGTTAAGTGATCAATGCTTACCTCAAAGATATCAACCAAGCAAACCGTTAGTCAGTCGGCATCGAAGTCATGCCAGAAGCAGAATAGTCGTGCCAGCAGTTAGAGATAGCAGAAAGGTTAACCAAGGGTTTGTTTGTTCATAATCTGATTGAAGTGTCGATCTTGGTGGAACTTCCTGTTATCAACTAGGTGTTAAGTTCCAAGCCTTCCTGAAATGAAAGTGCGCAATCTTTGCTTCATTTCAATTGATCAATGAAGTATTAAGTTTCCAAAGTCAGAGTTCCACGAAAATCAAAGAAGTTTGGGTATTCTCAAGGATAACAGTTTAATTGTTCATAATCAGGCGAAAGCTCAACTGCCTTGGCAAAGTAATTTGACATTAAAAGCTGATTTACCTTGTACCCATTTTGTTTGGGGTTCAACCAAGTGAAACAAATTGGCCATAATCAAAGAAGTCAATTGCAAGGTCTTAGCAAAGCTACACGAATCTCGAGTTAACAGGTTGAGTTCTGAGTTACATCCGAGGTGCCAGTCAACAGCTCAGCCAAGAAAAGCGACAACTTAAAACCCTCGCAGTCAAAGGAAGGACATATCAAACAGCTTCTTGGAATGCTTGTCATTCGGGTCAAGTGCAGTTCGAAGCAAGTTCGGAATTTGTAGGTTTAGTAAAGTAAGTCACAAGGTTTTGAGGAAGCTCCACCAACTTCTAGTTTGAACAATGAGTTGTTAGGGTAGCAAAGGTGTCCGCGCTAACTGTGTAGTTCAAGAAAAAGAGCTCTATAAACACCTGCATTCAGAGCAGTGTCAGATCCAGCCGAACTAGTCAGTTCAGTTTTGGGAAGCAACAGAACACCAATAGTGTTGTCAACCAGCTTAGTTAAGCAGGTTTGGTCAGTCGATCAGTTGGTTGGTTCAGAAAGAAACAGTAGAAGTCAGCAGACCAGTCCAACACCACCCGCACCCAGCTTTCTTTCTAGCCATCCTAGAAACTCAGGACGAGATTCCTGTAAGGGGGTAGATTTGTCATGCCCCAATTTTTGTTCAGGATTAAAAATCATTAAATAATGCATTTTTAGAGTTTATATTAAAAGTTAAAGCAAATTAACAAATGAAATTAATAAGGGAATTAAAAATTTTCTTTAAAAATCATGGCTGGAAATATTTTTTAATATTCTTCATGCCCTAAAGTACTCTCTGGACTTGTAGTATAGCTTTTCCCTTTCTGACGTTCCCAGGCAAGGGAGGGCGGGATGGAGTTTGGATGGATCCTGCGACGGTCTATGCGGCTTTCGGATTCACCTAGGCACAAGGGGGGTTGCCTACCTTGGTTGTAAGGGTAGGGGTGAAACCTGCAGTGTGGTGCGCTTGGTTAAGAGGAGTTATGCGAAGGGTCTTGTCACAATCACTCGCCATGGTGACGTGTCCGGCCGGGCACAGTAACATGATGGTGGATTGTGTCTTATGGGTACAGTTGTGCACCTCTGGCCAGAGTAAAACTATTCGAATAGCCGTGCCAGCAGTTCTGGGTGATCGACCAGCTTCACTGTGATTAGTCCCACTATTAATTAACTTGACTTAATGAACTCGTGTAGTTCAGGTAGTTTGGTTGGGCCTGTTTAATATGGTGTAGCGTTGTTTAGTGAATATTTAATCTTGCCTTAATTAATCAATTGTTTTACTATTTTCAACTGTACATGTTTACAACCGCCTTTATGCAAATTGTCACAAACCTTCCCTTGTCTCCCCTTGCACGTCGACATCATTGGTGTGGCTTGCTGAGTACGGTGGTTATACTCAGTCTTGTTATTTCTTCCTTTTCAAAAGTGTAGTGCTTCTGAGTTGAAAACGAAGTTAGAGGATCAAAGCTTATATCCCAGTTCAGTTTTTGCCTATGTAGTGGAGCTAAAGCCCCACTAGGATCGTCCCTTTTTTCCGCTGCTGCTGTCTTTTTTTCAGTGTGAGGACTAACTGACTCTTCTGTAAGTATTTACGTTTTATTTTACGTTTGGATATGTATATTAATATTTCGTTTTATGTATCTTGGCTTGATTCCTGGACAGAAATTTATACACAAAATAGTCTAAAAATTTGGTTAAATTTTTGGGTGTGACAGCGTCCTCCCTCAGTTGATGACTTAGCGAGTCAACTGTGGTTAACCTGTAACGTCAGCAGAAACTGCTTCCCAAACCACAGAAAAAATTGATTTGCACCGGTTTTCGAAGATGAAGAAGACATTATATCTTGGCTTTGTGGTGGAGGGATACGATTCAATTACGAACAAGAAATAAGGTAGGCGTAATAGACTTATTGCTTGTACCAATTGCCATGGAATTAAGAAAGTACAAACCGAAAGCCCATAATGGATGTATTTTCTTGGGCTTTTGTCTGCCTCTGTTTTGTGACCTGTCCCTCTGGCGAATTTGGCCCATTTTGCATCTCTCCTACTTCATCCAATTCTCAGGACTTATATATATATACAGCGAATTATGTGCTTCCGCTAAGCATTTGAAAAAAGTCCTCTCTCAGAAAAAAAAGAGAGTTTGAAACAATTTAAATTGAAAAGTTTGGATTTGAGAGGTGAATCCTGACAAATTCTTGGGGAGAACTTGCTCTTTCAAACACCCAGGCTAAAACAAACTTGATCGATTAGCCACTAGCAGCCTGAGGCTAGCTCTCCTTTTTCTTCAAAATGAACACCACAGCATAACGTTGAGGTTCATTTTTGTTCAAATTTTGCATTTGGTTATTGTCCTTGACTACTGTAGATTTTAGACTTTGAACGAGGAAAATCTCTTCTTTTTTTTTAGAAAAGGACGAGGAAAATCTGACCCAAGGACTTCAGCACACTTGATGTACTGTCAATTGACCTAATTATTCTCTCTCAAACTAAGAAATTAACAACTTTGTACTTTCTCACAAAATTAAGAACATGGCTGAATATTTTGTACTTTTCTCACAAATTAACCACTTTGTTGCTTTATATATATAGAATATGACGATGACGTTTGGGTAATTAAAATTAGAGAAATTACACTCTGCTATTTCCCCTCAAAACAATCAGAAAAGAATGCAATGTACCAAAGTCAGACCAAAGCATCCAAACCACTGGGGATAGAATATCCTGCTCATATACTAGCTGGAGTTGTATACTTTCCATTGACCTACATCTTGGTAATCAGCAATTAGTAATCTCTCTTAGAAAGGTGCAAAGATCCTCCACATGTATATAGATATAAATTCTTGGTAGTCACTTTTTAGAAAAACAAAGACAAAACCCCAGTCCTTGGTAGCCATTGACAGGCCCCATATCTAGATGTTCATATCAGCCAAGGTCTACATGCCAGTACGTGGTTTCATAGAGGTGATTTATCATGCAATAATTCTATGACACAACTTAATTTGACAACAAGGATACCTATATTGTTTTGTGTTAACAAATATACCTATATTTTGATACCAGCCAAATGTAACTCAAAATATTCATCCTTTCTTTTGTGGCAACTTTGGGTGGTGATGAGAGATACCGAACTCGGTTCATGCTTGTCTCTAGTGGACACCTTCAAACTTAAGAGTATATATTTCTACTTAATTTGTAAGTTGGTCCAAAATTTTAATTTCCTAACTGAGTCACTGATCAAACCAACCCATCATTGCTGATTCCACATGTCACCACTTTGCCTCTAGATCCATTGCTAACGCTCATACTTGACCTTATAGCACACATGATAATATAACATTGAGGTTCATTTTACTATGGTGCCTACTGAAACTTGACACTGATGAAGAGCTGTCGAACCAACTGCATGAATCCTAACTCGCTACCAATGGACACTGAAAATAATTTAGGGTATTTCTGCTTAATTTATAAGCAACTCCAAAATCTTAATTTTTTACTTGTGCCATCGAACATACTTACTAGTGAAGAGCTATGGAATCTATTTTAAACATCCCTCTAGATCCGTTGTTGATGCTCATATTAGCTCAATTACCGTCTAATATGAAAACATTATAACTCCTTATACAGATAGCTACCGAGACTTTTTCTTTATAATAGATTAAATTAAACCTGACCTCTACATCCACAGAGCGGATGTACACAGCAAAAGCTACCGAGACTTACTAGCGAAGAGCTATGAAATCTATTTGTATGCATGCTCTTGCCAATTGATACCTTGAAAATTAATCAACACTATTTCTACTTAAATTTTAGGTATAATAATCAATTTAAGCGTCACACCGTGCCAAAAGATCCGTTGCTGATGCTCAAATATACACTTGCATGAGCCGAACGTTAGGGTTCGTTTTGCAGTGCCATTTTCTGATCAGCTCGTGCGTGTCCTCAAGAATCAAGATCCGTCACATGAGCCTCACGCTCTCCCTGATCGATGAGCAGAAAAACTAATCAGGCAAGCATTAGTAGCTTCGTTTAGAATCCAGTGGCGGTCAAAAGCTGCATTAATAATAAGTAGTCTCTCTCTCTGGGTCTCGTTTGCAATGCCTATTTATTCAGATATATGCGTGTCTCATGTGTCTGCTAACCAGCAGCTAGAGCTAGGGTTGACTTGCATTGCATGCTGGCATGCATGCAGGCAGGATCTGGGTCTGGGACGGTGGTGATTAATTAGTAAAATTAACAACTCGGGTGTTCATGTGATGATGAGCTAGCGAGCTGATGCTTAGTTAACTATCTGTAAGTATGCAATGGCAGTGACGACATGAAAATTCCAAATTAGTTTTCATAAATCGTTCTGCTGCATGCATGTCTAGATGCTGTAGGCGTCGGTGGATGGCAAAAGTCTAACTCCAGAATGAACTGTAATCCGTCAGAAGATACCACAGTACAGTACTATAAAGACTCCAAATATAACGTCGCGATTTTGTAAAAGTAGGATATGATAAAATTCCACTAAATAATGTCGTGTGCGTGTATAAAGTAGGATAAATTCCACTAAATAATGTCTAGTCACTACAAGAATCTAGAATTTTCATGGCAGCCAATTAATTTTCTTAGAGCCAAAATAAAACCGGCAAGATTACTCATTATGTTTTCTTGAGGGTTCCTCTAACCGCCAAGGTATTTGTGGGTGTATAAAAACCGGTGAAATTTAAGTGGAAAAATGGTTTAAATAAAAAAAACCGGACGAGAAACTAGGGCAAACAAGGGTTCTTCACCATTTATAACAATTTTTTTTTGACAATGACAAGAATCGGTAATTACCCAAAATTTTGGTAAAAGGTTGGCTACTAAATTGATCAATTCAACTAAGCCAGATAATTTGGGGATGCCAACTTAGAATCAAATTCATAGAATCAAATTGTGACAGAAATATTCAATTATTTGCATTGCGCGTGAGCAGGGCGGTGCACATAGCGGAGGCAACGTTTGACCTACACAGATTAACAAATGCTATAGCGTGAAAACAGTGTCAGGGGAAAAGCATAAGTAACATGGTTAATTGCGATCACCTAGGACACAACACCGACATAACTTAATTATTAATAAATTTATATACACCCAGATATATTATGCACAGTTATGCTTGATTAAGCACTTGGGGACTTGGGGTTTGTGTTTGTCTTGATGAGTGATTCTTGCTACTCCTGCTTGATGGCAGGATTTGGTTATTCTACTTTTAGGGTTTGGGAGTTCAGGCTAAGAATATGATAACATTTGTGTACATGAACACTTGCTCAATCAGGCTGTACTACTTGTGTCTTGTGCTCACTATAAAAGCATCCAGCATGGTTCACCTAGATGATGATCAGTTTAGTAGATGGCAGTAAATGGTGATCAGTTTCATTAGTGATCTGTCGAGCAAGTTACTCATCAGATAGCTGGACCAAATCTGTGCCAAATTAGAGGAAGCTGATGCTTGCTCAGTAGAACAGAAACTATGCAAAGCAGCCTAGCTCTTCAACTCAATTCTGTCCAGTTCTTGATTTCAGTATTGGGCATGAGCCGAACTGATTCTTTTGAAAATTCCTTTTGGGAAGCTGAAATTAGTGTTTCCCGGCCAGATGTATGGTAAACTGTTTTTAGGAAGTCATAATAATTTTTTTATGTAACTCATAAATAAATGTATTAATCAGGTTCACTTTTACGGTTTTGTAACAAATTAAAGATTGTGAACGGTGCTCCAGGATTAATTCTTTAGAACACTTCGAATAGTATTATCCAAAAACAACTTCTCCTTGACATGATGAACACTACTCCAGGCCTCTGCATGGAGCGATCAAGAGGTTGTTGAGAATGTGAGAGATTACCATGATGTTCACCAAGCCATTAATTCATACTCATGAACAAGGCCATCTACTCAGATCGATGTTGGAGACTACCTTCAAGAAGCTTATCAAAGGTATTAAAACTATGTGTGGCCAATTAAGATTCTAAGTTGATGTGGAGGATGGCTTCAATTAGCCTCATGTCAATCTCCAGAATATGAAGAATCAGTGAAGGGATCAACAAGATACTAAGCTCCTTATTTTATATATATATATATATATATATATATATATATATATATATATATATATATATATATATATATAGGGTGGAATAGAAACACAAAAAAAGGGGTGCAAGTTGATATATAGGGTTTGTATTTCATTTTCTTCTTCCAAGCCGATGTGCTCGGTATGGAGCTTACAGTTTGGAAGAGAACTGGTCCACCCATTCTTTCTTCTTTACAGGGGATAAAAATAATATTAACTAGATTTAATGCATATAAAAAATTTGCAGTTAGCTTCCTCTACCAAATTAGCATGATCATGTCCTCCGGGTCAACAGGAACGGCTTCAAGGAATGTGGTTGCGGAGCGCTTCCCCCACCCCACCCAGAAGACGCCACAACGGCTGGGGCACCGAGGTGGCTCAAGAGGCGGTGCTGCCCAAATCTGGCCCTCCTTGGCCAGAGCTGGTGAGAACAATGGTTGGTGGGAGGCTGATGAAGGAGGCGGTGAAGGAGGTGATGGTGGTGGGGATGAGGGCGCAGAGGCATCGCAACAGCCAGCAATGATGGGGACGGCCAGATCTGGAGCCTCGTGGCTAGATCCGGCCTCCCTCGACCGGATCTGGCGGTGGTGTTGGTGGGGATGCCATGACAATAGCATCGACTGACCCACTGTGGTGGCCGCAGGGAGGCATGGTGACAACAGGCGACGGTGAAAAGGGCATGGAGCCTTGGGATCCGATGCCCCCTCATTTGGTCCATGGTGGCTGTCTGGTGGGAGAGCATGGATCCATGGTAGTGGTCCTCGGCGCGGTGACAGCAGGCTCGGCGTGAGGAAGGTGCATTGAGACGACGACAGAGCTATGGCGATGGCACCCATGGTGGTGGCAATGCATGTGCTGATGGCAGTTGAGGCTGTAGCTTGCGGTGGTGGACTGTGGTTGTAGCGGCAGCTTAGCATGAGCAGAGCAGTGATGGCCATGCGTGTTGAGCCTCCCTAGCACAGTGGCGCGTGGACGATGGCATATGGCAAGACCGTGTGGCTAGCTAGTGGAAGGGCGTCGCCGCAGCGAGTCCATGTGTGGGCAGAGGCTATTTAGGTGGTGGAGCACTGGGGTGGTGACGATGGGCAAGGGTGAGGGTGCTACAAGAGAAAGCTTAGCTCCGTGTTTCTCCACGACAACTCTTTCAAGCGTCTTGTTCCCCCTTTGGGCGTTGTCGAGCTATCACCCTCTTCCTCCGTGATAGGACTCTCTTTGGGTGAAAACCTCGTCCATGATTGGATGGGCGATGACGACATCCTTTGCGTCGTGACCTCCTTGGAGATGTCGTATAGGAGGTCCATTTCCTCACCATGCAGGCTTCTCTCTTGTTGGTCTTTGGCGTGCTCTAAGTTGTTGTCATCGGGTTGGTGTGAGGGATGAGTGGATCTTTTTCTCTCTCGCCCTCCCTCTCCTCACCCTTCTCCGTAAGAATGACCGACAGCCCGTTGATGATCTTCTGGGTGGAGTTTGCATTCGGCGAGGCGTTAGCAACCCCTTGTAGGACTAGCAACGCCAGGCCACGCATAGAGACGGTCGGCTTGGCGCTAGTGCTTTTCCTAGGGTGTGTTAGGAGCTTCTAGCACATTGTGGTGTATGCTTCATTTTCTTTTTTCCTAGTTATGGTCTTTCATGTTGTAATTTTGCATTTTTTATGAGTAATATAAAACTTCGCCATGTATTTAAACAAAATGGATGACTCTCTATGTATTTTACTCATATAGCCTATTGTATCAATATAAAACTTCACACTGTCTTCGTTCGGGTCGTTTAAAAAAAAACAGGTGCACAAACATACTGAAACAGCAGCACATATAGCCTTAGCCTTTGACTAAGTTTGATACCATGTCCATACTTTATATACAACTTCTACTTAGGCTACGTTCTTTGTCATAGTTTGAAGGAAAACTTTTTATACACGTGAAATGAGAAAGCTCATTAGCACATGGTTAATTAAATATTAACTATTATAAACTTAAAATATGAAATTATTTGTTTTTTTAAACAACTTTTATATAATTTTTTTTAAAAAAATACATCATTTAATAGTTTGAAAAGCGTGCTACGAAAACGAGAAAGTTGAAGTTTGGAGTTGAAAAGAACAGGACCATAATTAGGACTCGACCAACAAAATATTTTATAACATTTGTGTAGCTGTTGGCGTAGAATTTCGACCCGCCCCACCGTCAAAGCGGGTTCCATGTTTCCACGGCAACCTGGGAGATCTGCTTAACTCCAGTGCAGATCTCCAATGGCTTGCCTAGGTGTATTTAGGGCATGCCAGTTGATTTGATCTGCAATCAACAAGAATAAACAAGTGAACCAAGTTAGTGAACGATGGCCGATCGACCGATAGGCCGATGTCGCATCGTGAAGGCCCAGCCGATAGGGCAAGGCTATATCGGCCTACTTGAAGTTACAAAGAAATAAGATTAATAGATAGATTTAATCTCATCGGCCTTTATTTACATGTTCATGTCAACTTGATGAAACCGGCCGATGAAGGATTAGTAAGATAAAAACACTAGCTAATACTCTAGTGCAAACTTGTACAAACCAATCGGCCAATGTAAATATACTGATCATAGAGAAATGCTAAGAATAATCTGTGACAAATACATTTATATCTGTCGATCCACTCATACAAGTGGCAAATACGCATAAATCCTTGGGGCAGTCTACCGGCTACTGCACTCTGCCACTCAGAATCTGATGCTGAATCGGACAGTGGCACATGGAGGTCCATGGTGGTTCGTTCAGCTATGGTTAAACATTTACACCAACACCATGGTCAATCGGCCTCCATTATCAGACTCAGTCTTCCCATCGGACTATAGTGATAACGAGGATCCCTCATCTAGAAGATGCATGTCCTTTGGAGAAGCGGCCTCGGTCTATCCTGGAGCTGATCAATCGGCCGAGGAAATGTCCACATGGTTCGTCCGATTCTACACCGGCCCTCCATCAGTCAAGATGGACATGTTTGTTTACCCCTCGGATTCTGATTTCGAGCTCCCTGCCGATCTTAACTTGGGCCTACTGAATGACGACATGGTCTCAAGGGAAGTCTTTATGATCAGCGTCACCCCATGCCTGTTCCCAGTAGGCATATTCCAAGGCAGAAGCACCAACTTCTCGTATGAATTTTATAATCCCATGGTGGCTGCCAGACAATGTGGGCTTGGACAGCTTCCTGTTAGACTGCACTTCCATCGGCTTCTAGAGAATAGGGGCACGGTCTCATCGGCATTGATCATGAGCAAAGTCCTGGAGACCAGAATTCCAGCTTTGGGGGACTGCGACCGATTGTGGTTGAGCGTCTTCATCCATATCAGCTTTCAAACATGGTGGCATGAGTGGGTCACTCATATCTTCCATCACTCGGCCAGATTTTACTTGACAGAGCTCATTGATAATATCAGCCCTCAAGTCCCTGACGCCCCAGTTCCATCTGTCAGCAACAGCGGGCAAAGGATAACCTATGCTCTGGTCCTGGCTCCATCGGGAAAAGCTGTTATGGAATCAACTATCGGCCTTACTGCTCCAAAGGTATCATCACTGCTCTAAGGGCCGATAGTCAAAGAAACTACCAAGAGGAAGGCGCCGGCCAGGGACAAAGCCCAAAAACCTGTCAAAAAGTCCAAGAATGACGACCAGGCCGACCTCGACAAGCTGGACCCCTCCGTGGAAGAATTCCTGGATGACCAAGTAATGGAGGAGGAGGTCGATGCAGCAGCTGCTGACATGCCCGAAGATCAACATCCATCGGCCAGCACTGCTGAAGAGCCATCGGCCGATAAGCCAACTGAAGATCCATCGGCCACGACTACTGCAGATCCACCAGCCGATGATCAAGCTAACGCTGCCCAACCCAAGAGAACCAGACACGCGGTCCGCAAGGTTAGTATAGGCTTCCTCATGTAGGTTTTCAATTTTAGTTCACTAGCCTACTATAACCTCATTTTTTCAGGTCATTGCGTCATCCTTGCTTAAGGAGAGAACTCAATCGGTCCCATTACCCAGGACAAAGAAAGCCACCTTGAAAAAACGCGAACAAGCCAAGGCCCGATTGAGAACGCCATCTCCTTCTCCACCACCTTCTCCAGTTGCTTCGGTAAGCGCCGATCTAACTGCCTCATCTTCTTAATAATATGTATCTGATCATCGCATTCTCGCTTTTCTTCAGCCACGAGCTCCATCACCTGCACCACATCGGCCAACCCCTTCGCCTGCCGTTTCAGAACAACAAAAGGAGGCCGACGCAACCATAGCCGATGTCCCATCACAGGTAAACCAGACCACTTTGAATCTCCTGTCGATTTCACTTTGACTAAGTTAACCATGTCTCATCTTGATGATTGCAGACCTTAGCCGATATGTTTGCCTTCGACATCGGCCAATTTCTTGATGATGAGGACAAAGAGCCATTCGACACAGCCAAGCCATCAATTTCTGAAAGACTAAAAGGCTAGCTGTCTGACATTGCTAATCGGCTGGAGGCGTCTATAGAGTCACTGGTGGAGAATTGCAATCCAATCAGGAGCAAAGTCCAAGAAATCTAGGATCAACTGCCTGAAGACCTGATGGAGACCTTGACGCCAGCCATATTCTTGGAGCAGTACTACTTCAAGCTTCTGTTGGCGCAGAATTTCGACCCGCCAGATGTCAAAACGGGTTCCACGTTTCCACGGCGGCCTGGGAGATCTGCTTAACTCCAGTGCAGGTCCAATGGTGCGTGTAGGGCGTGCCAGTTGTTTTGATCTGCAATCAACAAGAATAAACAAGTAAACCAAGTTAGTAAACGATGGCCGATCGGCCGATAGGCCGATGTCATATCGTGAGTGCCTAGCCGATAGGGCAAAGCTGTATCGACCTACTTAAAGTTATATTGAAATAAAATAAACATACAGATCTAATCTCATCGGCCTTTATCAACATGCTTGTGTCAATTTAACGGAATTGGCCGATGAAGGATTACTAAGATAAATACACTAGCTAATACTCTAGTGCAAACTTGTACAATCCAATTGACCAATATAAATATACTGATCACAGAGAAATCTTGAGAATAATCTGTGATAAATATATTTATATCTGTCGATCTACTCATACAAGTGGCAAATACATATGAAAACATAAAGCAATCACATGTATTAGATAAGACCGGCTGAAACCCCAACACTATCCTTAATTACGATCGAAAACAGGCTTTGAGTTAGATCTCAAAACAGGACTAAGGTCGATAGCAACTCAAAGTATGAATCGAGAACTAACACAAAGAAAATTAAGCTGTCGATCACTTTTGGGGATGGCAGATGCTTTAGATGATTTAGATAAGCAAGCTAATTCGACCACCATCGGCAATAAACCCTAAAACGAGTTAATCACTGGCGAGATAGAATTGGAGAGCCACATCAAGATCATCCAAGACATGATAAACGACGATCACATCGCCGGGGCCTAACGTGTCTAAAACGACACGCTAACCCCGACGATGTAGATCGTCGGGCACGAGTTCTTACCTCTACTCTGGGGAAGCAAGAACTCGCCGGAAGTTAACCTCTTGCGAGGGTGGCGATGCGCCGAAAGTAGATTGTAATTGTTGGTTGTTGAATTGAGAGAGAGTTTCTACGTACAGACTACCGGGATATTTATACCCGTGATTTACAACATTGTTCATGTAGGACACTGTTTTATCTCTAACTAACAAACAAGTCCTTATGACGGACTTTTGCTATAGATCAGATCGAATCTAATTTAACTTTCTAATTAAGAGATACAATTGCCTAAAACCGGGCCTTATCCCTATTTGGCAATCTCCTTTGAAGCTTAACTCAAGCCCAAACCGAGCCCACGCTGCCTCCATCAGCTTCCTGCTTCCATCGGCCAATGGCCGCATTGAACCCTTATCGGCCGATACGGTCCCTCTGCTAGCGCCCCACCTGGTCCGATGCACCACTGAGTCCGATACGGAACTTGGTCCGACTCCGGCTTGGTCCGATAACATAACCGATCCGACTCGAATCGCTTCTTCTTCTTTGCGTCGGTTTTCTCTTTCCTCTCTGAGTAGATTACGAAAATCTGCTGTTAACAGTAGCGACCATCATAATTATTTTCTTTTATATCCAAAAAGTATGGTGAAGCTATGGTACGGGGCCCACTTGACAAAAAGGATGTATAAGTACATACAGTGAATTCCTCGGTATTCTAGATTAGTAGTAAGTGAAACCCTTCCCCATACCATGGACTTGTGTTCACGGGGTTTTGTTACTTATGACTAACTCGTGTATTTGCTCGAACAACGTCTACAAGCACTACTATCAAGAGGGCGAAGAACGGTTGGTAGAAAAAGAACAGTTACTTATCCATCACTACTACAAAAACCTCCATAGGTACCGATCACATAGGTGCCAGATTTGCTAGAACCGACACCTAAAACACAATTCCCGCCTATGATCCCAAAAAGGTGCCGGTTTGTAAGAAAAACCGGCACCTATGATACCAAAAAGGTGCCGGCCTTAATTATGAACCGGCATCTATCACATAGGTGCCGGTTCGTAAGACCAACCGGCACCTATGTTACGGCCAAAAAGGTGCCGATTTAACCTAATAAACCGGCACCTACCACATAGGTGCCGGTTTTTAATAATAACCGGCACCTATGTGGTGGCTTCCGGCCGAAGGTACCTAAATAGGTGCCGGTTCAGTACATAAACCGACACCTATATCCCCCAGTCTATATATACCCCTCGTTCACTGCATTCTCACGATTTTGAGGCTTCTCTTCAGCTCATCCAAACCGACTCATTTTTGGCTTTCAGCCTATCTGTGAAAAAAAAGAGGATTTGTCCAAAAAAAGTCATTTTTTAAAGTAGTAGTGGGTACCATTACACACATCACACACAAATAAGCCCCCTTTATTAAAATATGCTTAAAAGAAGACATGAACTAGCAGTAAAATACTTAACTTATTAATAAAATTCTATTGAAAATACACCTACACACTCGGAATTAAGCTGTGGCAGATGGAATCTGATCTTATCATTAATTGTTATAGAAAATATTTCTGCAGATGGCTGATAACCCATTTTGTACGAGCGTTTATCCAGCTGCTGCAGTGTCTTTACACAGGCTTAACTGCAGCCTTATGTAGAGACACCTTTTCATGGACCTTTTCATAGACGATTTTGTTAAAAGCATCTGCAATGTGAATTTTACAAGGGGTACTATACATTGAGACCGGAAGCTTTAAATTAAATAATAATACTTTTGACAGTTTGCATTGTGGAGTGAAACAATAAGTGGTCAAAAGAGACCTTGTTGCTATTTTTTTTAGTTTAGTACACCATAAGTCTCAAGTAATGACATGAGAAAAGAACTATATACTGCACGAATCTTTGGGCACCTTGATGGGGCACAACTAGTCCCCATGGTGAAACTATACACTAGTGATGCTCTAAGTACACCTGTGAAAATCTTTTTTCATGGGCTGATCACTTAAGCAAATTGTCCATGAAAATACGTTTTGATGGGCGGATCATTTAAGCAAACTGCCTATGAAAATCGTTCATTTAAGTGAACTGCCTGTATCTCTTTGAACAAATACAAGAATTACTTATTTCTCTATACATTATTGTCCAAATTTCATCACAAGTTATATACTACATCTTAGAAATCATCGCATCATCTCATCACATATATCAACTAGAAAAATACGATGACATTCTCATTTGATAACATATCACCAGACAGGGCCGTCTTTAGGAATTTGAGGTCCCGGTGCGAAATGCATATTGGGCCCTAAAAATTATGCTATTTTTATCTTTTTTTTTACTTGGTGATCTATCCAAGCTGTGATAGCTTAACTTCGTTGGCATTAACTCGAACAAATTTAGCGGTTTGAGCCTCTTTTAGCATCGTCATTATGACCTCATGTTTGATTTTTAGTATAAAACCAAAATTGTTTCACAACAGATCTATCAAGAGTAGGACTCTTCTGAGATTTAACTACTGCTACTATTAGAGTTTGTTTCTTCTTAAGCTTTTCATAACCATATTCATTTCCTATTTTTAGAAGATAATGAGGGTTGATGAAATAAACGTCTTTCTATTTGTAAAACAAACAAGATTAAATAACTAACGTAATGTAAATAGTACGTAAATTATAGGGCTTAACAAGATAAGAAAAGAATAGAAGATTGAACAACCTTGAAGATGCACAAACTGCATGAGTCACGACAGCAGCGCGCTAGAGGGTATGTTGCTGCGTCGTCACACCTTTTTTTTGAGAAGGGTATTTTTTACCTGGCCTCTACATCCAACTGGACATATGCAGTCTTTTAAATTGGGAACTTAGCCCCTCAAATAAACCCAATCTAAAATTTGCTCCTATGGAGATTTGAACTCAAGACCTTGAGGTGCTACCATTACTACAAAAACCTCCATAGGTACCGGTCATATAGGTGCCGGATTTGTTAGAACCGATACCTAAAACATAATTCCCGCCCATGATCCCAAAAAGGTGCCGGTATATAAGAAAAACCGGCACCTATGATCCCAAAAAGGTGCTGGCCTTAATTATGAACCGGCACCTATCACATAGGTGCCGGTTCGTAAGACCAACCGGCACCTATGTTACGGCCAAAAAGGTGCCGATTTAACCTAATAAACCGGCACCTACCACATAGGTGCCGGTTTTTAATAATAACCGGCACCTATGTGGTGGCTTCCGGCCGAAGGTACCTAAATAGGTGCCGGTTCAGTACATAAACCGACACCTATATCCCCCAGTCTATATATACCCCTCGTTCACTGCATTCTCACGATTTTGAGGCTTCTCTTCAGCTCATCCAAACGGGGAAGGAGGTTTTGCCCAAAAATTTAAAAAATATAGAGAGATCTATGTGTTTGCATGCGTAAAGGTTAGTATATGTTGATTCTATATGTAATTCGCACTAATATTTGTCAAGTTATTATTTGCAATTTGTTTTGTTGAATGAGAAGCATGAGAAAGTATGATGACTTATTAATATTGGAGTAATTTAGAGATTAATCATCAATGAGTAATGTAACTATTATTAACATTTGTCAGAATTTCAATAGATATAGAGAATGAT